>SRMA01026500.1:391604-510447 GCA_007224835.1 Danionella cerebrum | reverse complement strand
ATATATATATATAATTGTTGTTCCTCTAGACTAGATATAGGAAAATCCTACCAAATATGTTGTATGTGCATGAAGATTTCTACTTAGATTTTTGATCCAAACATTAAAAATGTCACATGGAGTGATGATCATGTCATTTGTTGTGTTCACAATTGTGACAAGATGGCTTTGTTGGTCAGAAGTCGTGAAAAAAAATTAATAGATATTTTTTAGTGTACAACACAACACAAATCTACTTTGCGTGTGCAACGCTATTGCAAATCAAAAACAATTACTGAAAATCAAAATGGGAGATTTGTGTTTTGTTTTTGATTTGAAGTAATGTTGACTAATCGGCCATTAATTCCCAAGGTGACCCATTATTGCACACCACATATTACAAAAAAAATTTACGGAAGTGGGGCGCTAGTGAGCTTGTTTGCATGCTAGAGCTTCTGGCCGAAGAAGAACAC
Source organism: Danionella cerebrum (assembly GCA_007224835.1). Lineage (NCBI taxonomy): Eukaryota > Metazoa > Chordata > Actinopteri > Cypriniformes > Danionidae > Danionella > Danionella cerebrum. The sequence goes on along the minus strand of SRMA01026500.1, from coordinate 509,995 downwards.
ATTCTTTGGCTCTTTACTCGCAGGAATAGGATTGATGATCATGGACATTAGTGGGTTGTGAAAGTAAATCGAAAATAGAATTGAGTTTCCATGCTTTAATATCAACGCGTTAATCTATGTTTTGAGTGGATATGGTGATTTACTCACCAAATATGGATAGACATTAATGAGCTTACTAGCAACCCCATATCCGTAATATATTTTTTGCCCTTTATGCCGCAGGATCAATGGCCCAATAGTGCACACCACAACGCAAATCAACTTTGCGGGCACAACGCTACTGCAAATCAAAAACAAAAACGTAAATATTTTGTCCTTTATTTGTGTTTTCAATCTGCAGTAGCCATTTTTGTTTTGCGATAGATATTTTTGATTTGCAAAAGCATTGTGCAAGGTTGATTTTTGTTGTGCTGTGCACTAATGTGCCTCTGTACTTCCATCATGTAAAACTCATGAACTACAAAGCAATAAAACAAAGCATTAAGCAGAATGATATTATAATACAATAAAGTATCTGAAGTGTGTGTGCATTGTCAGGCTTTACCCTATAACACGTCACACTGGTATTAAAAGGTCACCAGAGTCATGCAATAGATCTAGCGTTAGAAAGTGCTCCATGATGAGAATGATCTTAAATAAACGCTTTGATTTGATTGATTGAAAATCACCATCTCTGGTGTTATTATGGGACAATAATCAGGCTGATTTAACTGCTCTTATAACACATGCCACAACATTAACATTGACCAGTTCAAGGCGTTTCATTTATATCATGAGCTAGAGAGACAGAACCCACAGCGAAGAATCCCTTGACACTCATTAGGAAAAAGTGCGTAAAGAAAGCATAGATGAATGGTTCAATGATTATTATATTAATAGTAAGAACATCTCAAAAGTTCTGAAAAAGGCAATGAAAACACAGCTTTAAAATGCAGTAAAATGTACCATTTAGCACAGCATTATAACAAATATTAATTAAATGATGAGAAATGCCAGAAAGCAAAGAAAAGAAAAAAAAACCATAAAACTATAAAACTCTCTGCTGAGTACGATAAATGAATGATAAATTTTAAAAAAGCATGAAATGGAGTGATTACCTCTGTTTTTCTGCTCCTGATCTGACAGATGGATGAAGAGTTTAGAAATTTCATATCACTCACACACCACAGCAATTGCACCCAGAGCCGCACAATCTCCCCCTCCCCTCTCTTGATGCGTGTGTGAGAGATTGTGTGTTTATGTATGACGGAGAGAGAGTAATCTTGCTGGAGGGAGATTACAGAACCCGTCTGCACTGACCTGCTTTCGCCATCTCATCTCAACTACTGGAAATCACACGATCTCCTGAAATTACTGAGACAGTGATGACAGCCTTTGGAATCTAAAACTCGTCTCTTATTCAGTCCTGCACTTTCTTTAAAAAGTGGCATGGCATTTCATTTAATTTTAATCAATATTAAGTTTATTTAATATTTTATTGGCAAAATGTTGCATGATGTCTTTTTTTCTGTACATTAGAAATTTTTGTAAATCTTTCGATGTCTCTGCACGCACCAGAGCGGCTGTTTTGAACTAAGCGGTAATTACACAAGCAGCCTATTGTTTAATTTGATTTGAAGCATATTGTGTACGTTTAAAAATGTTATTAGTTTTGATATTTTTGGACATAACAAATAAACAAATATTAAAAAGCAATATAATAGATAACTCACATTAAAATGTGAGACAATGCAATATTGTCTTTCAGTTCCATTTTAAACACCCAGGTGCCATCAGTGCCAACTAGTGGTGAAAGGGATAGCACTTGAAAGTATAATACCTGTGTTATGGGCTTGTAATTTTCAATGTTCTGGAACAAAAAAGCCCAATGGCAATAAAAGTGCTTGGAACAGTTTGTAAAGTTCAGGAGAGGTTTTTCTGTTGTTTTTTTTTTTTAATACAATTTTCACATAGTTTTTTTTTTTACAAATTGTTTTAAAATTATTTTTTGGTCATGTGACTTTTATTGACTTTTGTTGTGTTGTGCACTATTGTGCCTCTGTACTTCCATCAGGCAAAACTCATGAACTAAAATGTTTATAAACATATAAAGCAATAAAATAAGGCATTAAGAAGAATGATATTCTGGGTCTGGGTTCACTTGGGTCATTGTTAATCAGCGTCAGTTTAATCAGATTCTTATATGGCTTTAAAACATCAATGTGTGAAACAAGGAATAGGTTAACTTTTTTTTTGGTTAATGTTAATCTCCATTATTGCTTGGATATATCAAGAAAATCTTATAAAACGATTTTTCTTAAACTACACTTTTGCAATGTTTTCTTCAGCTGAACAAACTTTGCACAAGGGATTAAAGCGAACATGAAAAATCAATCTTTCTCCATATGCTCTCACATACTGAAATCTTCATGTCAACTAAATCATGTAGATGGTTAACAAATACACAACATTTTAGATAAAGCGCAGCACTCAAGAGCTGAGGGTCAAGAACTGTGAATTCAAAAAGTTGGAACGATAAAAGCAGCAAAAGAAACATCTACAGTAAGCAAACCATCTCCAGTTTGATTACTCACACAACCATATATATATGCTTCTGTGCTGGGATCTGCTTCAAAAGATGGATGCAAGGATTTTTCAAAAGAATTGTTCACTATTATATCAATGTAGCTGAAGAATCTGAGTGTTGTTTTTTTCAGCAATTACATTCTGCCAGGTCTTAGCCATTCTACCTGTCCATTTCTCAAGAAAAATCTCTGTTTCAAGAGCATCTCTGACAAGATGTACTGGTTTAATGGGACCTTAGTACTTATCCTAAGCTCATGGTGTTCCCCCAAGAGATCAATGTGGTTGAAATACAGACATATTACAGTATTACAGTCAGAAACTCCTGACCCCCTAATCAGGGACATCGCTAGGCATACATTTGTACAAAGGCAACAGGCCTGCAGCTAGAACCCAACCTGCACACAGAACACAAGTCTGTACTGGATGTTTGACATTTAGTTCATTTTGCATGAACCTCAATAGGTATTATGGAGCTATATTTGCAAATAAAAAAAATACAATCAAGTAAGCCTTTTTAAAACACAGTAATACAATTACGAACAGATACGTAATAATAAATAATAGTTATCTGATCTGATATGTTATTTCTCTGATTGATTATGACTTTAAACTATTACCTTTTCAGTTTCAACAAATTGTATTTCCTAAAACCTAATATAGATAGCCAAATAGACTATAATAGGCAGAATACAATATTTTTAGCAGTGCTGTGTATTTGTGCTTGCTGCACATCATGCTGTGCTTGCTGCAACATTAGCAAAAGAAGGTTACGTGGCTGAAATATGGAAAATCATGCCTATGTAATTTTTTTTTCTTGGTAACATCAGTCATAGTGTAATGTATGAAATTAAATCAGATTACTAGCTCCAGGTCCCGCTTATCAAGAAAGTCTATAACCTCCTTTGACCCTTGTGCATTCATTGGTTATTGGTTTAAAATTGGGATCAACAGTTAACATCTCAAATATTTCCTCTTCCCAACAGGAATGACCACGACCAATCAAGTATGCAAGACTGTTTGGTGTCATGGCTGGGTCAATGGGGCATGAGCATTAAATGAGGGAGAAAATTTTTTATCTGGTGCTAGACATGTCCAAGACTAATAAAAGGTAAAAAGAAATCTAGGCCACAATTTTTTTTTTTTATATGGAAAATATTTTTTTTTTTTTGTTTTTCAGAAATCAACATTATGTACGATCTAGGCTATATGTAAAAATCCTGAATTAAAAAAAAAGAATAGTTTTGATTAAAGCTGATAAAGATAAAGAGATTTGTGCAAAAAATAGTGAAAAGAAATATTGATCTGATAGAATTTAACAGCAGTTTAATATAGTTACAAACAACATGAAAGGGTAAAAATATTGTGCATTTTTAAGTATTGTCTTAAATATGTGTAAAAATATGATTTGTCACCAAAAATCATTCAATTTGATGAAACAGAGATAAAGTTGTGGCCAAATTTAGATTAAAAGTCACCATAAAGTGGCTAAAAACATCCTCAACAAACTTAAGTTTTAATAGTGCTTTAACAACATTATTCACTGAACTTCAGCTCATGATCAAGAAGAATTCCCAGATTACGGACATTTTTTTTTTGCTGGGTAAGTTATAAACTTATGCTATCTCAGATCATTGCCAAAAACGATTAGCTCACCTTCTGCAAATGTCCTTCAGAAATGTTTTCACCAACTTTGAGCTAAATGTGATGTTATTAAATTGCAAAGAACCAAGGGATGTAAGTAGCACTAAATATGAAAGCACAAGCACCTCTCTTGCGATTCCGAATGAAACAATGTTTTACTTCACATCACTGGCTGAGATTGTTTAACATACTTCATAAATGTTCTGGCAAGACTTCATAAAATATACACTTTTTCATATTAAGAATTCATGCATGTTTAAATCATTTATAATGCTCACAGACTTAGTCAACATTTCCAGTTTAACATCGTTACCTGAGAATACACAACCCAAAAGTGGAATCGGATTGGTCAACAGATGTGTATGCTATACAGTGCTATAATAACTGATAAAGCTCTTTACCTAAAACAAGGATTACACCTGCACATATCATTCTAGTAACAAACACCTATATATTCGGTTGTATTATTATGCTGCAGATTATATGTTGCATACAGAAAATTCATTACTTTTGTTCCCCATTGCTATATTTACCATAACCTGAGTTGCTTTGATGCAGCAAGTGTTGGTTAATACGAACAGAGTTTTAATAAATGTTACACTGTAGGTTTCCCTTGATCAGTTGCAACTGTCCCCTGTTGTGGGGTCAGTTGCAATATTCCTGAAGTAGGCTACAGTACAACACCATCAAAGGTACAGTGTAACAACAGTTCAGTGAACAGCTGACTGCTTTTAATATTAAAACTATAGCTCTCCAATGAATACAACCTCGTTGGGGATTTAACTTCGGAGAGATTGAAAAGTGATCAGAGTTTACTTGATGAAAATAGTAAATAAATCACAGATACCTATTCCTAAAAGTTTCTAAAGCCATTTTCTCAAGCTTACCTGTGCAGACATGAGAGATAACTCCATTCTCCTGCTATTGGATCTGTGTTTGTGATGTGTTCGTGCCTCCTTCATCCTCTTGTTTCCTTTCAACCGTGGGTGCGCGCTCGTGTGTATGCCAACCATCCTCACAGAATTATTCATGCTAGTTTTTTTGACAATCAGACACACTGACATTCGAACAGCCTCTAAACTCTCCATTATTACTGGGCTGTGACCATTAGCCTACGTGTTTTGTCAAGCGAGTTCATGAATTATTGCTGGTTTCATTAGGCTTTGTATGATTAGCAGTTAATCAGGTATAGCTTAATAAAGACGGACAAAATATTCAAGGCTATTACAATATTAGCCTTTGCTTCTGTGAAAATTTTAAATCCAAGGCTCTAAATTATTAAATTATAAATTTTTGCAAATGTACAAGCCCACTTGATGTTAACACTTCCTATAAATGTACAATGATTTAAAGAAAATTAAAAGAGGGAAGTGTTGTTATGTGTCCCTATGTGTTTTTGGGGATGTTTTCGAGTGATTTTGTCAAAATTTTAAAACGTTTTCTCAGTTTTAGCAAATTGAATGATTTTTGGTGAAAAGCCTAATTTTTACTCATATTTTGGGAAAATGCTTTGAAATGTTTACAAAACTCAAAAATGCACTTTGGGATAATGTACTACCCTTTTGTGTTACTCATGTCTGAAAATGGCCACTTAATTAAACGTTTATAAAAATCTTACATTTTTTTCGCATAAATCTACTATTAACTACTAAATAAAATAATAAAAAAAAACACTTTAATTGCCAAAATATTAAATGCTGTCACGGATTTTGAAGCAAAAACTTGTTTTCAATATGAATACATTTTTCTGAAATCAGTGGCATCTTTTAAGATCTTGATCCGAGGTATATAAAGAGATTTATCCAAAAAATATTGATCTGATTTTTACAGCAGTTTATTTGTGTGGGTATTTTCAGCCATAGACATAACAAAGAGTAGAGAAGTTGAACAATCCACTAGGGTTAAAATAAGTAATAAATTTATAAATATCATTATTAATTTAAAGGTAAAAAAAAATCTGAATCATTTTTATCAAACGTATGTAACATGTTACATGTCTAAAATCTACAATAATGATGCATGTGACAAATAGCTTTGTTCACTGAACTCATAACGTTCCGTTTCTGTTTCAAAAAGTCTGCCAAATAAGAAAGACTTTTTAAAACAAAAAATGTCTTTTTCGGTGATGTATTTAGGTTTAATTAAACATTACTGATGAGCTATTATTTATTGAAAGTTACATAATATGTTTATTTATTTATTAAACTGTTACTCGTATCACTGTCGGAAGACAAATTATTCAGGCGCTTCGGGGAAAACTTCATCTGCTAAAAATTTGAAAGATAAAGTTCAGCTCTGTTTGAATCATTTGTGAAATCATGTGTTAAATCATAATAAGTGATTCCCTTGGAATGTATTTTATTATTGTTGCGTAACAGTTCACCAATTACATCTCATTATGTCACTGACATGACTTAAACAATGAAATGTATTAGATCAAATGCATTATATAAATTTATTTTGGAAATGTATAAAAAATATATTTTTCCATTTCCACTGGATGATCCTGAGAGCAAAAATACATTTCACGTATGTATGATTTTACCAGAGGTGTGGTCTTGAGTCATATGACTTAATTTGGTGACTCGCGACTTAACTTTGACTTGACAAGGAAAGACTTGAATTTACTTTTACATTTAGCTCTTTGCGAGTTCACGTTGTGCATGCTTCTGTGTTTGAGAGAGGGGAAAAAAAAAAACATGTGATAAAAGCAAAAAAAAAAATTGAAGCTTCTTTAAGATTCATCTATTTGTTGCTGGCAGTATTGCTGACACGTGATTGGCTGTTCCCACTGTCACTCCATTTGACATACCTAACTTTTTCCTTAAGGAATCGGATCTGCATTTTAGATATTTGTCTGTTGTTAGTTGAACAGATTTTAACAACAGATGTTTCATTTACATCAACATTTAAATGTCTGTGTATACATATTTTTAGATTTAATGCTTTAAATCTAAAAATATGTTTTTGGCATTTTAGGGTTAAAATATACCACAGTAAAGCTGTCTATTATTGTTTTCTTTTTGCCGTGGCCGTGGCGGTTATTGATATTTCTTTGAACTGAAAGGACAGTGGAGAATGACAGGAAATGAGGAGGGAGAATGGGTCACCAAATACATGTTGCCCCTCAGCTTGGAATCACAATTTTAAAGCTATCCTGATTAAACACACAATTATATCTCAAGATCACCCATTTATCTACTCCATCTGCTTTCATCTCACGCCTCGCTTCCTGTCTGGAAGGAAGCCTGAATAAGGCAAAGCAAAATATTTTCTGCAGCAAAATAGCTCTGAAATGGAGGAGATTTATTTTGGAACTCCGCACCAGCTACTTTGCTCGTCCATCATCTCTAGATCCTTCTCTGGCTATATAATTTCACTCTCCCTCAAGTCACAAATCTGGTGGATAAATCAAATCCACAACTTAATTGTGATGATTATGTCAATTATATCAATAAAACTACCCTGTATCACCTAGGCACTACTGCCACAATCCCTCTGCATTCATGCTGCACCCTTCTCTATAACGTTGTGTTCTGCAGGGTTGAGTACTGCAAAACACTTCTCACCAGGGTTCCTGATGAGAGCATGCAGATTTGCAACCTGATTGGAACCGGTCTGGAATAACTGTGGCATAAGTGTAATTCGTTTTTTCAAGAAGCCACAAAGTCAAACAATTGCACATCCTTTTCAGTTCAATCATTCAAGTAGGAGCCAAGGAGGTGCCCACCAGCCAGATCTTGAGTGTCGCCGTTGAGACTCGGCTGGATTCCCATCCCCCAGAGGAGCTTGCTGACAAGGAATCAGCGACAGGGCATATGGATCCTGGACAATAGGGTGAAGTCACCCCGGAGTACCCCTTCGCACTTCCCGGAGCCACGCTCGCCTTTCCGGCTCAACACCATCACCAATAGAGCACTAAGTTTTTCTTTGAATTTTTTATGCCGCCATCATTTTAAATAAATGCCCTGAGCAGCTTTCTCTCTCCACCTATTACAGTACGTAGACATTGATAACTAAAGCTAGAAGATGAAAGAGGACATTAGATCTTGAATGAGATGTTGGAGAACAGGGATGATAGAGACATTGGAAAACAGGTAGATGTGTCTGCAGTTTAGAAGTGTGAACAATACGACAGAGACAGTGACTAGGAGATTAAAAACAGGTTTACTCTGCACGTTTTTATCCCAGATTTTAAGCCGTAGACAGGTTTCGAGGAACTGTATGCAGCTGCTTGGAATTGGAGCAATTGCATAATGTGAACTACCATAGAAGAGCTCTGAAAGAGTTGTAGGGGAGTCGCAGGCTGATTGTGAGATATTTGGGAAAATATTTGTAGCTGTCAAAATCGAGCAGTGTGAAATGTGTTCGGAAGATTGGAAATAACGTCTGTGATTACCTGCAGCCAATGAGAGAGCAGGATCCAGAGCATTGTGAAGTTGGGGAGGAAATCCAAAAGCATAGCAACAATAGTTTTGGGTTCAATTGGCTTGGACTCAAAAAATGAAATAAAAACACCAATTTTTGATAATATTTCAGGTCCTGTACTTTAGTCCGGCAAACATGACCTTGTGTTGTTTTCAAAGAATTTCTCGTGAGTGTTTTGGTCGTAGATTAAGGACATAGACATCTACGATTCATCCTAAAGTCATGCAGAAATCCCTTCTTGCCAATCTTTCGTGTGAGTTTCAATTCAGCTTGGACTGAATGTTGCAACAGCCGTGAAAACTGTGAAAAGATCTGTGACACGATTTTGCTGAAAATCTTGCAGTCTTAATTTAGAGCAAACTTAATTAGAGTAAAGATGACAAGTGTTGACAACATGGAGATTAACAAAAAGACACACAAGGACTCCACAATACAGGGATATCTAACCACTACTGGCATCATAACACAATAAAAAAAGCTTCACAAATCTAAATAAACGTACTGCAAAATAACTGAAAATTTATTCTTGATTTCCTTGAATAGAGACATATTGTAGCTTTTAACTAGCTTCTGTAAAAATGATGTAATATGAATGCAGAGAAGCTTTTATTCAATAGAATAAAGATTTATTCACAAGCATCAAATTGCTCAGAGGCTAAAAGCACATATACTACAGTGAAAACATGACATCACACATTTACTGTTTCTCCCTGCACCCCAAGAAGAGGGATTGCACACATTTTATATATGTATATATGCTGCTTAATTTGTTCATATCCAGATACCAAAAATCACCCCATGGAGATTTCTTAACGTACAAAATGAATCTTAACCTTGACATCCTGAACAATAGTCCGAACTGTTACATAATGTAAGTTAGATTTAGTTCGAGAGGCAGAACTAATTCAGGAAATGTTTCTTTTCTCTCAGCTCTGTAAATGCGTGCTCATTTGTATATCCCTACACAAAATATTTTCAGCCGAGCGATTTCATTGAGTGGGTTGAATGCAGTTTCTTTGCAGATCTCATGTCACAGAGTTTCAAAACACACTCACCGTCTTTCAACAGGACAGCAAACGCTGCAGGCAACGGTGGGTTTAGGTGTCCTTAGATCACATGTAAGGAAGCTGGGTGGGTCTATACTGTGAAAAATAATTTGTTTTAAGATTATGCGAAAACCTCTGGTTCTGTTCACTGACTTTTTTTCAATAATGTATACTGTTAAAGTGTTTTTTATACCTAAAAAAATTAATAATTTCCTATGGATGGATTCAGAAAATTAAATTCTGTGGAAATTAATAGTGATTTCATTTTTATTTTATGTTTAATCTAAAAAGATTTGCACATTTTCTCCTCTGAGTGGAAGAAAAGGTAAAAGAGGACCTAAAAGTAATTTTAGGTGAACCCTCTCATCAAACATGCAGTGAGGCATTATGGGATATCCAGCGAGCCCTGACCTAGATTCTCATGCATGGTGTGTGATAGCATCTCTGAGCTTAACATGTGTATTAATGCCCTGCTGTGCCACCTGTCAGGACGTGGTGATGTAACGCCATGAGTCGGAGATACTTTTCTCAACCAAGCATGATTACAACTCTTTTTGTTAGTTTGTGCTGAGATTCCTTTATAATTCCTTCGATTTCATAAGGCTGACTGGGTTTGATAGAGCCTCTCCCAGCTCAAACTGAGCAGTCAGAAGTAACATTGTAGGCCTTTTCTCACTCAAAATTTACTCACATCGACTGGATTTCATATTATGGGATAAAAATGGTGTGTCCATAGAAAACCCACAAGCTGGAATATACAAAAGATCCAGCTTTTGTAAACCAGGACCAAGACCAGTTATTTCCATTCAGAGCATAAACATCATAAAGTAATAATTAATGTTTTCAATCAAACACTCAATCAAATCATTGTTAAAATTTTGTTACACCCCCCGGCTTTTAGGTTGACATTTAGGTTTAGCTTCCAAGATGCACATTGAGAAAAAAGAGTGGAGACTAATCAACTGATTGATTAATCAATTGTTTGTGATGCTCAAGTGAGAGTTAAAGACCTCAACTTAGGGGACCTCAAAAATTCACAATTTTTCAACAAATATTCTTCAAGTTATAGTGTTAAACTTCCCAAAACCTAAAGTAGGACAAGAACCAAAGAAACGGTTTCGTATACCAGGCAAAAAGTATCCGAAAAGGTACAAAGGTATTAACCATGCTTAAATGTTAGTTTTTTTTTATTGTTTTTTTTTTTTTTACATTTTAAAAAAGTAAAAAAAAAAGAGCAACACACGTTTATGAGGTTAAAATGTATGACACATACATAAATCTTGAGGCTAAAAAAATGGAGATAATGTTATCTTTTAAACCGAAAACATCAAATAGTACTTATGATTCACCACTAGAGAGCAGAAGTTCACAATTTAAACAGGTCTGCATTCGTGGAGATTAAACACAACCCCTGATTTCATTACAGTTTTTCTCGATTGGTTTGGCTCATTTCTTGAAACCGAGATGACATTCTCAAAACCATAAGGTCATTTGGTCAAACAGTCTTACAGTTCTGCTCAACATTATAGCTCACTAGCAAAATGAAATATCTTTCCCCAAACTCTTCCTCCATGCTTCAAAAGCAGATTCCTTTCCCATATAAAAGGTCAGTATTGTCAAAATAGCACAGATCCTTCTCAAGTGCCATTGGTACATGTGCATTCATATAGTGCTTTGTCAAAATAACCTGGATGGTTTAGCACAACACCATGGATCCCCTGCAAAAGCTCATATCTCTCCCAAAACAGTTTATCCATGTGTCAAAACTAAATATCCTTCTCATATAAATAGTCAATGCCCCCAAAATTCATTATACCTTTGGCATTGTTTAAGCACTGCAAGTCAAAATGCTTAGACGTTTTGTCACTGAGGCACAAGTCTAGTAACAGAATACCACTATGAATAAAACTAAAAGATTTTACAGTAAAATCAGCCTCCAATAAACCACTCATACTCAAGGAAACAGTAAACATTTTATTCGTACAAAGAAATGTTAACATTAGAGAACATACTGTGAAAAGAAAACATATACAGGATTCTGTAAATGTGAACAGTTATAAACACAAAAAAAAAAAAAACTCTAGCCTACCATACTGTAAATAAAGTTTCAGAATTATAGTACAGTAATATTTTCAGTGGTCGCCATTGTCACCCTCTCTTTCCTGGCAACCATCCTCATCCTCCTGGCAATCGACGCGCTGCTCTCTGTTAGGCCATAAATTCTCATCCACATCGCAACGGATATTTTCTCTTGCGATGCAGCGAGGGAAGAAACGGCGTGAATGTCTTAACCATCCCCTACATTGATCCCCTGTGATGTCCTCACATGCAGCATCCATTGCATGCAGCAGGGTTCTCTGGTCTTGAGCCTGATGCTCATACACCCTCCACCTCCAAGCTGAAAAAAGGAGAGTAAGGTGGAAGAAACTCAATTAGCATCCTGGGATGGGTGGTGAACCAGGTTCTGATGCGTGGGTCACGGTGGAAGTTCACATTATCCCACACAATGACATAATGTGGTAGCTGAGGTCCTTCTTCACCTCTCTCATTTTCCGGGATCAGATCAGTATAAAGGTGGTCCAAAAAATTGAGGAGCTTTTGTGTATTGTAGGGCCCTAAACTGGGAATGTGTGTGGACACACCTCTTTCTGATATAGCGGCACACATTGTTATATTTGCTCCTCGCTGGCCTGGGACATCCACAGTGGCTCGGTGGCCAATGATGTTACGGCCTCGCCTTCGACCTTTGACCAGGTTGAAGCCAGCTTCATCAACGAACACTAGGATGTGAGGGGTTTCGTTGCCTTCTAATGCCATTATTCTCTACAATAGAATAAAAATAAATCTAATCAGTCAAGTAGAGACAGATACTGCAGGGAGGATCTAAAGTACTGTAAAAAGAGGGAGTGAAAAACTGAAGACAATTTCTAGGCATAATGCTCTAGTCACACAAAGCTGGATTCTGAAGGTAAAAAGGATAAAGCAAAACAAAAAAAAGTGGTAACTATGTCTTACTGTAATAGTGTTTCAATGATAGACAACCAGTAGTTGACTTACATGCACATACTCGTACCGCAGCTCTTTCACTCTGTCAGAGTTTCTCTCAAATGGTACCCTGTAAATCTGTTTCATGGTCATCTGATGTTTCTTCAATACCCGGTCTATTGTGGAGATGCTGATCGAGTTTATATTTTGGAACATTACATTGTCTAGAAGGATTGCATTGCGAATCTGTCTCAGTGTGATGGCATTATTTGCAATGACCATGTTGCATATTTCTCGTTCTTGTTGTTCATTTAGAAGTTTTCTTCTGCCACCCATTTGAGGCTGTCGTCCAATCCTAGACATACAAGTCAAAGGTCAACACTGTAAATTTGTTACAAAATGAGTTACCAATGTAATTGTACTGCTGTTTTATGGTACAAAAAGTGTGATGCACTGCACAGTGACTGGAATACTATTCACAGTATTTTCTCCATTTTTTTTGTCTTTGTCATTTTTATAGTATCATATAACATCACATGAAGATATTACAGTACTCTAGGCCTACACACACACCAACACTGAATAGTTCAATAGAATAGTTCTGTACCTGTTTTCCCTGCGAAACGTTTGGATGATGGAGGAGACTGTAGACCGAGGCACATTAGGCTGCACTCGGCGACTTGCCTCTGCCATTGTGAGGCGACGGTTTATAACGTGGTCAATAAGGGTGGCCCGGATTTCATCTGGGACATCATGGTGCCTTCGTGCTCCTCGGCCTCTTCCCCCTATTCCTCCACAAATTCTCACTCCTCCTCTTCCTCTTCCTCCTCTTCCTCGAGCAGGAGGTTGCTGTTGTACTTGGCGAGGTGCTTCCATGTTCACACTGCAAATGAAACTGGCCCTGAGCTCTGTCTATATACTTTTGGCAGCAGTACTAATCATAGACAACACCTGTCAGGTAACTAAACAAACTGTTTGATTGGTCATCTGAGATGTGGGAAACTGCTCCTTCGTTAGTTCTAATTTCACCTGATTGATTGTCAAGTACTGTCATAAATTTATCAAATGTTCCAAGAAATTCTTTCATGGTATTATATCTTTGACTAATTTTGACAGTTGAACAGACAATTGTGCATATGATGACTTACACAATGAAACCATGCTGATATGTTTTGGAGAGAGTAACCATTTCACTGAAAAATCAACTAATCAGTTTAGATCAGCAAGATCTATTCATTCATTCATTCATTCATTTTCATTCCCGCTTATTCCCTTTCGGAGTCACGGGGATCTGCCGGTGCCTATCTCCGGCACACATTGGGCGAGAGGCGGGGGTACACCCTGGACAGTTCGCCAGTCCATCACACACACATGCACACCTAAGGGGAATTTAGCTTATTCAATAAACCTATCCGCATGTTTTTTTGGGGATTGTGGGAGAAACCGGAGTACCCGGAGGAAACCCACGCAAGCACAGGGAGAACATGCAAACTCCTTCTGTGCTGCCAGCAAGATCTATTTATTTGGAAAATGTGCTAAATGTGGGCTCATTGTGCTAACTGTAGCTAATTGTACATAATCATTTGAAAAAAAGCACATAGTCACTTGAGACATGTACTAAAGCATTTGCAATTTGATAAAACCAATGAAAAATGACATTCTGTTGTGAACAATTGCAAGGTGGTTTGGAGATTTGTCCATGTTATTTTGAGAATGTCATCTCGGTTTCAAGAAATGATCCAAACCAATCGAGAAAAACTGTAAAAAATGTATATATACATACATACATGTAGATATGTAGACAGACAGACAGAGAGACAGACAGAGAGACAGACAGACAGACAGACAGACAGATAGAGAGACAGACAGACAGACAGACAGACAGACAGACAGACAGACAGACAGACAGACAGACAGACAGACAGACAGACAGATAGATAGATAGATAGATAGATAGATAGATAGATAGATAGATAGATAGATAGATCGGTAGGTAGGTAGGTAGGTAGGTAGGTAGGTAGGTCGGTCGGTCGGTCGGTCGGTCGATAGATAATTCTTTGACATTTCTTGACATTTGGCAATTTCACTCAAAAACAGTAGATGGCGCAAAAACACAGCTACAGTTTCACATTTGACTGCAGAGTCCCACAAGCTACCTTTTTGTAACTGATCAAATTGCAAAATGCAAATGTTATCTAATCAGAGTAAGATTCATATGCAAAACCAATCAGATGGAAACCTCGTTGAGGTGAGCCTGGGCACAGGTGATCAGGGCTAAAGTGAAAATTATATGAAAATGATCAGAGAACACTGTATTATTCACATATATGTTCTGAGCCACTTGAGTTGAATTTTTAAGTCTGTGTGCTTTGTCCTCTATTGCATAACCACTTTCAGAGGTGTTTGTGATTTTCAGTTCGGTACTGGACTGATAAAGAGAATACTTAAGACATTTTTCAGCCAAGCATCTGAGGCTTATAGCATGCAACCGATCGAATGTGATCGTTTTTTTTCACCAGGTACTGTGTTTACTCTACTATATACACTGTACAGGTTGGTTTTTCCAATGTGAGGTTTTGCTATTGCGATGCAAGTCTTGCGTTGCAGCCTGTGAATATTTCATCATCCTCTTCTCTAAAAATAAAAGAAGCTGATTGAAGAAAAAGATTTCTGATGGGACAGAGCAGGAGTGTCTGCACTGCTCTTCATCTTACACTTTTGTGATTCTGACATTGACTGCATCTCAGTCTCTGTGAATCAGTGAGCCTGTGGACCACTTAAGCCTCGAGAAAGACAGAACTGTAGCAATTATTTCGATTATTAACCCACAATTTGGAATTGCAATTAAGTTGATTAACTTATTTTTAAATATTAAAATGAACCCACATCATTTCATTGGAAAACATTTTTGAAAAACAGCTTTGCCACAACTACAGGTACACTTTATAGGGAGTGTAGTAGGTAGAAAAAAAGATAAATAGCACACAGAAAGTAGTACACAGAAAATCCCAATGCAATACAATGGCATTTTTCTATCGGAACTGGGGCGCGAGGCAGGGGGCATTATTGGACTAGCCAACAGACCAATTTCATTGCACATCTGAAATGTTTTTTTTTTTGGGTCATTCTATAATTCCTTACCCAAAGTTTGACATCAAAGTGGGTAAGGTTGAGGGATTATCACCTCCCAGAACTGTCTTCACCAGCTACGTTCCCAAAGACTCCTAAAGTCTTCCGCTTCCAAAAGCAAGATGACATGACTGTGACTCCGTGTCGCCTAAGTATTCGAAGATGCAATGAGGTTATTACATACTAAAAACTGGCTTCTCTTAATGCAGCAACTGCCATATTTCTTTTGATATTTAGCGCTAGTTTATTAGGAAGTACCAATTTTGTCCTCTTGGACTCATTTGATGGAAATGATGCTTTATTCGCAAATATACATGAGGTGATGTAGTTTTGCGCATAAATAAATTCACATCTTTGGATGGAAACGTGGCTAATGGTATTATTTTGAAAATACAATATATTTATGTAAATACAAGCAAACGTTTGTGAATACCTTAGGCACAGCTAAAATGACACATACGATTTCTGCAATTTAGACATGCTTAATGTTGTTCTCTGAGCATAAAGATAAGATTCAATTGAATAAGGGTTTCTATTTAGGTTAGCTTTATCGGCAAAGTTTGGACTTGGTTACTTGGATACCGGAGGCTCTGATTATTGAAGGCCAGGTGGTTGTTATCTAAACCCTGAGTTATTAATCTTGGTTCAAAAGGTGGATGAGCATCGGCTCTCAGATTTGTTGTCTGGTTGGACCTCCTGGAGGAATGCTGTTGCCCAATTTGGTGGAATTTGTTGATCTTAGATGAAATGCTCTTGGAATGTAGAGGTATAATCACCAAATATCTGACTTGTGAATCACAAGGTTTGTGGCAGAGTGAGTTAAATTGGGATGAGAGAAAAAATCAAGCATCTCTACATGAACTAAATGAAGCTGAAGAATCTGCTGAAGAATTAGTCATTGGAGATGTCAGAGAACACTTTACCCTTGAATTCCAGAGCTGCTACATAAAGAGACGATTGTGCCTCTCATTTCCCTCCCTCTGCAATTCCTACCCCAGTGTTGTATCCGAATCACTGCTGTACTAGAATTATGCAAACAGGGTTGAGGTAGTGGAGGGTTGCCACAAAGCTCATGGCCATCACCCTGGAAATACCATACACCATTACCACATGTACAATTCATTGAACAGCCACTGAAGTCTTGTACCAGGAGTGAATCAATTCTAATTGATTCAAGCTTTAAGTTCTGTTTTTTTTTTTCAATCTTCAAAACAGCAATGGGGGGATACATTTTGCATTACTCAATTAGTTAAGTTAGAATGAAACGTTCAGCCACTCACACATTTACCCCAACATCCAAACCTGTATTCAGGGAGGCCATGCCTCGCTGTCATTATGGGAAAAAAATGTAAAAGAGTAATTAAATTATTATTTGTATTGAGTAATGTGTACTTTACAGTTATTTTCCATTAATTTTTTTTTCAGATAGATTTTACATTTACCGTTCAGATTCTAAGTACAGTGAGGCAGCAGCCTGCTGAGCCTCCCCATAGATTGTGCAATGACTGTACAAAAAGATGTTTTTTCCTCTCTGTTTGTTGTTATTAAGAAACTACTTGTAATATACGAGCTTAATTTACATAGTTTAGCTGATGTATGAATGATCAACAGTGTTTTTTATCAGTAATAGTATGTGTGTAATGTCACTTGTGCAATCACCATGGCGGCAAGAAACTAGGTGAGGCTTGCAGTTCCCCTGCCTCATGCTAGGGCGTCCTAGTTATACCAGAGATTATTCCACCTTAGCTAAAGAGCAGCATAATTAGTGGAAACAGGCTTCAATAAATAGTCCAGTGATCCTTCCATATTTAGCCTCATTTTAAAATTCAAGAATTTTTTTTCTGAACTGGACTTTCAATTAATGCAGGAAATAATGGAAGGTAGTGCAACGCTGGAGTTAGGTTTGCTACAGACAAAAGTGAAGAAAGAGGAACACTTCTACAAACAATTAATCAATTCATTACTTCAGAAGGAGTGGTGCATGGACTTAATTTATAAGTTAAGTAATTATTTAACTGTTTTTGTATGCTACTGTTTGTATATGGAAAATGGGGTAAATAATGGTAACTTGTTGGGTTCATTCACACAACCAATCACACAAAACCAAATCAAACTGGGGAAAAAGCCCTGATTGGAGTTAATTTACAAAAGACACAGAAAGAGTCACATGTGTAAGTATGTGTGAGACACTGTGTGTATGTGAGTGAGGCTTATCTGTCACTTCATTCCTCCACATTCCCCATCACTGACTCACTTGTCTCCAACAGGCTGCTTCTGATGCGGAAAACGTCTCCCTGGAGGCTGTTGCTAAGCAACTGGCTACTGTTGGATTATATGTTAAGTCAGAAGCAAGAAAACATAGCCATGGGACCATGTGTGCATGCGTGTGTAAACATGAGTCAGGCCAAAAGAACTTTACTAAGACCACATTCTTTGATCATACCTTGTTATAGAAACTAACTTGTACTCGTTTAAAATGTGTCGCCATTTTGGTGGGATTTCAAGTCATTTGGTGAAATATAAAAAAAAATCGAGAATGAAATTTTATTTGTTTGATCATATTTCTTATACACACCCTGTGAATGAGTGAGGAACTCTGTTTTGTGTTTTTCTCAAGGAGATGCAGATTGGAGAGAGAGAGTGAGAGAGACAGAGGGTGGGGGGGGGGTGACAGAGGGAGAGAGAGAATTAAAGCAGGAGAGAGAGCAGAGCTCTGAGAATCACTGAGAGATCGTCAGAGATGCCAGACAAAACATGAAATCATGAGCAAATCCTGCAGGTTGTTCAGAGTAGAGCAGACATTAAAACCTGAAGCTGAATTATTAGGCATTTTTGAAGAAACAGAAGATATTGGAGCCAATTCCTGGATGTTCAGGGACTTTCAACATCACATCTTCTGGATGTAGACTATGGATCTTGGACATGTTTTTTTTTTTTTTTTCAAATTTTCCTGGAATCTAAATGCGTAAAGCTCAAGTAAAAGACTGATTTCACCTCCTGATTTTCTTTTTTTGTGCAAATCGTTCATTGTTTGTTTAAATCAACATGTTTTTTGTATCCTCAAAATGTATCATCTCCTGTTGAACCTGAGCAGTTTCATGATTTAACAGGACTGATCTTCAAGCGGAGAGTCTATTGACTGCTGTGTTCCACGGGACATACATCTATTCGACTGACTTTTGATTTTGAACTTTTTTTTTCCCACATGCTCACTCACAAGTGGCTGGGAATACTTTCATGTTAAGCATGCAGGAGTTTTTGACCAATGGAAAACAGAGAGATGGTCAGGCACTTGAAAGATTAATGAATGCACTGTAAGCATGCTTCCTGCTCTCAATCCTTTCAGCATCTTCAGCTGTAAGAAAAACCAACAAGTTTGGCTATTTCAGTTTGTAAAGAGCATCTGAGAAGAGCGGTGCATTTGGAAAACACACTTGAGTGTGAGAGACAACACTGGACCAGGTGGAGGGAAGAGAGCCAGAGGAACTGATTGTGACTTGGATCCCACTGGGATTTCATAGTTTTTCCTTTATATTTTTATTTGGGGGGTCCTGAGGAATGGATGCCGCTCCAGAGTAAAAGCAAGGAAGGGAAGTTTCAGCTTTCCCACTGGTACAATGTGTGGTGAGTGTTTATTGACTGCTTGTTTCTTTTTAAAACTAGTCATGTCAAACAGCACAGTGTCTAGTTTGTAGTAACTCCAAGGACCTAACATGATGCAGATGGGGTTAGAGGAGATGTGGTGGGATGCCACAGGGCTCATGGATGTCACCTTGGAAATAGCACACTTCACTTCATTGAATACATTGAATTTCATAGTATGCAGAACATAAAACCTAGCATATAACAGGTTTTAGAATCAAAATAAAATATATATATATTATGTCATATATTATATGATTGTAGCATGGAGATTGTCTTATCTTGAATGTCTATCCCATAGGATCAAATGTAAAAAAAAGGTAAACGGTTTTTTTTTTCATCTGCACATTTTCATCATGCAAAATTTTCCAAAAATTGTTGTAAGTTTAAAACAAAAACTCAAGTGTTGAGACAAAATAAAAATCCATGAATCCCCCCCCCCAAAAAAAACAAAAAAAACAAAGACAAGGTCAAAACAGCTGAACATTTCCTTAACATTATACACTGTTCCAAGCACAAGCCATAGTGCTTTAGTATCAGAACTTTAAAAAATAGAAGCCATACCACCGGTCTTGTATTTCCAATGGTTATCCCTTGTTTCAACACTAGACGGCACCGATGGCACCAATTTGGGGTCTACAAAAGGAAACTGAAAGATCATTGTGCATTTTCTCTTATTATAATTAGAATTACCTTCCAAATTATGTCATAAGTCTTGTGATGTTCATTAAAAGCTAATAATCTTTTTGAAATATACACATTACATATGGAATCAAAATTAAACTATAGGTGTAAATTTAAAACATTCATGGTTATTGGCACACACTGATGCGTGCAGAGACTTCTAAGGGTTAATGGTTTATTTGTATTTTTTAAATAAATGAAATGTCCCCTGCAGTTCATATATTTCTATGAGAAAATATGTGATGAGGAAATCACATCGGTGCAAAAACTGAACATCTGGTAAATGGAAATCATAGTCACACCATTTTACAGCACTTTAACTGTATTATGAACATTCATTTATGGCAATAAAAAGCCACTGTTCTATTTTATTTAAAGAAATAACCTGTGAAGGCAAATTCTTAATTTTAAAATAAAAAATTACAAGCTGCAGTTGAACAAATGGCCCGCTTTGTCACTGCTAACAATGTTTGGCAAGCTATAAATTAATTATAAAGGTAATACAACACTTTAAAATGGCAAAATGCTTTATGAAAGGCTGACTTAGGCACTTGAATAATATCTTTGGGTGATTGCAAATGGGGATCCCAGATGAAATCACATCTTTCACACTAATGTACGGTGATAAAAATATAAAAAATCTCTAAGGTTTTTAAACTCAATAAAAGTCAATCTAAAAACAGGTCATTCTATAGCTTTGTTTATGATGTCACAAACCATAGGATCATGCCTGGTTTTTACATCAACCCTTCAAGTGTGCATCATCAGCTCTCAGGGTGGATTTGAAACAGTGTACTTGCATACTTATTAGAAGAATAAACACAAGGCTAGCTATGTAGCCTTTTCAAATTCAAAGAATTCTAAAGAAGTAAACACGAAATACTCCAAATGTTTACAACTTCAGGTTGGAATCAGAGGTACACTAACCATCCACACTTCTCTTAAGTCTCATTCCCATAAACGGTTTTGGTAACCCCGTTAAATAAAGTCAAATATTATGTGTTTTTTTTATATATATTTATGCCGATACTTTATTATAAAAAGGAAAAATAAGATTAATAAAATAATTATCCTGGAACTGTTTTTGAATAATTCTGCATGGCACGAAACAATTAGAATCGGTCCCAAACTTTCTTTGCACAACCAGATCTTTCTTGTGGCAAGTACTGAAGCTCTTCTGGATTCCAGATGAATGCCAAAGTTCATCTAAAGTTATTTCTTCAGCAAACGACTAATCTAAATAATCAACATTTATCTAAACTGTTAACCCCAAAAGTTTTGCCTCAAATCATTTGAGTTGACCAAACCTAAGCTCAACACAATGAGAAACTTTAGTATGTTCATTAAAAAGCTAGGTTGGTGAACCACTTTACACAAGAGCACTGTAGCCTTTTATGGTTTACAGTGTACTATTCACAAATTTCTATGACCTCCTCATTTGAAGAGTTCTCTTTTAAAGTTCTATTTCACTCGACTGCCCCAGAGATCCAGTGTAAGCACTATACATTTGACTGCAAAAGCTCAATTTGTAATATTCATTTTTTTCCGTTACTGTTGAGAATGCAACCTCACCTTGTTATAGACTACTCTAAATAATCTAACTTTTCTGGAATCTGGCATCTGCCTTTAAGATGAATAGTGCTTGTTTTGCTTTAGAATTGTTATACATTTGGTTCGATGACTTGATCCTACTCATCTAGGCAGAACCACACGATTGGCAGCTCTATTATAACACTACCTGGAGGAAGTAGACTTGCAAGATGGATTTCTGTTACAGTGGCTCTGTATTGTCTCTGAACATGTGCAGCCTCATTCTGCCTGTCATGTCACTGCCCCAATCCTGTACATTTCTGTTTTAGATTGCCCAATGGCATGAAGTTGTCATGTGTCATCCACATTTTTTTCAGTCTATGGTGTGAGCGTGGTCTTGACATTAACACATGCTTTCAATAATATTGTGACTTAAGCTTCGGGAAAATAAGTAACAGTTCATAAATTCGAACCAAATCATTGTGTTTGTTCAGCACTTCAAGCAACTTCTGAGGTGTCTCCACAAGGGCTCTCAAATTCTATCACTTTCCTTAGGCCTGAAGGTCTTCAGCATGGACTCGCTTCACTGACCCGTAATAATCTTATTATTTCCTCTGTTATGCAATCACTCAAAACTCAGCCGTTGCCGTTTCACATGCAGTGGGTGGATTTCACATTCCATCCATGTCTGTCTTTCTTTGCTTGAACATCTCTTTTCTTTCTAAATCACAAGTGTCTCCATCACTACAGCACTCTAAACATTTATTTCACAGAAAATCACGTTTGAAGCATTTCCTATTTTCACATTTGTTCACTTTATTTGAGAAAAAAAAAAATATTACAGATTTTTTGGTCCTGAACAATCCACTCAATCATTCTCCGAATTTCCTTCTTTTATATTTTGTTTCCTCAATGCCAAAGCAAATTCCTAGAAACATGTTCCTAAAAGCAGTGACAGACCATTGGACTGTAATGAAGAGTCCCTTGTATGCGAAATGTAAAAAACGAATATACTGTGAGTTTACTGGACCTTGCTCATGCATAATATGCATGAAATGTGTGCAGTTATGTGAACAGAAAATGTTGTCTAGCACAACTTTGAGGTGCAAAAAGTACACATATTACAATAATGATACTACTCTGGCAAAAATTGCTACATTTGCAATAGTCTAGAACACAACCGAGTACATTAGAGTCAAAATTTAATCAATTCATGAAATTAATTTTTTTAATGATATGAGCACGTGGAGCTGGAAAGTTTCCACATCATCTGAAATACTGGTCGGTGTTAAGTGGACTGGCGCGGTCACTTTGAAGGGGACAGAACTGGGCCACAGACACTCCATTAAGGAGGGCAGTCTTCTATTTTGGGTCTTAAAGGGGTGTCTGTTCCAAACTAATGGAGTTGTTGGGACTCAATGGGTGAACAGGCGTCAAACCAAACGACTAAGATTTGCAATGCAAATAGTGAGCTTCCTCCACAAGATTCTAGTAGGAAACTTTTGCTGCTGTCTTCAAAGCTAGGTCAAGTTGAGTTGTTTCAGGAACCAAATGATACAGACAATCTTGACCTTGCTAGTTCCTTGTTCTCTGTTTACATTCAAAACATGGACTTTAAAGATTTATGAGGCAGTTTGAGGGAGATTACTTTTCACATCTCTCTCCATTTAACATAAAATAAAGATTGCGGAAAATGTTGAAAACCAGATGCACATTACTTTTGATTTTTTTTTTTTTATATTTTTGATTTTTTCTAAGTTTTAAAATAAAAAGAAAGTTAATTTTACCAGAACAAGAGGTTTGAAGGTTTGAAAAGGCGTGTAACAGGGTCATTGCTTCAGTCTACAAACCTTAACCCTTAGAAGTCTTTATGTGCAATTTTTACTACTTAAAAATTTGTGGCAATGCTTCATTTCATGTTTGGTACATCAAATTTTTTTGTTCTACAAATATTTTTGTCATTACATTACACATTAATTTTTTTTTGCTTAAAAATTGTGAACAAAATGTTTTAACAGAAATGAAAAGTGTTGAGATAAAAAAGTTAATTATTCCCTACAAGAAATCAAAAACAAGGTCAAAACAATGTGAAAATTGAATCTCACCTAAACCAATCTGTGGTCTGTTAAACACATTTTCTCACATTTAAATTTGAATCCCTTTCCAAATGATGTTTGTTTAAAACCAAAAATATCGAAGCTAATAACCTTGTTGAAACATACACATTTTATTTGAAATCAAAAAGGAAAAATAGATGGTCATATGATTCCTACTTTCAGAACAATCCTGTGAAATATATGAATATATATTTATTATACTCTGTATGCACACATCAATCAGCAGAGCATGATCTGCCAAAATCCAGTTTCTAGTTGTGGTGAAGGAAAAGGAATAGAAGAGACCAGTACTTGCTAAAGGTGGCTTATAATTCATGTCAACTGTAGTAAAGTTGACAGATTTATACTGTAAAGGGTAAGTATAATTCTATGACAAACAAAACATGAACGAAGAGGTCAATGCAGTGGAAGTAAACAAAGAAAAGAAGAATTGCAGAGCTACAGAGACAGATGTATAAATGCTTGGTATTACTTATGCACTGCAGCCTTCTCTTTAACCTTGATGCAGAATACAGCTAAGCAAAGACAGACAACAGAATGTTAGGATAAACCCTAGAGAATATTTTTGACCAAACTATTTAAGGACTGTGTTAATTGACCAGGGGGGAATCAATACAATGTGAATTTGAAGAGATTTAATAATGTGACTTTAGATGAACTCTTGAACTCAAACAATTGAAACCCGTCAATCGATCCATAAAATGGAACTCAAAAGTCTTTAGTCCTCTCCTTCACCAACCCAAACAGCTGAGAATAAGAACACAAAAGCGTCTTTGCAAATTTTTACCTCAAAAATGAAAAAAGTGGATATTTTTTTACATTGCAACCAAGCACTGGGTGACGTATACTCTGCATTGTTAAGGCTACAAAAAACCGTGGTGGCCTTTTAGTTAATTTATTTGCTCAAGTAAATTCAGAGTTACTGCAATAGACTGGCGACCTGTTCAGGGTGAGCCCCTGTCGCTCGTGCAATGTGCACTGGAGATAGGCACCGGCATACCCCCCCCTTGACCACAAATGAGATGAAAGCGGGTTGGCAAATGAATAAATGAATTCGGAGTTAATGGTCTCTCTCTTTATCAAGTGCTGCTGAAAAAGCAGTAAATGTCTGCGGATCATGTTTAAGTACCACTGCTTTCGTTGTGGTATTATTCAGTAATATGCTTTTGTGAAAGAGATTGCCTGAGCAAGCCTCGTGGGAGGCCATGTGATTTTTGTGTCATTTGCTGTAGTCATGGGATATCCTGCCACATGGTGTCATATGATTTTGGTATCATGGGTTTGAGACAGAAATTCTCTTGTTCTTTGGAAATTCCCTGTTTTCAGAAAATGTATAAAACAGTCGCTCTGGATCCTTAAGTCAGAAGATCAGACTTCTCCGGCGCGCGCTGTATCTGTGCTCTTGGTTTCTCTTCAAAGAACTCAAATAAAACTTCAGTATGTTTGCAGATCGTCTCCTAAATAATTTTGAACACGCATTGGACCCTCAAAAGTCCAACAGAACTGACCACCTCTAGTTTTTTTTTTAAAAAACAAAACCTTTTACCATCTTTTAGCTCTATTAGCTTTACATTACGATTGGCGAGAATGGCCAAGATTCAAAATGGATCACCAAGAGTCAATGATGCTAACCAATAAGTCTCATTGAGTTGAAACTAGCTAGAGCAGAACCAAGGCATGAACTCTTATTGAAAAACAAATCACTAAGAGAATGAAAATCAGGGCACACGCTCAAGCCAAAGAACATTAATTATGTTGATTGATTTATGTGTCAATTAGTGCCTTTGGAAAGTTGGCTGTGCATCAGACATGCTGATTATTCGTGACATGGGGGCTGTCTGAATGATCTCAGTTGCAGAGACAGTCATTACTGCTGAGGATATTTCAGACACTGGCAATTAATTGTTCATTTCACATCAATATACTGAGTTTGATTGATTCCTAAAGGGAGGTACAACCCATATCATTCAAGAACCCTGTTTGAGTTTTTATCAACTGTTGTAAGCAGATAGGACGGGGCACGGTGGCACAGTGGGAAGTGTATGCTACTAATTTATGAATAAACATATTTGTTGTTCTTAGAATTTCGACTAATGTAAGCACTGCAATACTCTTTTTTTTCTTCTTTACCAGAATTAACCTTTTGTCTCATGTTGGGGTCGGCACAAACCAGTTTCAAATTTAAATTCATATAATAATCACATAAATTTGTGTATTACATCAATGCTTTTTTACTTTGTCAGGAACCTCCATTTCGTTTCTAATTATAAAATGCTCTGATTGAATTATATAGTTATAATGATACAATTATAAAGCAAATATTAGATGCAGATTCAAAAACAAAACAGAAAAAGATCGCAGGTCCAGACATGTGAGTTTTAATCACTCAGTTTGATAATTTTACCATTTTTTTAATCTAAGGGTGTACTGACAAAAATAGACACACGCCAAAAATCAAAACATTTTCATAAATAAGGAAGTCTAATGTATTTTATAGCTAGTTTAATTAATGTGCCAAAACCGACTTAAGAGATTATAAAGCCATCACAAGAGCATGGTTACTCCTACTTTCTGTTACTCCTAGGCTTTCCTGTGGCTCAGTTGGTAGAGCATTGTGCTAACCACGCAAAGGTTGTGGGTTCATATCACAGTGAAAGCAAGAACTGACAGAAAAAAAAAATATGTTCATTCAAATGTAAGCCGCTTTGGATAAAAGCGTCTGCCAAATGCATAAATGTAAATGTAAATGTACTTTTAGACAAAAATGGCAGCCTACCTGTAAAGGCAAATTACGTAGTATTAATTTCACATCACAACATTTTGAAGCATTACAATAATTAAGCATCACACAGCAGATGATAAACTTTCATTTATCAACCTTTATTCCCCGTTACATATGTGTTCCAAGTCCAAAGAATTCCAAGCAAAAATACCTAAATTCTGACAATGTTGGCTATATTTAGGTGCAATTTATTATTTCTGATTAATCTACAGTTAATATGTATAATTTAATATGCCAAATTATTAATCTATGTCTTTTAACATATATCACTATTATTGAACATATATAATTTGCAACGTTCCACAAATGTGGCAAGCCATTTAATGCTAATGTTATTAATCAAAGTCTGATATCTCTGGACAATTTAGTTGACCCAGGTCTCTTCTCCACTAAATCATGAGGTTATTTGGCCAATTCTGCTTTGAAAATGTACTTTTCAAAGTCAATTGAATGCTTAAAAAAACAGTTTTTAGCAGTGGTCAGTGAACTTGGTGGGGGACAGATAAATATTGAGGTTTCTAATTTTTCCATTACACAGAAACATGCAATGTTAACAGAAACACTCACAAAAATGAGGCTTAACGACTAAAAGCATTTGCATGAATAATTACCTTTTTTAGGAAATTCAAAAAAAGTTTGAAAATTTCGACAGATATGACGAAAGCTTAAAAAAGTAATAACTAAATGTTTTATGATACCTCTATCTAAACAAACAACAGATAAAATGTGAAAAACATGTTCAATTATTAACCTTGAAATCCACTGCATACCGTGCTCATGATTTTTAAATATACTTCTATTCTTAGTGCTTTTACTTGTCTCGCACTGTCAAGAGCACTTTTGTGGAGGTTTCAATTGATAGTTCAAAATTATGTTTGCACTGTTACATCTGACCCAGTATAAAACATTCCGTTTTCTTTTCACCAGAAACTTCCCGCAGGTTAAGTGAAGGGTAAAGGAGGATGTGATTCATTGAGCTAACCGGGGGTCAAGTCTAAATGCACATGAGTACTGAAAGCAACGGATAACAGGCCGTATTTTTCATTCATTCATTTCATAATCCTTAGTGCCCCACAGGAGAAATTCCCAGTGTTACAGCAGGTAAGACAAAAAGCACACCAAGAAGAGAAAAAATATCAAAAAGAAGGATTGATAAATACTTGATTAAAGTATTGAACAGCATAGATCGACTTCAGTACTCGATTGTTATTGCACATTATGATCCATTATGGTGAAAGGTAAAATTCACACCGTATAAATAAGACCTAAAAAGAAGAAAATATTGCACTGTATTCCAAGAAAGCGCTCCCCCACAGAGCGTGGATCCAGCAGCTGAAGGAGCTATATAGAACTGTTTGTAACATCTGAAAAAGTTCCTTTAGTGCAAATGGATTTGATGCCCTTTGCACTTTTTTTGTAAAACTTTGCAATTTCAAATATTTCTCAAGCATTTTAACAGCACATTCACACTTCTACTTCCGCAATTTCTCTTCACAAAGAGAGTACTGTTATTGAAATTGTTTATCATAACCCATTATTGAAGACTCTGGAAGCAAGGTTTAAGAGGTGTAACCGAAAATGCTGCTTTATTTAGATTAAACACTGAAGATACTAAAGCAAACAAACAATGCTGCACAAAAGAAGGTTGAGGGAGGGGAAGACCCTGAGAGTGCTGCTGTTTGTCGGTCATGGTCTTGAGAGACAAAGAGAAAATCCTCTACTGCCTCCCTCAAGCAACTCCCTGTTGTGATGTAATTTCCTGTTTTATCTCAGACCATAAGATTCTAATTATTTTTTCTATTGCCGTACTATCTTTAAGGGATAGAATAGGTACAGAGGTAGATACGTTTATGAACTGCCCATTAGTGTCTATAAATCTAAGTCTTGCTAATAAGTGTTTCCTCATCGAAGGTTGAGGTGGATACTTCCCTCTCTTCTAACAGGACGTTTGTGTAGATCTTCTCCAATGGATGTCCCAGTAGCTCATGCCCAGCAGATGTCCCCTCCTCTCTTGATTTGAAGCTCCACCAATGTACGCTGTAATAAGCCGTGCTAGTTTCGAAGATGAAGCTAAAAGCTGATTGATCACACTGGTTGTGTCACTCCAGATAGCAGGTGTATGGTGGTTGGAGTTGGAATTCAGAAATCTAAGACAAAACCACTCCGCTCAAAAGATATTCTTAAAGATTTGTGAAATATTTTCTATTAGCTGTCAAATTTTCAATTTTAAAATAGGTTTTATTTTGGTACTAGACTCAAGGGATCAATGGAGGAAATGCAGATGAATATGTTGGCTTTAAGATCCAGAGCACTTGTTATTTACGTTCTGCAAGCCATCTTACTTTACACAATAACCGTCAAACAACCCACCTATTGTTTAATTTTCATTTGAAAATGTGATTATTTTCAAAATAGGTTCGTTGTAGATAAAAAAAAGTTTATTCATTTTTATAATTTTGGTTTTAAATGAACATTACAAGAGTTATGACACACCATTTGCAAGGTAATTCTAAATAAAATGTGAGAAAATGCTCAACATTTTACAGATCCCTAATTGTGTGCCATCAGTCATATCTACTGGTCAAAAGAAGGGATAACTCTGGGAACTACAAGACCTGTGATATGGCTTGTGTTTTAAAAGCTCTGGTACAAAAAAAGCACAATGACACAAAAAGTGCTTGGAACAGTGTTTACAATTAAGGAAAGGCTTGCCTGTTTTTTTCACATTGTTTTCTTCTTGCCTTTGCTTTTAGGAGGGATTTGTGAATTTTTTTGTCTTAACACCTTTGATTTTTGTGACAACACATGAGTTTGTTGTCAATTTTTTAGATTTTTGCAGCAAAAAAAGTAAAATTTTACATCCTGAATTGTGTTTTTTGTACAATTTCAGGTTTGATTTTGTGTAATGAAATTATTGTATAATGAAAAAAAAAGGCTAGGCTTGAACTAAAAAATGATATAAAACTTTGACTATTTAAAGATAATTTATTACAATAAAGTGTAGTAATGTAGTAAAAATGTTTAAAAGCCCCAGACTATAGGGTTAATGTATGTAAATTAAATATAATTATTTAGACACATACTGGTGATAACTAATAAATCCCATTTTTGGACAAATAATCAGCTGCGTTTAACAACTTTAGATAAAGTTCAAACATGCAAAATAGAGCCAAATATAGTTGTTGTTTTTTTTAGGTTAAATGCATTAAAATTAACGAACTGTGTGCTAACTACATGTTCATGCCAAGCCTGAGCCTAAATTTAACCACATTACCCATTCTAACAGCTTTCTGGGGACTCCTTGTTAAATAAATATTGCAAAGAGGGATAGTTTAATGTGGGCATCTCTGAAAGATCTTCATTAATGCATGCATTGTGCACCGACTTCTTGTGCACCACTGGACTCCAGGATTCAATATTCATCCTTGAATCACTGCGTTCTCATGCTTTCGGGGCTAGAACTTTCCTGACTTTCTATTTACTTTACAATTTCTCACCGCATTCTGACCTGATGTGGTTATTTCAGTAGTTGTTATAGCTGACTGGGAAAGTTATAGCAGGACAGAAAGTTATTCAGAGGTTCATGAAAGGATTCAATAATTCTTTGTAATATGTAAATATTGTATGGGTTAAGGACACTTTAATGAGGTATTTAGCTAGTACAAGATCAAGAAATGCAGAAAGAATTTCACACAAAGTCAGTATAACCTGGTGTATGACTGTGGTTTTCTTACAAATTAGCACATTTTTGGGAGAAAATGCAAATTAAAAGTTCTTCATTCTGGATTTGAATGTTCTTAATTTAAAATAGTCTTAGGCACAGCTAAGAAAGCAGGACACTTGAATCAATGATCTCATTTGATGATGCTTATTTTTCTGACAGTGGTTTAAGGCTTTTGAGCTTTAACAGTGTGAGTCAACTCAGCACAGCTTTTATTGGTCAAATCATCCTCCCACACCATCTCCCTGCTTTTGACATTTTGATTTATTTTACTCTGCTTTTGCTAAATTATAGCATCTATTTCCCATGTTCAAATAACACTCTTTCTTGATCATTCTTAAGTAAAGGCCTGAAAGTCAACATTACCTGGATGATTATGTCTCTTAAAGTTAAGACCCTAAAAGTAGGGTATGCAATGAGGCTTCTGTGGTGAGAAATGGTGTATGAGGAGAAAATCAGAGTGGACATATATTGCAAAGCATTGTAAGCATTTTATTGGTACAACCCCAGCTTCTTTTTTTAGAAATATTTTTTTTTCATTGAATTGCACAATATATCTAAAACAATCTTGAATTTTTACAAAAAAATATAATCCGAATATTACATTTTGACACTGCACAAATAAAAAAATGTAGATGTTTTATAACAAATATCAAAAATGTTGAGACAAAATAAAATTCACAATTCCCCCCAAAAAGCAGAGAAAAGGCAAACATAAAAGCAGAGAATAATTAAAACATAAATAAAGCTTCCATCACTTTTTTTTCAAGAAGGTTTCCTGTTTTGCTAAAAAGATAGCATCCCTTGTAACACACTTATTGTAAGTTATGTGCATTTACTTAAAACTTCAGCTGCAGAAGTTAGTTCTACTGGCTCTTCAGGGTTCAATTCCAGCCGGTGGTTATTTATCTTGGAGCTTCCAACTAAGCTTAACATACAAATATCATTCCAATACGATTTTAATAGTGTGATTAGAAATTACAGATTTGTGTCTATTTTCTTTTTAATATGTAAGATGTTATCAACAAGTTTCGGGAGCAGCATCTGCAGACAATTATCAATAGATTCTGGGAGGTCCTCTTAATTATCCCTGTCTGATATTCCTTTGTAAACCATTAGATCATTCAGTTTCTCTGACAATCAACTACTAAAAAACCCTTCACCACCACTTCTCTTCACTTTTCTAAGGCGGTTGGGGGTCTTCGGTCGCTTTGGTAGTTACAGCTCACCTACCATACATTTATGCATGCCAAATCTGCACGCAATAAAGTGTGCACTCGTGAAAGGCATATATAAACTTATGAGTACTGTCTAACTTTTTTAAATGTAATTTTTTTGACACATGCTCTCATTTCTCAATTTTCAAAGAAGGCGCCCAAAGTTGTGGCAAAAAACGTTATCTTGCTCATAAAGCATAGGTCTGTATGATTTGTAGCTCCGTGTCAATGTTCAAAATTTTAGACAATTTTTTTCCAATACTTTGGACTTTTTTTTAGAATGTATATGTTGATGGGTATTGGGCTTGTGATGTTCAGATATCTTTGACTTTTCTATTTTGGCTCCAGGGTCCAGCAGGAATTATTGACTCAACGTAGGAAAGAGCAGCTAAGGATCACAGTTCATGAGTAAATGGAAATATAGAGGCATAGAAATTGAGTACCATTACATCAAGTAAGCCTTCCATTATAAAAACCTGTTATTTTAAATCAAGAAAAATAATCCTTTCTCAGTTGCTTGTCTCAGTTGCTAGTCCCCCCACACCATTCTCAAAGCTGTTGTTCTGTTGTACCGGATTGTTCAACTCTCCACACTGAGTCTTGCAAGGCATTCGCACCATGTGCAAGAGCTTTTCTGACTGGGCCTGGAGCAAGAAGAGGTGCCGCTTGTATTCGTCTCTAATTGGGTTGGAAATAATCGCATTTCACTGCTGAATGGCTGAGTCGCAGCAGAGAGGAAAGAGGGTGACAGGCTTGTCTCGGCTCTCATGGGTCCTTGTGCTTCTGCAGCAGCTGCTTAGATCCAACTGCATTGGTGAACAAAAATATAGTAGAATATATATAAGTATATATAAATTTACAAAATATTAAATACAAAATAAATTAAAATGTAGTGAAAAAAGATGATAAAGGACCTATTTTGCCATAATTTTAAATACAGCTATTATTCAATTAGGGAAAAAAAACAAAACATATTTTGATCAAATATATAATAATTTATAGTGATACCTGAAGATACGAAACTAATTCGTTCCAGACTGGTCTTTGCATCCTAAATTTTTCTTATGTTTTACATGAAAAAAGTCTAATCTGTGCAATGGCTCTCAGAAAAATATCACTTTATAAATTGAAAAAAAAAAAAGTAAAACCAGAGAAAAATCAAGTAACTTTTCTTCAATCCTTAATTCTACACATTGTTAATGTAATAAATGATAATAAAACAATGAAAACAGATGTAAAAAAAATGCAAAATAATACGTAAACAAATGTGAAACCTTACCTTTCTTTTGAGGCGATGTGGAGATGTTTGTTCACGAATTACGAACACCAACACGAAACCAATCACATAAAAGTGCTTGTGAAGGGATGGAGAGGGCGAGTTCATTGCAGTCACGTGACACCCAGTGCAGTTAGCACCGCGAATGTAGTAGGCGTATGTAGTAGGCGTACTACGTATTCCGATTTCTTGGGTTGTGTTTTTCATATCTTAGAATTTTTTTCTGACCCTGGAGCAAAATATTTTTCGAGGGACACTTTCTATCTTCTTTCGTAAGATTTTTGCAGTGAAAAAAAAAATGTAATACTTAAGATTTTTTTTTTTACAATTTTATGTTTGTTGTGGAATTTTTGTGTAATGTAAAGAAAAAAAAGGCTTCTAAAGGTTTATCATGCATTACCAAAAATAACTAAATAAAAATCACGCTGTTGTCAACATGATGTGCCTATTGCAATAACTGCCTCAAGCGGCCAGTAGGATTGCAGTCTCAGTCACTTCTGAATTAACTTCAAGGGTGAAAAAAATTCAAGAGTGCCTCCGTAGTTAAATTAAGTCATGTAAAATGGTTAAGTTATCTGGAATGAAATTCTCCTGTCAATTATAATAGCCATGCATCATAGTCAATCCTTCCGCCTGTTGAATATATTATTCCTTGTTTTTTCCCTTCACAAGCACCTCTTGCGCTGTTCCTCATTGAAAACTATTTTTATGCATTTTTTTAAACATCTCAATTGAACATTTGTGTACTATAATAAATTTAAATGAACATTTTTAAATGATACTGTGCAGATTTGATTTAAAATATGTGCACTTCTTACCCCAGGCAAGACATTAATGTGCTGGGAAATAACTGATTAATGCTCACCAGTAAATCAGAGCAACTCTTCAAACACATGGTTTACTTAAAGGTTCATTCCTGTCCTACGATGGACTGGCGACTTGTCCATGGTGTACCCCCGCCTCTTGCCCAATGTGCGTCGGAGATAGGCACCGGCAGACCCCCGTGACCCCAAAAGGGAATAAACAGGCTGGAAAATGAATGAATGAATGAATAAAGGTTCACTACACTTCACTCACCTTCCTGATACTGCACGCAGAGGATCAGTTTCTGCATCTAGCTGGTGGTGTGAAGAGCAGCATTTGGTGCAGGATGGCTTTTAAAATATACATCATGCAATACACATCATGTCCTATGTCAAAAAACAAGAACACATGTATTTATTTAAAAATGTTGTGGATTTTTTAGCAGCAGACTCGGAAGCCTCTCAAATGTGGTCTTTTGCACATTCACGTCAAACTGATTAAGTGTTTAACTGCTGGCTGTACATGATTAGGCTGAACACACATTTTATAACATTCACTTTGACATGCAGATCTCTTCCTATTAGAAGGGGAAAAGCAGATTCGTGAAATGGGACAAAACGACAATCCAGAGATTTCCATTTTCAGAAGAAGCCCATTAGTCATAGAGACAGTCGTGGCGCTTTATGGTTCATATGATTTCAACACAATTTCATCAACTTGAGAACCAGTGCTGAGGCTCTGGGTGTGAATACTTTGATGAATATGATTAGGAACATTTCATTTGCAGACAATACAAACTTTTAATAATTCAAAAGACATTTCAATAATTTATTTATTTTATTTAAACTTTTATACTGTTTAGCTCACGAGTCACCAACAGAGCCTATCTTGTAATCTATGTGAAGTAGGGGGAAATGGGGGGTGTTGAAGCTTAGACCAAATCAACATTAGCTTAAATAGGGAAGTAAGCTTAATAGTTTGCGTGGGAACACTGGTGTCACACCCTGAAAACTCCTCCTGAAACTTGTAATTACAAAATCTCTTTAATGAATATCACAATTTTTACATTTACAAAAATCATAAGCGTTTTTAAGAACTTTCTCTCTCCACTATATGTGATATTGTTACCTGATCTTTGGAGGAGATTTCAAAATTACACTTTCATGTTATTTCAGCCACTTGGGGCAGTTTCACTGATAAATGGACAGAAAAGGTCGTCTCTGGACGTACCCCTGCCTCTCGTCCAATGTGTGCTGGAGATAGGCACTGGAAGACCCGCATGACCCCCAAAAAGGGAATAGGCGGGTTGGAAAATGAATGAATGGATGAACATTGAAAATGGTGATTAATGATCAAATGTCCAAATTAGTCTATGGCCTTGTTTACACTGCAGGTATTGATGCTAAATTCTGATTGGATGCCAATATAAAAAGAAAAATTTCACCTTCGGGTTACATGTTCTTACAAATGAGATCCGTATCTGATTTGTGTGTTGCCATAGCAACATGGAAAAGATTGTTGTGAGAAGTGTAAAAGGTATACACTAATGAAATATCCTTAATGGTAGCACGTCGATGTAATTGAAATATGCTAACATCATATTTTGAGGCAGAGAAAGAGAAAAACTGCATTTTCCCCGCTACCATTTTTTGTGATTTGAAGCTGTGAAGCTTAAAGACAGTTTGAAGAACTCAGATCTGATCTATGAGCAAAAAAATCTGAATTGGGTCACATTTGACCGGGAGTGTAAACCTACGGTACAACCAACACAGCATTTGTAAAGAGATAAGGAATAACATACTATACTCACATTCGATTGTGACCATACTGGTTCTTCAGAAACATACAGGTGACTTTATGAACACTGTGTCAAGGGTTTTATATGGGCTTCGGTTGCCATAACCCCACCCATTCAACTTTCAAATTAATTCTCTCTCTCTTTAGCAGGCGTGGCGCCCCCCGGCGGTGGGGATCAGTGATGTTAAACATGCTCCCGCATGGCCAACACCAACACCGGTGTCGGGCCATTGCGGAGGAGCCAGAGAACGACCGGGAGGAGAGGATTCTGGCAATACTGGGGATCATCGGCACCGTGCTCAACCTGCTGGTGGTCATCTTCGTCTACATCTACACTACTTTTTAAAAATCTCATACAGCGGTATGCACTCGTCCCAAGAAATGGCAATAAAGCAACAAAGAACAGAGGCAGGAAAAGACTGGCATCTTTTTTCTTCACCAAAAACCATCAAACAGTGCCTGAATAATTTGTTTAATCTCAAAAACACCAGAATTCATTCAACTATTATGCACAGAGAGTTTTACATCGTTTAAATCGAAGATTCTAAATGATTATTTGTATATTTGTTCATTATTCATCTGTTGATTCGTATATTCTTGCTATTGATTGCATGTTGTCAGATTTTCTGTCAAAATTTTCTTGTGGTGAGTTTCTTTTTCTTTTTGAGGTTATCTTTCTTCTGATATTCAGGCATCGAGTCTCTAAAATCTATTTTTGAACCTGCAGAGAACAGTGTTGTTGAACTCTAAGCTGAAATGTTGTATGTATAAAGCACAAAAGAGCAGAATGCCACAAGATGTTTTGTTCTCAGGAGTTTTGAAAAGCATTGTGGAAATATTTACTTGAAGGCAGAGATTGAGATTGATCTCTTAATTCCCACTTTCAATTTTTTGTGCTTTTTCAACAGAAAACAGGGACCACATTTCCACATTTTTTACTGATGACAATTTGTTGTTACCAACATTTGTTTAGGCTAGAGTGACAGAATTGTAAGGAAATTCTATTTTACGACTAAAATAGGCTTTAAGCTTATTTCACTGTTTTATGGAAAAATAATTAAAGTCATCATAGGTACAGAATTTGTCATTTCTTATAATAAAATGATCCACTTTAATCAGGAAATTGTCAGGACATTATAATGTGAAGTATTAAAATCAGAATCATAATTCTCTTAGTCCTTTCACTTCTTTGGATTTGTTTCATCTTTTAAACAATTACATCTTCCATAGATAGGGCTGGGTGATTAATCGTAAAGTAATCGTAATCGCCATTAAGAAACTATAATTGTTAAAAAAAACTCAGGTTGATTATTATGTTGGCTTGTCAAAGCCAACATATTGTTATTACACTTAAAATTATTTCGATTACTTTCCCTTTAAAATCACTACCTTGTGTGGAGTCACATGACCCTGGTCTGTGAATGTTTTTAGGCATACATAATGTTTTTACATGTGTTTTAATTTCAGTTGTTTCAATAAATAGTCACAGATAGTAGAAAGTGTGTGTTTCCTTCAATTATTTAAATAATCAAGAAATGTGCCCTTCATTCTAAAATCTCTCAATTGTATTTTGTGAGCATTTTATGTGCAAAACTTAATAATAACAAAATAATTGTTCAATAATCAAGCTAGAATCGCCCAGCCCTATTCACTGACCTTATCATATGCTTAGCTGGTCTACTAATTCTTTATTTTAACAATCATTTAATGGATGATCAGAGCAGAAAAAAATAATGATGATATATGAAGTGTACACGTTTCAAGAATGGTTCATTTTAACATGTTTCGGGAGAAGCAATAAGGACGGGCTGCCTGCTTAACATCCCATTAACCCTGCTTTCTTATAAGCTAATTTAACCTGTCTCCCATTGAGTCAGTTTGACTCTGCTTTGCTCTACCCTCTTCCCCGCCCTTCACCAAACTCTGGGTATTTTACTCAGACGAATCAGAGAAAGACAACTAGACTTGTACACTCGTACCTGCCACATAGAAGCTAACAAGTCAAAGCTATTGAAAAAATATATTGTAGATGTTTTAACAGATAGTTCAGCCTAAGATGTAAACTCCTTCATTGCACCCTCAGAACATTTTTTGGTTTTGTGAACTACCGTAACTTTTAACCCTTAGAAGTCAATGTGCCAATCCCAGCGGCTGCTTTGATTTAAGTGCCATCAGTGCCATGTAATAATGAAAAGAAGGCAAAACCCTTGGAAATCGAAGAACTGTGAGATGGCTTGTGTTTTTCAACATTCTGGCACAAACAACACAATGGAACAAAAAGTGCTTGGAACAGTGTGTAAGCTTTAGGACAGTTTTGCAGGATTTATTAATTATTTTTTTACTTTTTTCATAAAACACATTTTTCAAGATTTTTCCTGTAAAAGATTTGAATTTCGGAATTGTAACTTCTGTACAACTTCAGGATTATTGTGGAATTATTGTGTAATGTATTGAATCAAAAAACTGTGCAAAAATGAAAGATAATTTGTTAGAGCAAATTGCAAAGTAGTAAAAAAACTCTCAAAAGGACCTGGACTTCCAAGTATTTAAAAAAAAATCACATCAACAAAATTTATTTAAATAATTGATTGTGAAATGTATAGTAAAATAAAAAAAACATTAATGTCTGATGAGAACTTTGGCAATGATCCCGTTGTTCACCATCTTAAAGAATAAGAGGAGATTCCCCTCTCAACAGGATGGAAGGATGACAGTGGAGGTGTGGAGAGATGGAGCGCCGGGAGCTGAAGAGCCTGTAGCAAATGCACACATACACTCACAGCCATCTGCTCAACTCCTGGACACTGACATTTCCTAACACATGCTTCACTTTCTGCGAACACAGCTTGACACGCTAAATAAATAGTTGAGTAAAAATTACATTTTTAGAGTGTCAGTGATTTAACTTTTGCTTAGCATACGAACACTTCCACATACACTTTGTTTGCATGCAAATAATTACAAAATTGTTTCAACATATGTTCAAACCTTTCATAAAAAAGTATGGTAAATAAATGAGCTTGATTCATGCTTTATTTTAGTAAATAGTTAAAGCAGTGGATTTATTTGACTTGCGCTGTATACACTTGCACTCTATACACTATATATTTATAGATACTCACTGGCCACTTTATTAGGTACACCTTACTATTACCAGCTTGGACTCCGTTCATTCTTGGCATAGAGTAAACAAGGTTCTGGATAGATTCCTCAGAGAGTTTGGTCAATTGTTACTTAAATTGCGCCAGAAAAAAATCCCACACATCATTACACCATCACCACCAGGCTGAACCACTGATACAAGATAGGATGGAGCCATGTTTTCGTAGACATGCTTTCAATACCAGTCAGTCCTCTTACCTCTGTCATCCACAAGGCTTTTGTTCTCACAGAAGTGCCGCTCACTGGATACTTTCTCTTTTTCAGACCATTCTCTGTAATCCCTAGAGAGGGTTGAACATGAAAATCTCAGTGAATCAAAATTTTCTGAGATACTAAGACCAACCCATCTGGCACCAACAACCATGCCACGTTCAAAGTCACTAAATCACCTTTCTTTCAAAATCTGATGCCTATTTTGAACTGCAGTAGATCGTCTTGAGCTTGTTTACATGACTAAATACATTGAGTTGATGCCATGTGATTAACTGGTTAGTACTCTGTAGTAACAAACATTAGGACAAGTGTGTATTTTTTATAAAGCCTCTGCCACCAGTATGCTATTTTCTCTTGAATGAGTGGGAGTCCAGTTGAAGCTGCTCAAATATGTTGTAGGTGGACAGAAAGTTTAGCAACTTGACAGCAACTACTCTTTCAAGAGTTTTTGCCCAGAATGTAAAATTGCAAATGTACTAGATGTTGGATTGGGCATCATTTTATAGAAAATAGTGAAATACTGCTTTTTATAATCTGCATTTGCGTTGCAATTATGATCTAAAAAAAATACCTTTTTAACAGTTTTTGTGGCAGTGCTTGATATGAAGAACAGGTTTTTTTTTACATTAAACAAAACAGGAGAAGCTTTCCTAAATTCTACACACTTTTCCAAGCACTTTTTGTTCCATTTTGCTTTTTTGTTCTTTGAAAAACACAAGCCATATCACAGGTCTTGTACTTCGAAGAGTTATCCCTTCTTTTTACCACTAGATGGCTCTGGTGATACCAATTTGGGGTCTGTAAAATAAAACTGAATCACACATTTTGTCACATTTTCACAAAATTTTTCACATTTTAATTTTAATTGCTTTGCAAATTATGTCAAAACTCTAATAATGTTTGTTTAAAATTTTTTGAAACCTAAACATTATTTTGAAATTAATTGACTTAATTCCATAAAGTCTTTAATATCTGTATTAAATTGTTTTCTGTGTTTCTTACAGAAATATGTGATAATTTTGAGTGACAAATACTGTAGCTGCAACCCTCAATGGAATGTTTATTCTTGTAAAGAGTAGCACTACATTTAGGTTGTTGATGTATGAATATTTAAAACTGATAGTCTCACCGTTTTTAAAAGCTCTACAATATCTGTCAGCAAGGTACTTGAATCTTTAAAATATAAAGACATTCATAAATCTTTAATTGTGGCCACTGTCATCAGGAGTCCAGCTGTTTGCTTTGTCCTCTTCATGAACCTCCAGGAAAACATTGCAGACAGTTTATGCAGTGGACATCCAAGAGGCAATTATATGTTAAACAGGGCATTGCTTCATTTAGTGGCTTATTAATCAATCTGTACATTGAAAATGGTTTTGTATAAAATGTTTAAGTAAACTTTTAATGTATTCACTGCAAACACACAATAAACAGGAAATATAAAGGAAGGTCATAAAATTCCTTGAGTTAATCATGACTAAAATAACTAGATGTCTTGTTAAAGCCATGCTTAGTGTTGAACCGTTGTCACTTTTACTTACGGTATATTTTCTCTGTGATCTACACTTCTGCGCATCCTCAACTAATGGCATGACACAACGTAGCACAGCCAGTGCACTCATACATAAATATAAATGGAACACATGCATATTTCATGTCTTTGAACAACCTCTTCATTACCAAACAAAAAAAATACTTTAATAGGAAAAGTGCATTCAGGACAACGGACAAGCAATTCAAATTTCTTAGTGGTAATCTTCATCAGGAAGAATATTATGCAGTTATTGCATTTAAAAGCATGTAAAGGATTCATATTTAATGTGTAAAAAAACAGTGCTTATCTAGAAATTCAGTCTGACAAGATCATTTGATTCAGCAAGTTGTTAACTGTAGACTCTGACCAGATCATTTGATTCAGGAAACATGTTTACACTCTCGGGCAAGGCGGGGTGTTCGGGGTTATGGAACTCCAGCGGTCAATTCCTGGGTTTAAAACTAAGGCATTTCAGGGTGAGAGTCTAGCTTTTGTTGCCCTCCAAAACTTTAGTCTGGGTTAAGGTTGGAGTTAGGGATCAGTTGTGAAACCATTGTACATCTTCATTATTTCTGTTGTCAACAAACTCCTCCGTTTAAAAGTGTTTCGAGTCAAAACTGCTATTTCAAACAGCTGTATGTTTCAAACAGCATATGACGTGGATTTTGATCATGATGAGCGGTAGAGGGTCACTGGTTTGAGGCTCACTTGTGGCCTTTCAGGGAGAAGCTTGCAAGTGCTCACTGCACTAGCATGGGTTTACTTCAGGTGCTTATTTCTCCTCCACAAGATGAAGAGTTCTTTATTCATTCTTCTATAAATGAAGATGTGTGTTGTCCTGTCCTCTTCAGGGTGTACACCTATGTTCTCTGGAGATGGCACCAGCAGAACCCTGTGACCCTGAAAAGAAAGAAGCAGGTCAAGAAAATGTTTGACTCAAGTGTAATTGACAGGTCCATTGCAGGAGTGTATTCAACCTTTATCAATCGGGTAGTTTGTGACAAAATAAGCAACATAGTGGAATTGAAATCGTTCCCATGTCTTCTTTCTCTCCCGACCCCAGTGTTCACCTCTGACCTCTTACCACCTCACAGTAATCATTAGAAATGTGTCCAATTGAGGATAGAGGCTTGGACGACTCTACACTATAACTGTAATTGGCCATTAAAACACTCCAGGTCTATATGAAATGGCCATTGGTGTCTCTCTGAGGACTTATGTAATTAAAGTGTGACCGTATGTTTGTGTGTTTGGCTTTTATCAGCCTAGAGTAAAGTCTCTTGCACAACACCTCCACAGGGCCTTAGCATTTTATTCACCTTCAGAAGTCACACAAACATACTTCCCGAAGGTCTTGGATGAGCAGATGGTGCTCAAAAGAGGCACGTGTTTCTCTATCTGGCCTGAAAAAGTCATAAAAAGTTCTGTGTTTAATTGCAATGGAAGTAAACTTGGGCACCTTTAGATTAAAGTAATTTATTCGAGGTCAGATGGTGAAGAAGCAGAATCCCATTTTTTTTACTTTATGTTTATATTTTATGAAGGTGCAGGATTTCATTCATTCTGTGACATCCCAATGTGGAGTATCTTGGGCTCATACGTTTACATACATTGCGTTTTTGGTCATTTTTCAGAA
The DNA here is from genome assembly GCA_007224835.1 of Danionella cerebrum. Classification (NCBI taxonomy): domain Eukaryota; kingdom Metazoa; phylum Chordata; class Actinopteri; order Cypriniformes; family Danionidae; genus Danionella; species Danionella cerebrum. Next base: position 468,086 of record SRMA01026500.1, on the reverse strand, counting down.
AATATGATTAATAACACAGTTTGTTAGGATGGGTTATTGGTTTTTTGTCAAACAATTATGTTTACTGTTTTAAAAGTTTCAAAGTTTACATTCCCCAGCTCTGAATATTTTGTTTTTCCCCCCTTTAACATCAATGACAGTCACCATCCATGTCAGAATTTGTGCATGAGGCCAAAACTACCAGAGTATGGTTAAACTTTTAATCAGGATCATTTGTGAAGTTTCTATTGTCATGATTTAAAAAGAATAAACACAATAAATGGATTCACATAACTATCTATGAGTGAAAAAAATGATTAGTCATATTTTCTGAAAAATGAGCACAAAATAAATATTTTTCCCCCAATCATCCTAAAGAAAAGGTCTGCTAAAATGCACAAAAAAATGTGGTAAATATCCTTTTTCACAGTGACTGTGGAAAAAAATCTGACTATGTGACATGTGACTATGGAAGAATCAACAGAAATCAAACCAAAGTCATTTAAGAAACCGTTGATATGGAGCTATAACTTTCAGCTGCTGGAAACCTGTCAACCTTTGTAATCCTTAAGGAACGTGTGATGTGGAAATTTTTTGTGCTATAAATTTAATGTTTTAGGAACACCGATGAAGCTCTGAAAGTGTTCGACATTCGTGACGAGTTTCAAATAAACTAATTTACAAGCCATCTAATCTTTAACCATCTAGGTTTTTTTTTTTGTTGTTCATTTTTTGCTAACACAAAAAATAAATAAATAAAAAAGATTTCAGGGACCTTCGTTAACTGCACAAAATGTTCTATCAACCCTTCCCTCCTCTAATGATGATGAATGAGTCTCTCCCCAATCAATCTCAATATGTCGAGTGACAGCTATACAGACACCTCATAGGTTCTTCTTAAACCTTGGTCCTGTTGACCACTCCTGAATTTCTTTCTTGAGGCTTATTCTTAATGTCCATTCCTGATTTCCTGTTTTCACTGCTCGAAACCAGGAGTAAGACTCTGTGCTCATGCAGAGGGCCACTAGTTTAACTTGATAGAGGAAGTCAGAAATAAGTGACACAACGGTCAACCAACATAGGTCAGAGGAGACATGGACTCCCAAAGACAATCAGAAAACAGAGAAAAATTTGCATCAAATGTGAAGAACAAGTGCTCTTCAGGACATGATGAAACACTAAAGGTAAAATTATAGCTTACTACTCATCTTCCTGTTTGTCCACCCATTAATTTTTTGTGATTGTTGCATATCTTTATAATTATCTTATTGTGGAGATCAACAAGTTTTTTTTATCACGTTTTAATTGTTGCATATGCTGTAGAAGTTTTAACTGTAGATTATCAGTGGTTCTACATGAATGTTATTTGTGGGTCTTTGACTGTCAGTGTTTAAGTCCAGTCACGTTTATGCTTTTTTAGCGCCATCTAGTGAATTTATGAAAGGTCCAGTTCTGCAATTTTCTTCTAAAATAGCCTCCAGTGTTTCGGATGAACTTCAAGTAAAATACTTAATTATTAACCTTTTGAACCATTCATTTTAAAAGTACACAAGTGAAATAAAAAAACATATATTATAATGGTGTGGCTGCATTCTCAAGAGCAGTGTTTGCACAAAATTGATTGCTTCAGAAGAAAAAAATATAGTCTAATTCCAGAGTGGCACGAGACATTTACAATAGAAAAAGACCTAGATGCTAAACTATTCATTTCAGTGCAGTCTCTTATGAACATTTGTATTATAGAGTAAAAATACAAAACAATTTGTGGCAGAAGCCGTTAAAACTGTATAAAGCTGGTGGATTAATAAGATTACAAACTGTTGTTCCTTAACAAACTGATGAAGAGTGACTTGTGAAAGGTGAGTTATGCAAGAGTTCACAAGCTCACATTCTAACATAAAAATAGCTTTTCTGTTTTTTTTTTTCTGCTGAATAACAGGCTTTTTTTAACAAGTCATACATAACATTTTAGGATTAAATCAAATTCAATTAGGGTGGCACAGTGTGGCTTTCCAGTTTTTCGGTTCGAGGCTCGCAAGTGACCTTCCTGGAAGGAGTTTGCATGTTCTCCCCGTGCTTGCGTGGCTTTACTCTGGGTACTCCAGTTTCCCCCACAATCCCAAAAACATGTGGTTAGATTAATTTAATAAACAAAATTCCCCTTAGGTGTGAATGTGTGAGTGAATGTTGCCCTGTGATGGACTAGCAACCTGTCTAGGGTGTACCCCTGCCTCTTGCCTAATGTGCACTGGAGATAGGCACCGGGAGACCCCCGTGATCCCAAATGGGAATAGGCGGGCTGGAAAATGAATGAATGAATGAATGAATAAATTAAATTAATAAATCACACTGGCAGATTTAAATTAAGTTGGAATGATACAACCTTACATAATGGCGCATAATTGGCAAGATTATTACCATTTTTATGTGAGATAATCAGATTCTTTCAGATTCATTTTACAGACCCCAAATCAGTGCCATCAGTGCTATCTAGTGGTGAAAAGAGGGATAACCCTTGAAAGCACAATACTGTGATATGGCTTGAATTTTTGTTGTGGGATCAAAAACACAATTGTAACAGTGAAAAGGTTGAGGAGAGGTTTGCCTGGTTTTTGATACAATTTTCACATTGTTTTGACCTTGATTTTAATTTTGGGGGATTAATGAACTTTAATTTTTGCTATAAAACATCAAATTTGTTAATTTCAGGATTTTTGTGAAATTATTTTGTAGTGTAATGAACAAAAGAAGCTGGGGTTATACAAAAAAAAAAAAAACAAAGATATTTTATTCAAGCAAATTGTGAAGTTGCAAAAAAAAAAAAGCTCTAGGCTCTGAACTTTTAAGGGTTTATTTGGATTTCTGAATCTTTGTCAGGATCTGTCCACAGAAATGGTTCAAGTCTCACCTGTGGAATCAGACTCAGCTGAGAAGAAAGAACAAAAGGAGGCAAAAGTGTACGGAGAGCGGATCTTCTGCCTGATCGGGGTCACGGCTATCTTCCTCAATCTTCTGGTGGTGGTGTTAGTATACATTTACACCCCAGTGTGAGGGGAGGAGGCCATTACCAGAGGGAGAGAGAAGGGAGAGAGTTTCATCATTGTAATGAACATGGTTTTCATTTCTGTGTGTTTTTCACCTCCTCTGTATTAAGGTAATGCATATTAAAAAAATGAAGACCTCATTCTGTAGAAAACGACTTTCAGAAAATTGTATCCAACTTCATTGAAGGATAGCAGTGAGATTAAAGATGAGTTTGTTGAAAATAACTGAACAAAAGAGAGAATTGTTAGTGAGATAGTCTGTGTTTTTTCTATTTAAATTAAACAATAATGAGTGGCACAGTGCCGCAGTGGGTAGCACTGTGGCCTTCCAGTTAGAAGGTTGGCGGCTCGGCTTGCCTGGAAGGAGTTTGCATCTTCTCCTCCGGGTACTCCGGTTTCCCCCACAATCCCAAAAATGTGAGGTTCAGCTAATTGAATAACCTAAATTCCCCTTAGGTGGGAATATGTGAGTGAATGTTGCCCTGCGATGGACTGGCGACTTGTCCTGGGTGTACCCCCGCCTCTCGCCCAGTGTGCGCTGGAGATAGACACCGGCAGACCCCTGTGACCCCAGAGAGGGAAAATGAATGAATGTAAACCTATATTTACTCTACAGTAATAAGCTAAAAGAACACTTAAAATTTTGACTAAAGTACATTCATAATATTTAAAATGATAAATAATAAATAATTACATAATTGTGTTTATTCACAAATAATCTTTTTGTTTATAACTCAACTATCAATAACTTCCCTTTATTAGGCTCTACATAAATAGTAACAATCGCCTACAGCGTATATCCCCCTTAATATACACAGACTCCTCTCTCCACTGTTTGGTTTGTAATGTTTGTCTCTCCACCACGCTTCACACGCACAGCTCTGCGATACTGAGTTCTGATTGGCTGTTTCCAAGGCGACAAGCCGGAGCTCTCACTCTGGTTGGTTGAAAGTTCTCAAGCATCTCATTCATTGACGTGAACCTGAGGGAGAGACTCTGTTGAGCGCTGCTATGAATGAGGCCCATCATCTCTAACCTTTCAGCCAATGATAGAGCAAAATCCACCAACAAACTGATGTCTTAGGCGGAACAATGATGTCAGAGTTATGGAGATTGTCATTCTGTATGTCCGGGAGTCTGTTCATCGCTATACTTTCCCTGTCGATCGCGAGCTCTTCCGTCAGTGTTGAGAAATCTGCTCAGAAGCATCGAGAGATCATTCATTCTTCACAGAACAGAAGTAAAGCACAGAAAGGCAGAAATCACTGCAACTCAACGCGAATACAGATCGACCTAACTGGGTAAGTGTTTTATTACACTTTTTATATTCTTGTGCTCAATGGTTTTATTGAATATGTGTGATAACAGTTTTACTGCTGTGTTGTGTACGAACAACTCTAAAAGTGTTTACTGGTTTAAAAAAATCTAAACATAAATGTTGCAACGTTTTATTTTAAGCTTTTTTTACCTTTTTAAAAGAAAATGTGCATCCTATTTCCTTTTTAAGTGTGAAGAAAGGAGTTTTAAAGACGAAGTCGATTAATAAACAAGAATTGCCGTTGTTTATCCATAGTATCATAATAAATGAATACATTTTTGTAAACTTTTGTCAATTTGTGGCTGAAAATATCTTTTAATTGTCAATTACTTTTTTTAATATAAATGTACAACTATTTACAACGAGTATTTTGTGACCATATTGATGTTTATTATGTTATTATGTTTTTCACATTAATAATCCACTTTTTGTTGATTAACTGTATAAAATGGGAGATCGGTTAAATATTCTACTATTATTAATCAAATAGAGCTGTAAAATGAAGCTTAAATGACTGTATTTTCTAAGGAAACTCCTTGACGTCTCATTCTATCCAAACCTGATGTTCATTTTATCTCCATAGCTGCTCTATTTTCCACATTTCCAAGTATTTTATTGGCCCTTGTGCACTTTAACTCAAAAACTCCCAGAATGGAATGAAAATACAGTTCAGACTATACCAACTTAAACTAATGATTATTGTGTAACTTCCAAAGAAAGTAAACGTTAACCATTTTGGTCATTTTCCTTGAATTGTTATTTATTACATTTTTTAGTGGCTTCTAGTCGACTTCCACTTTTAAAGGTTTTTAAATAATTGTATTACCTACTCTTTAATGCATTGCAGGTGCATACACTCATGGGGGTAATCTGTATATTACACAAAAATCAACAGTAACATGATGTTTTAAAATGATCCTGTTAACATAGTTCAAGCAATTAGAATAAGGTTCAACTTTATTTTAACCCTTAGAACTCCTTACACGGTGGTGTGTATACCAATCACAGATTTGAATTAAGTAGGAATGACGTAACCCACATATTGTTTAATTTTTATTTCAAATATAAAGGTTTCAAAAAGGTTATTAGTTTTGATATTTTTTGGTTTTAAAGCGAACATTACAAGAATGACACATAATATGCAAGATAATTCAATCTTCTCTTAGTTTCATTTTACAGACACCAAATCAGTGCAATTTAGTGGTGAAAAGAAGGGATAACCCTTGTAAGTGCAAGACCTGTGATATCGCTTATGTTCTGGCGCAAAAAAGCATTATGACACAAATGCTTGGAACAGTGTTTAGGAGAGGTGCGCCTGGTATGTTACAAATATTTGTAAAAAGAAGAAGCTGGGCTTTTAAAAAAATATGTCAAGCAAATTGCCACAAAAAAACAGTTTTAAAGGTAATTTGTTAGTTGTTAGTTGTTTTAATGTTGTAAAAAAATCGCTCTAGACTTCTAAGAGTTAATATCGTTTGAATTTTTCTAATATTTCATCACAAATGTCCTGGTTTGACCACTGCCTTGTAAATGCAATTGAGCTTTTATTAAATTATTTCATGGTCGAGCAGCAGCATTTCCTGATGAAGTCTTGAAAAAGTGTGATTATTTAAAGATTGGCCTAAATTTCTAGTCTCTTGTGGCTTGTAAAGACTACTCACTAAGTCTCAACATAATCAGGAATTCCTCTCATTGCTTGAAGGATCAAGATTTTCCCTGGAGGAAGAAGAAACATCTGACTGAAAGTACACTCTGAACAAAGGGTGGATTCGAAACATTTAACTTTGTAGACTTTGAAACTACTTCCGGAGAGCATTCCATCAACATCCCATCCACACTTCTTGCAATCACATGAAGCATTGCAAGTAAACCCATGGGGTTTTTACAAAATGGTGCTACATGGTGTACATGGGGTTGGAATTCCAGTTTATTTGGTGTTTGTTGTCAAGCATTTACATGAAAAAAATGTTAAAATGTTTAAATATAAATGTGCATAAAATATTCTAGTTTTTGAGATTTGTGTCTTTCATCAGCCCTTGTTTTTGCTACTTTTTAGAAGTTGAATGTGACTAAGTTAAAAGTTAAACAGAATGATTAATGATTTGAACTGGTGACTGGGGAATTAATGGTTTAGTGGTGATCGCTGCACTGTGGAGCCATTGCAATATTATAAAATATGAAAAAAAAAAAAAAAAGTTCAAATAGCTCAATATAGATTGCTTGGCCAGTCCTACTGCAGATTAAACAATATACAGTATTATGAATACACAGCTTTCAGCATTCAACTCTTTTATTGTTTTTTTTTTGTTTGTTTTTTTTATGAAATGTAAAAATTAACCAGGTGTAAATGTAATGTATCTACAGAAAATTGTTAAACTGTCTCTTTAAAGGCAAAAACAGATAATGATTTGAGAGTCAACTGAACTTTTCAACATAAAAGTGAAAGTGGGAGGCTCGTGATAATGCAGCACATATTTGACCTCGAGAGTGAGCAGGTTTTATGGAAGCTTCTGTGTTATACGAGGTGCTGGAAAAAAAGTCAGGGCCAAGAAGAAACCTATAAACACACTTCATTGCAATGCACAGTTTGTAAATAACATTTTTTGAATAAAGACCTCATTTACAATGTTTTTTTTATGGCATAATGTAGGAGGTGCAGAGGTTTGGACAGTTATATCCTTGTGTCCTGCTCACAAAGAGAAAAAATGCACAGTATGTATGTAGTCTGAGAGAATATAAGGTCATGAGACATCTGGAACAGAATAAACGTTTATTTTATACACCACACCCACAGGTCAACATCAATTTTGATAGAGACTACATTTCTAATTTTGATATTAACTCATTTAAATTTAGATGTTTTTTAATTGATCATCAAAAAGTTCCACTTGACTGTATTTAGCAACATGTGCAAAATATACCTTTAAATTCAAATATAGAGATATGTGTGAGACTAACTGTTTGGTCATGTGATCACGCTAAACATGAACTCTTTGGGCCCTCGCTGTAATGGGTCCTCCCAACTCTGTAAACATCACTCATGTCTCATCGGGAATGTGTCGGTAAAGTGTCAAGTCAGACATTAAAACCAAATGGCATAAAAAAGCAATTTTGCGTTCAGTCCAAGCTGAAATGTCCCTTTTTGAGTCTATTGGGGCCCAAGCGAAGGGTCAAAGTCTTTCTTTAGAGCACACGAGGCATCTCAGAGCAGACTCACTTTAAAGCAAGGGCTATAAACATGACTTTTGATTATATATGTAAAACGATTTAGTGAATATTAAAGAAATATGTACTTATAGAAGTGTTAGTAAGAAAATTTGATGTAGTGAAAACAGTTACCGATATGTTGAAGCATTGGTGAGGTTTTTTGAAAATGAATTAAAGTTGTCCCTCTGCATTCATCTTAACTGAATGGGCTTTTATTTCTGTTTTTAAACTCATCTCTCCTTGAAAGGGCCTTTCACACCAAAACAATAAAATCACACACTGTAACTAATCAGCTAACCTCAGAATTCTCCAGAGGAGTCAAGTGCATGAAGACGATGAGGCATTGTCATCTGCAGGAGCTTGACTCTTGATCTGTGTCTAATTGTTCCCAAATGTCTTTTTATTTATTCATTCTTTTATGCATTATCCAACTCAAATAATTATTGGCACTGTCTCTGATGTTGCCTACAAACTCATTTCAGCCAACAGACAGGAATATCTCCTGGAAGGGTTACCAGTCCATCCATCTGTCTGTCCGTCCATCGATCATTCCATGCATATTCCATCTGTTCGTCAATCCATCCAACCATCTATCCACCCCTTAATTCATCAATCCATCTATACATACATCTATCTCTCCATCCAATTAATAATCCAACAATCTGTCCATCATCCCATGCATACTCCATCTGTCCGTAAATCCATTCATCCATCTATCTGTCCATCCCTTAATTCATCCATCTATCTTTCTATCCATCCGTCTATCCATCCAACCATCCACCCATTCATCCCAAATTCCTTCCGTCCATCGATCCTTCCATCATTCCCTCTATACTGTACATGTCCGTCAATCCATCTATACATACATCTATCTCTCCATCCAATTAATAATCCAACAATCTGTCCATCATCCCATGCATACTCCATCTGTCCGTAAATCCATTCATCCATCTATCTGTCCATCCCTTAATTCATCCATCTATCTTTCTATCCATCCGTCTATCCATCCAACCATCCACCCATTCATCCCAAATTCCTTCCGTCCATCGATCCTTCCATCATTCCCTCTATACTGTACATGTCCGTCAATCCATCTATACATACATCTATCTCTCCATCCAATTAATAATCCAACAATCTGTCCATCATCCCATGCATACTCCATCTGTCCGTAAATCCATTCATCCATCTATCTGTCCATCCCTTAATTCATCCATCTATCTTTCTATCCATCCGTCTATCCATCCAACCATCCACCCATTCATCCCAAATTCCTTCCGTCCATCGATCCTTCCATCATTCCCTCTATACTGTACATGTCCGTCAATCCATCTATACATACATCTATCTCTCCATCCAATAATTAATCCAGCCATCCAACCATCATCCCATGCATACTCCATCTGTCCATCAATCCATTCATCCATCCTTTAATTCACCCAACCAACCATCCATCCATTCACCCATCCATCCATCATCCCATCCATTCATCCCAAATTCCTTCCTTCCATCTATCCATCATTCCCTCTATACTCCACCTGTCCTTCAAGCCATCTATACTTACATCTATCTCTCCATCCATTAATTAATCCATTCATATTCTATCCATACGTGCATCTGTCCATCCATGCATCATTCCATCCATACATCCATCATGGCATCTATCCATCCATCCAGATTTTATTATCAGATTACGACTTCTGATTGTTTCAGAAATCCAGAATTTCTACATAAAGTACTTAGATGAAGTGAAGGATGGTATGATGCAAAGAAAAACGGTTTAGGTCACTCACATCAAATGACACATTTTCCCTCTAATGAATATAACAATTTAAATAAAATATTAAACCGTAATTGTATAAAACCTTTTTATTTGAGTCCCATTAGACAAGAAGCAAACAAATGGTCTGATTGGGCCACAAACCAGTCACAGAAACACAGACCTATAAAAACAATTCATGGATCACAGCCCATGCTACTGTGCCTTTTCTCCTGACACCAATCGATAAAAACATTCAAACTTTGTGTTCCATTCAGCGTTTGTGTGGGAAAACAATATTTTTCTTGTGAAACTGATACAGAGGCCCAAGTGAAGGGGCATCTATAACAAATTCACAGCCCTTTTATTTTTATGCACGGGTGCTTCTTTGCCCTGCCTGAACGAAGCCCGGGGTGAAGGGTCAGATTAAACTCAGGCTATTCACTGAGCCCAATGTGTCTAGAGGGGCAAGGGGCCGAAGCATTGTATGGGGGTTAAAGACAGCCTTTCATAAATGGTGCAATTTAGAGTGGGCTTGGCAGATTTATTTAGTGCGGAGGAAAATAAGATAATCAGTAATAATATTTTAGTTAAAACGTTGCTTTTAAAGTGATGATTCACCCAATGATAGCTACTTAGCAGTATGAACAATTCTACTGAAAGATTGCAGAAGTTTTTTCATATGATTCCATTGAACCAACCATTTTAAGGAAGCATATTGTTTGGCATGGAACTTAAAACTAGAACGCTAAAGCAAGGGGTCCGTTTCAGATTTCAAACAAAATTGTAATAAAATCCCTGGAGTGATAAAAATCTAGTTCACATATAACATTTTAGAACTATGGAATGGAATTTTACTTAAGTGTAAAAGTTAAAGTTACACGCATGTCATGTTTGGTGAATAGTTCTCTTTTTTATTAAAATATTTGTAAAATTTTCCATTGTTTTGTATTAATACAGTTTGAATCATGATATTTACCAGTGTAAGTATATAGTTCATTTAATTTGCCAAGAAAACTGCTTATATATTTTAATTAGAGAGAACTGACTCTTAGTTTCAGGGTTGTTGCATATAAAAATTGTACTATTTATTTATTAAACATTTTCATGTCCTATACTCTCGGTTTGAGTTCAACTGTGACCATTGATTTTTTTTATTTTTTTTTTATGCTTATGCGTTGTGGCATATGATGAGATTGCCACTTTCTTTCTTTTTCTTGTTATGATTGAGTTTAACCCTTGATCTGTGTTTTTCTTCCGTAGGCCAAATGTTTGTGGCAGCCGATGCTGCCATTCATGGATTGTCAACCCCAAAACCAAACAGTGCACAAAACGTGAGTTTCTTTCTTCTGTTGGCCATTTAGATGGATTTATTCTTTCCTTTTATCGTCCTAGAAAGACTGATGCACATAAATCTTCCAAAATCCTCTTTGTTTGTCTGAAAATGAAGGCAATAGTCAGCATAGCTAACACTGAAAACAAGAAACAAATAATAAGAAACAACAAAACTTATTTGTTTGTTTTTTCAAATTCTAACACAGATATAAACTCCTTTAAAAATATAATAGTTACTTTCTATAAAAACAAATATTTTTATCTACATTTGCACATGACTATGGGTGTGTCAGATTGATTGGTGACTCAATTGAGAATTTTTTCGCATAGCACCACACCACAACATTAGAGTTGGCAGAGAAATTGAGAATTCAAAGGTAAAAATATACAATTATAAAACATACTGCTCCAAAAGCTATAACTACAACCCAACTACCATCATTAACTCACACATTTTAACAGCTCAAAAGGTTCCAATTCCTCAAGAAGCCATCATAAGACCTATCGAAGGGAATTTAAAGGTTGCCAGTTTGTATTTTTTTTTATCTTTTTTTTTTTTTTGAACATGTAATATAGTTCATTAGGTTCGTAACAGATTTGTGAGCCACAATACATGATGCCACATATTTTTGGGTGAACACCGCTAAGCTCTGTTTATCTAGCTGTCTGTTACATATGTTTCTTCATAATTAGGCTAAACAGTTAATCCAAACCTCCAGCTCCCTCATCATAGTCTTAGCTGGATTTACTGTGACAGGCAATAACACCTCCCCACCCATTGACTCTTAAAATGACAGAAATTTAATTTTTATCAAATTGTTTGTTTTTTATGGTTTTACAAATATTCAGAAAAAATCATAATATTAAATTATGGCTTTTTGAATTATGCCTTTCCTGTGGCTCAGACAGTAGAGCATTGCACTATCAATGCAAGGGTCTTGGGATCTAACCCCAGGGAAAGCAAGTATTAATGGAATGTGTTAAGTGCTTGAAATGTAAGTCGCTTTGGATAAAAGGATCTGCCAAATGCAAAAAATTAAAAAACTTATAAAGAAAAATTCATAATGCTTCTACCTAAAGTTGAATCCATAGCTCATGTTTTAAGTTATTGTGGCCCACAATTAAAAACTGTTGCTCATTTTCAGTTTACAATCTTTCTTTGCATATTTTGGTGCTTTGAGTAATGTTTTAGTGTTTGTCTCAAAACAAAACAAAACCAAAAAACCTCTGCTGGTGGACTTGAGGTTCTGCTGGTGCCATCTCCAATCAGTTGCAGAGTCTACAGTTAACTTCAGGTCAAACAAAACAAAAATAAAAACAATAATTTCTTTCATTTTGTTCATTCCCTTCCGGGGTTCTGCTGGTGCATCTCCAGTGTACTTCCAGAATCTCTTGTGGACTTCGGGCGAAAGTCAGGGGTCAAAACAAAACAACCACATCAATTCATTTTCTTTACTCACCCATTCCCTTCCAGGGTCACAGGGTTCTGCTGGTTCTTCCATAAACGTCAGCACACTTCAGGGTCTAGACAAAACTAAAATAAAAGCAAATGTTTGGTCTGTAAATGTTAAAAGCTGTTTAGGAAATTGGAAAAAAATGCTACATTTTTAACACCAGTGCACTACAGGGAAAAGCCAGGGATGGTAACAAAACAAAACCAACAGAACATAACAAAACAAAAAAACATTGGGTCTGTAACTGTTGAATGTAATTTATAAAATGGGAAAAAGCGCTAAATGCTTCTTTCTCTCTTATTAGCAAGATGCCACCCACGATGCCACAACAGGGCAGTATGCCATCGGCCAAATGTGTGTGTATGTCGTCCAGGCTTTCATGGCCATCGTTGCGAACACTCAGATGTCTCAACAACTCCAAGCGTCTGGACTGAAACTCATCCCAAGACCACTGGAGCCCCACAACAGGCCTTCACATCAGCCTCAAGGGAAACGGCAGAAATGAAGGAGAGAAAGACTTATGCACTTCACTGGCAGCCACCGCGGTAATCTCTCTAACTTAAAATGATTTTCTCTACAAAATAACTTTTTAAAGAATGTTAAAAAGGTATACTGCCCTTGCAGTGACATAATCTGCAGGAATATTCCAACATTAATGTTAGTCCATATGTAATTATATGGACTCACCAACAGGGGGTGGTCTTTCACTGCAAAAGCCATTTTAATTTCCCACTTTACTATCCCAGCACAGACCTCATTACAGATCCCAAGACAGTGTATTGAAATATTTAATATTCACACATAACAGTAATTCCAACTATTGATTAAAACACATTTTTATGAGTTCATCAAATAAGGATTATTTCATTATTATTTTAGATTTTATTCTTCTTTTCAATCATATGCATTCTCAGAATACTATGTCTAATGTCTTTATTTTTAGTTGGCATATTTTATTCCACTTAGAGTGCATTAAACATTGTATTCTGGGTTCTCAAATATCTCTAAACCTTTATATCATGTTAAATAAAAAAAAAAAAAACGTTTACCTTCTGCTTTAGCAAGAGTTGTAAAATATGTGTGGAGTAGAAGATTGTTGCTCTCCTTAAAACGTGTCTTTATTGTAATTGGCTGCTTTATTTGCAGATTTTGTTTTCTATTGTGGTGGGAAGAGAGAAAGCAAAAGAGAAACTTGTAAAGTGACTGTTTTTATTGGAGACTCGTGGCTCATCAGATTAATGAATGCTGTAAATCCCCCGGAGCTCTTTGATATTGAAAATGGAGCTGCAATGAAATATAGAAACCCAGATTGTAAGTGTGTTTTGGATAGAAGATGAAAGCATAGTTCATCCAAAAATGAAACATTGCCCAAGGAACAAGAACATCTGACCCCCTGAATATACAGTTTTTTTTTTCTTCTCTGGTGGCACGTCCTAAAATACCCATGTTAGCAATCATCAGGCTCAAATTTAAAACTGGAAAAGTATTCTTGCAAAAATATGATGCAGCTCTGAATGGGAATAAATTTTATTTTGTATTTTTATGTTTTCATTGCTATTATTGTAGTTTGTTGTTTCTGTTAAACATATGTCTATCTATGTTAATGCTGTTGCTTGCCTTCAATTATTTTTTTTGACCCAACAGTCCTAAATCATTCCATGGAATCTTCAACTATGGAAGCAACTTTAACCATTATATCTGAGGATCCAGGCTCTATGTGTTAGCAAACTCACATCCATAAATATCTTAAAACCGCAGTTTGCATTCTTCATCTCAGACAATTATGCTGAACTTCACAATAATTTATACTGTATTTCATGAGTTTGAAACAGTACCTTGTTTAAGAGTGTGAGCATAAGTTGCAGGTATGAACGTGTGAGGCATGTGGCCCTTCTCATGTCCGGTGGTGATGGGGAGGAAGGTGGGAAGTGAAGCTAGGTCAACTAGGTCAAATAGAGATGGGTTGGATCAGCTTATAATACCATGGAATAATTGAATGATTGGTAGGCGTCAATATCCTGATTAGTCTCAAAACAAACGTCCTCATAAACATAAAAAGTCCTTATAAACAGGTCATAGAAAAGTCAAGTATGAATCAAGGATCATTTTACTCAATCATAAAATAAATCATGAATTAAACGAAATAAATGATTACTACTGAAAAGCACTTTCAGTTAATTCCTAGAAACATATGGTTGTGTTTTTAGGTTAAAGGACATTCTTGATTGCTGAAAGTTCTCAGACCACGTGTTGTTGACCAAGTGTTATATCTTTGGGAAGGAAAGAACTCCCCTGTGGAAACATTCACAATAGAGCACTGAAAGAGTCTATTAGCACATCCGTTTCAGTACACCAACTTATGGGCCAAAGTTGACCTGAGAGACTAATTCTCATTTTTCTGTCAAGATGTAATTTCCGCATCTTTCAGTGGTTTTTATGTCAGCTTTAATGCATGAACTAGATTTGTCAGATAAGAATTGTGTGTGGAAATACAAAACCTGGCGACTTGTTGAAGTCATTGTATTGTCAGCAATAAAGTTCAAATTTTTTTTCCATGGATTTTAAAGTTAAGATTAAAATCCACTACAACAAATTCCAAGTAATTTTTTTGTAACTTCCGAGTAACTTAACGTTTGGACAGTTTGATGTATAAGTATGCAGGGAGGAACTTAAATTTATGTGACCAGCAAGCCGGTTCTGGGGTGACTACATAGGACAACATCATATAGTTATATTAGTACAATAGCATTAAATAAATGGTCTTTATTGAAGTACCAGTGGTAGCATTGAGAGTATAACAGTAGGTTTGGTCTTGGAGGGTAATAGAGGAAAGTAATCCAGAGTGCAGTGGTATCTAGTAAGCCTTGTAATCCACAGGGTTTTTAGCAAGCATGGCTAGCATGCTAGCATCAGCTGCAAATAACAAACACAAGCCGCAGAAAGAGTTCAAACACCTTGCTGGAAACTTCACAGAGAGCAGACTGAGTTTATAGATAGATCATATCACAGTTAAGTAGATTGAAGCAGGGTAACTCACGCAGAGATTAGAGAAGAGAACTGGTGGAAAAAGTCCAGGAAGTTACTCAGACCAACAAGGTATGTTGGGAAATGGGGTGCTTTAAATACAAGAGAGCTACAGACTAGATTGGCTGAGGAGGTAAGTGCAGACAAGTGAGTGACATTAACAGAGAACAACCAACTCTACCAAAAGTAGTGTTTCTAAGAAAATAATTGAAAAAAAAAAAAATTAAAAAAAATATATATATATACATTTTGTGTCTAGCAAAATAACTAAAGTAAAAAAGGTAGCAACATTTTATGGAATGGATCATGTGCATTATTAGAATTTGTATATAATGTTAATTCGTCTGTATTAAGGTGAAACAAATTTAAATAATGTACACTTAAATAATTGTATTTATTGATTGTTTATTTCTGCTGTAGGTTACAAGAGGCTCAGTCTGTGTTGCTAAAGAGAGCACTGTCCAGTGGATCGACAGGAGAAAAGATCACCAGTTTAATACTGAAACACATTGAAACAGAGCGAAGTCGACTCAAACATTCATCACCTTCTGAAACCACCAAACTCTCCAGCACCAAAATTTTTCACACCCAGCATGGCCAGTACACACTCAGCTA
This sequence comes from Danionella cerebrum, assembly GCA_007224835.1. Lineage (NCBI taxonomy): Eukaryota > Metazoa > Chordata > Actinopteri > Cypriniformes > Danionidae > Danionella > Danionella cerebrum. Next base: position 452,351 of record SRMA01026500.1, on the reverse strand, counting down.
CACCGCAGGTCAGTTTAAAACTACTAACATGTTGCTAACCCTGAGAAGTCTCTGCACGCATCAACGTTTACCAGTCAAAGCGACTGTTTTGTAGAGAGTAATGATGCAACCCAGCTATTGTTTATTTTTGAATTCAGATATATGGTGTAGGTTTCAAAAAGGTTATGTTTTGATATTATTTTTTAATTTGTAAGGTAACTCAAATTAAAATGTGAGAAAATGGGTAAAAATGAGATCGTCTTTCAGTTTAATTTTACAGGCCACAGTCCGTGACTTCAGTGCCATCTAGTGGTGAGAAGAAGGGATAACCCTTGAAAGTACAAGACCTGTGATATGGCTTGTATTTTATCAAAAAGTGGAAAAGTGTTTAATTATAACAACTGTTCATTGTCCATTTTTTGCAGTAAAAATGACTGTAATACGGAATTGTACTTTTTTAGTCCTGTATCTTGTAATAATTGTCATGGTTTCCTGCATCTGAGCTGTCAGTGTGTGTGATAAGGTTTATCTGCTGCAGGGCTACACTTAGTCGACCATTGTGTGGATTCCTGATGCTGTTTAACTTGGCTCAGAGATGACGAATTACATAAACACATGGGCACACACCAGCAAACACATGCTTGCACACATTCCCACTTAGACAGTATGCTCAGAGAAAGAATTAAACACATAACCACACATACACAAAGTATAATGTGTTTTATCTGGACTAATGTGCTTTTAAGCTCTTGAAAAAGAAGATACAGCTCACAAGTTATTCTCAAGGAGTTCATTTTAGGATCCATTCCAGCATATTTTGTTAGGGTAAATTGTGGATTTTGAATAAAATCAACCACAGTTTGAAAAGGATTAGAGCATTTAAAAGCCAGAATCGAATCTTGTAAAGGTCAAAAAGAGCTATCGTTATGCATTTATTTAAACCTTAATTTCCAACGACTGTCTAAAGATTCCTCCAAGACCATTCATGGTTGTTGTTGGCTCAGATTATTGTGATTGGATTATGGCATGCAGCATGTGTTGTAAATGGAATTCCATAACCATTCCAGTACAACAGTTCGGCGTAATTGCGGAGTGATTTCAAAATAATGAAAGTCAACATTGCTTCAGACTCTTGTCAAAGAAAATAAGACGTTTTCTCACAGTACAGATTCTTTGTGACATGATCTTTCTGGAATCTGCTGTGTGTAAAGAAATTATTTCCATTCTCAGATTTTGTGACATTTCTCGTCCATGGGGAGCCATTGCTTACAGCATGAAATGGGAAGGACTTTTATTTGTTGAGTAATGCCCTTTTATAGTCATCTGTCAGCTAAACACTTTTAAATGAATCCTTAGACTCACCCATAGTTGAATGCTTGTGAACTAAAGTTTTCTGAAAAATACTGAGCACTGTATATGTAGCAGTAACTGGAAAGCTGGAAAGGTCACATGTTCATAACAAGTTTATTTGTAAATAATTAATAAAAGGGTTTCAAGTTGATTGAATTTTTAGTTTTACAGTAGCTTGGAGAGGAAATATAGACACAAAACATCTAACGCTTTATTGTCCACTATTTAATTTTCAACTTTAGTAGACTTTGGTTAAATGGACAATTTTTCACATCGGGTTGCAAGGACTCTCTACACAGTTTCTCCCATGCTGAGTGTGGTTTAATGTAATGAACTGTGAACAGAAACCGCAGATCTTTCCCTTTAGGCCTTTCCTAACACCCCGTCCCAGCCCTTTAATTCTAGAGCCAATACTTAACAACTCTCTACTGCCACATTATAAGAGCATGGTTCCCTTCTCTCTTTAAGTTGACAGTTTACTCAGAAATGTCATGTTGCCCTTCAATAACATTAAAACATGCTATTGAATTGTGAAAAATTTGACATCCATCTGCTTTTATATGCAATGAAAGTAAATGTCTAATGTGTTATAATATTCTTCATAAGAAGTTGAGGTTTGGAAAGTTTGCAACCACTTGATGTGGTAAACGGTGATAAAACGCTCATACTTGGTTCAACTCATGCTTAAAGTTCAGGCTCAGTAAAACTCTTTCTCCAGCTGTGTAATGTCAGCTCTTATTAGCCATCGACGTGGAAAATGAATAAACAAGGGACTGTGTCTCACTTGGAAAAGAATGAACGACTGCCAAATTCCATACTCACAAAAATAAGAGAGAATAGCCGTGCTGGAATTACAGCTCTTCTAATGATACAGGTTTTACCTAAAGAGCCCCTAATCGAATTTTAGAAGTACATTAAAAACACTACGTTCTCCTTTTAGAACATATAAAAGAGCACTTTTTTATGAAAAAAACCCCACCCCAGCTTGATTTTGATTGAAAGTATTGTTGTAGCAAAGAAAAACATTCTGACCGCAGCTTTAAAAGCCTGTGTATGATGTTTTGTTCTGTCTCAAAATTGTACTTGCAAATGATTATATTTACAGTAAATGTGTACTGAACACATCCTAAGTGTACAGAAATATACAAAGAAAAACTGAACTCTTAGAAGTCTCTGCATGCACTGGTGTAAGTGCCAATTGTTTAATCTCAGCTATTGTTTGATTTTGATTGCAAATATAATGTGTAGTTTTGAAAAAGGTTATTATTTGGATATTTGTGGTTTTAAATGAAAAGTTATTCAAATGAAAATGTGAGAAAATGTGCAATCGTCTTTTAGTTTCATTTTAAAACCAGTTAAAATCAGGTTAGGTTAATTGAATAATCTAAATTCCACTTAGGTGTGAATTTGTGAGTGAATGTTTCCTTGCTTTCCTTGCTATGGACTGGAGATGGGCACCAGCAGGACCCAGTGACCGCGAAAGGGAATCAGCGGGTTGGAAAACGAAAAGTGCTCAGAAGAGATTTTAAGGTTTATTAAAGGTTTGCTTTTTTTAAATATGATTTTCACATTGTTTTGAGCTTCTTTTTTGGGGGAGATTTATAAATTTTTATTTTTTCTCAACAATTTTCATTTTTGTTATAAAACATAAAGAAACTGTTCGTTCAAAATTTATGAGATATAACACTTTAATTTTCCAAAGAATTTGTTTGTTTTGAATTAGAAATAGACTATCTGAGATAGAACAGGAACTTTAATCACAAACAGGAAATTACATCACAGCTAGGCTCTATTAGTCAGGATGTTGTAGATCTTGCTGCCTCTTTTCTTTTCTGAAAATTGAAAGAGCTGCTTCACTATTTCAAGCCCTGTTCACATGTACCTGGTTATTTTGAAAATGGGTATATGTCATGAATATACTGCGACTTGTTGGTTTGGTGGAGACATTACAGCGTTTCAAGGTTTTTTGTCTCTGAAAGTTTTGTGGGAAAAAAAGTAAAAAAAAAAAACAGCTACGTGTGGACATGGCCTTAGACTTTCTTTTCTCCGCCCCCTCTCTGTAGTTCTCTTTAACCTTGTTAAATCTGGCTTCCACCATCTTCATAATAATGGAATGGCGCAAATTTTTGCAAAGTACTGTGTATTTTTTATTTATACATATTCCCAGTCTATCAAAACTGCTCCTTTAGCACTCACAGCAGTGGTTGATGTGGTGAAATAGTTAATACTGAGGTGCAGAAGAACCACTCGACGCTGCCAAAATGACAGAGTTAAAACAACTACACCCCTCCCCTCATCTACAGTCCCCAGATCACCTTCAGACACTCACACACACTCGTATACTATCACATACACACATTTATTGACTTTCTAAGTATTCTTCTATGAATTTACATGTTTTTCTCTTAGCTAAAACTATACTAGCGTTAATATTACACAAACACGCAGATTACGCTACTGCAAAGCAAATAGTTCTGTAACATTTATGAAACTTTCCAACAAGAAAGAACTAGTGAAATGACATATTTGTCATGTATAATTGTCACATTTATATACCCCCCACCTCTCTCTCTCTTTATACAAACATACACACATTAATCAGTGCTGACCTCACCCCTGGTGTGTAATGCCAGAGCCTCTCTCTCCTCCTCCTACCCCTCCTTCTTCGTCTCATATGATAGAGAAACCTCAGTTCTCGTTGAGTGTGTTTTAGGGACGTTTGTGTTCCTGCAGCTTGCAAACTTTGATGGAGACTGAGCTTTAAGGACTAGAACTTACTTGAAGCGGCTTTCTGATGCGCACTTGCGCTCTCACACACTCTACCTGACACCTGAGCCACTGCACAGCTCTTTTCTTTCTTGGATAGCGGATTAAAGAGCAGTGTGTTTGTTGTGGGGATTTGTAGTTCTAGATTTGATTTGATGTCCTCTGATATTAGAACCTGGATTTATTTGTATGTGTGTGTTTTTATCTTAGTTGCTGGTGTAGTTTATTTTTTTTTCCTGGGATATTTGGACCTGAAGGGGTGTATTTTTTATGCTGATAAATACTGTCCTGGAGTAATGTGTTTTTAAACATGGCACATATTTAGGGCATAAACTACAATGAATTTTGTTATTCTTATTTAAGGTAGAAATTAGATCCTCCAGTAGTGTGAGTGCTGGAGTAGTGCGCCCTTTTCTTCCTGGTTATAGATAATGGAGTAGGGTTAACTTTGGATATTAGGTCCTGCTATAATATATGGTCTTCCTCAAACAACTCCTAGTGTACTTTCGTCATAGATTGTTTAAGTACTCAGACATTGTGTATTTTTCCAGGGATATTTAGTCCTAGAGCAGTGTGTGTTTTTAATTTATCTGAGTTCTGTTTCTGGGATTCCTGCTCCTAAATCTGGTTTTTATTCCTGGGCTGTTCATTTTGGAAACCTGTGTGATGCTGTGGCCATGCCTGCTCCTGGTCTGAACGTGTTGTGCTTCGTCTCGGCTCTGTGTGTTTGTGTGTGTCTAGCAAGTGCTCAGCTCTCCTCATCCGAGCGGATTAAAGTCCTCTTCACGCCGACCGTTTGTCGACTACGGTGCTCAAGTGGACGCTGCACAAATGTTTGTGAGCGCGGGAATGTGACCACTGTCTACAACAGTCAGCAGCCAGGACACACACCTCCCACCGCCGGATTCAGGGCATGTAAGTATTCTTGCACCAACTATCATAACTAAAAACTAGGGGTGTAACAATATACAACGATACAAAACAGTCACAATATGTATTGTGGAGTTACATATTGTCGGGGAGCTGAAGTGTATTTGCTTATTGGATTCAGGGTCCTTATAGTCACTTCTGAAACTTCTTTAAAATTATCAGAAGCTGCACATGACTACGATGAAAAACGTGAGTGCCAACAAGAGCTCACACATCTGACTGAATGAGTGGTGCCAACAATAAAAAGTTTCACCTCATCCTACATTTTCAAAGCGACTTCGCACAGAAAACATAACATCCATGATCTTTTCTATGTGTTCTTGGATGTCTTCTATGTCGTTGTTTTCTTCTTTCCTTTTTCCCCCGTGTGGCGCGGAGTGCATCTTATGTACTGTAAAAGCTATCTTCAGGCAGGGATTGTATCAATATTTCCTCAACCCACACGAGAGGACATCTAAAGATTTGTGCAAACCTCGATACGGGTCAATGTGTACAGGCTGTAGAGGTTGTTGTTTAATTAATATTTAGTTGGAGATTATCATACTTTACTCACATTTGTAAACAAGCTCTCTCTCACTTAGAGTAAAGGAACATTACACTAGTGCATGGATGATATAAAATGTTCTAATTCAAATCAAACTAGACCCAAGCTGTCTTAGCTTTGTGGTCTCAAAGTTTTTTTTAAGGATTTTTTTTTTTTTGCAATGATGGTTTGTCATTTAAATAGTTTAAATAGTAATAATAGCATCATGATACATATCATTTCATGGACGTAATATCGATATGTATCATATCGTCAGCAGAGAATATCGTTACACCCCTGGAACTTTTTTTTTTTTTTTTATTCACATGACTTGACAACTGTATGTTAAGGTGTCATTAAGTCTGTACATTTTTTACAGCAATTTACTGTTAAAATAATGGATATTTTATTGCTATTTTCCATTTTTGACCATAATTAAAAAAAATATATATTACAGTTAAATCTTTAAACATTTTACATAATTAAATACACCTTTTAATACAGTTTTTTTTTGTTTGTTTGTTTTAAAAGTATATGTTATTGTGATGAATGAATAGCATTTGTCTTTTTATTTAAACAGAATTTAGCCTTTTATGGCAGGGTGTTTTTGACTGTTGGTTGTGGAAAAGTGTTTATCTTTGTTTTACAACGTCATGATTGTATTTGTTTATTATTAGTGGTGTAATAATACAAACTGATCATTATATAAAAACAAACATCGATATACATCACAATATGAAACAGTCACTCATTCATCCTTTTTTTTGCTTGCTTGTTCATTTTCAGGGTCATTTGGTTCTCCAGCGACAAGCAAGACATTAAAATATAAATTTAAATAAAAGCATAAGCTTTACAAAAATAATTCATTACATACTACTAAAGATATTTCCATGTCTATCCGGTTAAAAGTGGTTTTTGGGGAGTGTGTGATATCATCCACCCCCTAGGGGTCAGTACTAAGGTTTTTACACAGAGAACATTTACAGTGAGGAATTTGAGTGAGGCATAGAGCCCACTTTATACATAGGTTTACAATATTCCTTTTGTTTCTTAATAAAAGCAGCACCTAAACGATTAATCCCAGTAACTCCATGATAAGTATTGTGAAGTTTATGTATTGTCACAATATATTCTGCAATGGTACACCCCTATCTATTTCTGAATATTAAATAATCCATCATTTATGCCCTAGTAATCCAACATAGGCATTTTACAACCCTTGTCTTACTTTGAATTTGTCAGAAACATTCTGTCTTTTTAAAAGTGGCCTAAAACGGAAATGTAGACTTTTAAAAGAAAAGTTTAAGTGGATAAGATGGGTTCAAGAAAACAGTCCTAAAGGGCCACTACACCTCGGTTATAAACATGTGATTTTCTGATATTTGCATAAGTCATTTACATTTTAATTTGGGGGAAACTTTGTCATTTTTATATTTTTTTCACGATTTCTGACGGGTTTTTGTCCCAAAATCCATTTCGGTGACACGTCAGTACCTCATACTTGAGTCTGAAGTTTATTTATCCAATTGGAAGATGTGGTGTATTACTTTTGAATGAGTAATATGCCAAAACTCTGGATTTGTAGCAAGTAATTCTCTCCTGGGAGAGTACAACATGCAGTTCATGTTTTTCTTGCGATCCGGCTCCAATAATGGAGTTGATCTGGCAGGTGCTATCAGTGAAGGAAGAGGATCTGCATTGCTAAGCATGTCTTCGTTTAGGCGAGTCGATTCAGGAGAAGTCCCCAATGGAACTCTGCAATCTACTTTTGCTGCTACTTAATTCAAAATTACTATCCATCTTTAGTTATTGGTGTCTATCTAGCCACACCCACCTCCCTATTCTGTGCAGGACATGCCTATTTGAGTTGCATTTGAAGAGAGCAGAAGAGACCTGAAACTTGCAGTTCTACGTAATCAAGAAGTTGTGAGTCTTTACCTGACAACCTTTGATCTTGAAGAGCAGACATGAGCTTGTGTAAATCACAGACATGTCATTGAAAAGAATGTAAGGCACGAGTCTCCAGTCTCCAATGATGAATCTCCATCTTCTTCTCTCTCATATACACAAAACAGAACCCCCACCCCCACACACATGCACCCAAACATGAACAGACCTGTCGGCCATTCATGTGGAGGTATTTACGAACAGTTTTTAAATGTTTGTGTTGAGGCATCGGATCTTGAGATCATAATGAGGATGGTGGAGAATATAGTGTTCAGGACAACTCTTCTACATTATGGTGCTTTGAGAAAGAAAAGAGAAACTTTTGTGGTTAAACCAGACACATCTTGTGACACACTGTACCACAGTAAATTTATTGGTTCACTCCCCCTGACTTCAGTTTGCACTTGAGTCCTGATTCCTATTCCAGTCCAAGAGTAAACCAGCTCCAACGATCCAGAAACATTGTGACCTATTTAGACAAGAGCTGTGTGAAATCTCCATAAAAAGAAGAAGAAAAATTAATTCTGAGCACCATGTTGCTAACATTAGTTCAGATTAATTTTACACAGTGTTTTTGTTCTGATAAACATGAGCAGTGCATGAAAGCAAGGAATGATTTATCTGCATCCGGTTTGAGTTGTTTGGAGATTAATTATCATTAACTCACATGTTGTGTTTGTGGAATTGAGACTGGGGTCCAGATCTAAAAAAATATGCAACTTATTTTCTGAGAGCAGTGATCGAAAGGATTGAAGTGGTTTAGTTTTTTCAGTGATGATAAAACTTTTCTAAAACCCCTTTTTTATAGTTTTAATGGGAACTACTCAATGTTTATTCTTTTGAACGCATTCATATTGCTTTTATACATCTGGTCCAGGTAGTGTGTTCCACACTAAAACAATCCCATTGCAGCCGTGTTTGGAATTTGGGCAAATATTTGCCAGATGGATGCCAGTCTCCAAAATGCCAACCATGTATTAGATGTGTTTGATGAAAATGAAGCAGCCAAATGACCCCTCTATTGATTTGTAGTGTTTTTTTTTTTGTTTGTTTGTTTTGTTTTTTTGTGTTTGTGTTAATATTTAATTCAATAGCTACTAAAAGATTAACCCTTAAAAGCCCAGGGATTTTTTGAGTGTTTTTTTTACTACTTTACAATTTGCTAATACATTATCTTTCAAACTATTTGTTTTGTGGTGCCAATGCTTGATATAATTTTTTGCTATAACCCAAGCTTTTTCTTACAAATATGTTTTATTCCACAACGAATTGAAATTGTACAGCAAGTAGATTTTTTAACTGCAAAATCTTGTTTGACAGTTTTTTTTTTGTTTTATATCAAAAATCAACTGTATTAAGACAAAATCAAAATTCATAACTCCCCAGAAAGCAAAGACAATGTCAAAATGTGAAATGTGAACCTCTCCTTAACCTTATACATTGTTCCAAGCACTTTTTGTGCCAGAACTTTGAAAAACACATGCCATATCACAGGTCTTGTAATTTCAAGGACTATCCCTTATTTTCACCACTAAATGGCATTGATTTAGGGTCTGTAGAACAAAACACAAAGATCAAATTATGTGTCATAACTTTTGTAATGTTTGTTAAAACCAAAAATATCAAAACTAATAATCTTTGTGAAACCTTCTTTATCAAAATTAAAATGAAACAACTGCTGGGTCCTAGTTAATTCAAAACAGACGCTGAATGGCGCACCTGTGCATGCAAAGACTTCTAAGAGTTAATAAATAAAAAAAATTGTTATAGTTTATTGCAATTTTAGTTCTCAGAAACCCTGTTCAATAACTGAAATTTGTTTTGCTTACACACATTATATACAGCCCTTTTGCAAAACAGAATCATCCATTGTATACTCTTACCGTCCAAAATACTGAACTGTCCACATATCCAGTACTGTTCACACATGTACACTCACACTGAATAATATGCCCTGGCTCTGAGCCACTCTCCAGATGTTCAGGGGCCCTGGGGTACACTACAGGTAAACCAATTAACCCTTAGAGACTCTATGAGTACAGTACGCACACACACAAACTTCTAGATGAGATCAGACTCAGATGAACACAGATCTTGTTCTAAAACAGTGACACATTCAAGAGGCATACACAATTTTTCTTTCTATGAGATTCAAATCCCTGTTTTAATTAAATGAAATTCTAACGTTGATCAATAGCATCTCATATATCCATACCTATGGAAACTTTTACACTTGAAATGAATGAAAGCATACTATTTGAATGCTTTAAATTGCAGTTCTTGCTCTCAGTTCAATGTGAAGTCTAAAAGTTTCTATTAAAATAAACTGAAAGAAAAACTAACTTTTTATTTAAAACTCTATTTGTCAAAATGAGTATGTTTTCTCCTCTCACGCCATCATGACATAACAGGATTAAATCCTAGTGAGTTTGTGCTGATGATTGGATCTTGAACTTCCACCAACCCTCGGAATCTCACCATGTGTTGAGTTCAAGCACACCCAAATTTTTGTTAGAACTCAATCTTGATTTGAACCTGTAAACCACAAAAGAAAGATATAAAAAGTGTCAACTGGTGGCCATTCGAATGTGATTTTGTGCCCACATGTGACTCAGATTTAATCTATTCTATGATGGTGTGAACAGTTAAAATAAAGGTTGTAGATTACGGAACGGAGCATCAAGGCCTGCAGTGTAAACAAAGCCTTTGCTACAGTGAACTTGACATATTTTCTATTTTTGTGAACTTCTGTATTTCCTTTAAATATGGAGTAGTTTCTCACCATTAGTGGTAGATTCAAAACATTAATATTTAAATATTAAGGCCTATTTAAACAGACCTATCTATTTAGAAACGGCATTTTTCTTGCAGCGTTCACATGCATAGAATGTATGCAACGTTTTAGATTAGGCATTCCATGTATTTCAAAAATTTTTAAGTAAAATTTTTACTTTTTAACTCAAAATCAGAGGTTTTTTATCTCAAATTTACACTTTTTTAAGTCAAGGATTTGCTTTTTATCTGAAAATTTGGACTTTTGTATCTGAACAATTTTTTTCTTTGTTTTCTGTAAATTTAAACTTTTAAAGCCATTATATATATTTTTTTTATGTTGTCGGGAATGGGCTTCCATAAGGATAAGAGCATGAGTGAAGCTGATAAAAATAGATTCACATTGAATGAGTAATGGGAAAATGTTTTAGCTTGGTCTTTCAGGGACTTGGACCAAGCTTCAAAATGCTCTAATTTCTAAATGAATTTTCAAAAAGCATGAAAATAGAACGGTCATGTAAAACATACAAATATCAGCATTCTTTGTGAATGAGCCATTCTGTATTGGAGTAGCTTGAGGCTGATGTGGCTAAGGTTTGTATGTTTCACAGATGAATGAGCTGTGATGCCCACTGAAAACACATATACACTTGCACACAGACCTAAACACAGCTCTTCTCTTAAACACAAAGAGCTTATAACACCTTTGCACTTCATAAAACTGGAGATAGGGTTCTGGTTTGTTTCATTGGTGCTCCACTATTTAAATATTAGGACAGCATTAACATCCACACACTTTCAGAGAGGACAAAATATGTAAATTGACCGAATAAAAGCCAGGAATACAATAACCGGCTGAAAGTGGTAGAAAGAATGGCTCCCCAATTGCATGTTGTTTTCTTGACATTGACCACTGATCTTTACTTTGCATTGAAGACAAGTTTTAAATGACAAAGAGCAAAAAGATTGCTAGATTTACAATAATAAGGGGCATGGTATATTTTCAGCCCTTTCCTTTAGCATTTTGTTTAAAGGGGAATGTCTAGTGGAAGATGTTAGGGGTGAAAGAAATGGAATGCAGCCTCATGCCCCAAACACACTGGTATTTAAACCATGGCAATCTCACTGCAAACATATATGTCTGTTATGAACCCACCCACAAATAAGCATAATTTGAAATTAATTCACTATTTAACTCATTTAATTTAAAACAGGTTGCTCTCTAATCTACTTTATAGCAATACTGACATTCTAAAAATGTTATATCAGCTTCGCATGGAGTAATCAAAAAGCTCATGCATGTGACCTCTCTAAACTGGTGGCTTAAGTCAGACCTTGAAGGTCAAAGTTGAATCTGAAATTGCATCTCATAGGCAGGGCCTTCCGGTTGCCAAACAAGTAAATAGACTTTTTTTTATAGTGTGACCTCTGCTTTGCTCTAAATGTCTAGGTTTCTTATGCCTAACTGTTATCTGTAGTTCAGGAAAGTAATTTGCAAAGCTACCTTGATACAATGTGGTTATTAAGAGTTGAATGCAAAAACAAAGTTCATCAAATTGAAGTCAAATGAATTGAATTGGCGGATCCTGAGCATTTTGTTAATCCTTGATCCAGTGATTCCAATGTTTCAATCTTAAACAATATGAAAATGATATATTTCTGTGAACAAAGGGAACAATGCTGTCCAGGAATTACTCCTATCTTTCGATCTATGTGGTATAGGTTCCACCAGAACATAATATGACCCTAATCAAGATTCAAAGCTTTAATTAAAGATGAATGAAGAAAAGAATGATTATTATACTTAGAAGCAACAGAATTATAATCTGAAACTCCTGACCGGACAAGACTTAGAGAGAGAGCAGTTTTCATTGGAGGTAGTCCAAGCTCATTTGCACTTCAGAGACTCCTTCAGAGAATAGCTCTGTGTGTTTCTGACATCATTCTGCTTCAGTGAAGAACTGACATCCTGCCACACACAAATACACTTTGTTCGCCAACTATGTTCTCAATTTCTTTCATTACATTACATAGTTTCAGTAGCACAATTCCAATCAAAAAATCCTTTGAAGAGCTCAGTTCAGGCTTCATAGACCTTGAAGAACAGAGTGTGTGACATCTTCAGAAAAAGTCTCATTGTAGCTGGTTGTTAATCAGTAATTGTTTGTCGTCATAGAGACCCAAAAAGAGAGAGTTTACAATTTTCTTGTAGCATTTGGTCCATATTTATAAATTTAATCTCCAAATAAAATAGCACTTTTAAGATGTTTGATCAGAAAAGTGGACAGCTTGTTTGTATCTTACAATGATTACAATCCATTTTTTTGTAACCAAAGGTCTACAATACCCTTAAAAAGGGATCAGAACCCAAAGTATGTCACATGATCCAAACTGCTTATAACCTGCTCATTCTGTCAACAGCTCTCAGCCAGTAAACAGTAGGTGATAATCTGTGGATGTGGCCATGAAACGGGCTGACTGGATAGATGGATGGATGGATGGATGGATGGATGGAGGGAGCGAGGAATGGATGGAGGGATTGATGTTTGGGCGGGTTGGTGGAATGGATGAATGGGTGGTTGGGTGGGTTGGCGGAATGGATGGATGGAGGGATCAGGGTGGATGAATGGATGGATGGATTGGAATGGATGGAGTGATTCATAGATTGATGGATGTATGGGTCGGTTGGTAGAATGGATAGCTGGATGAAGGGATTGGAATGGATGGATGGAGTGATTCATAAAATGATAACTGAATGGGTCGGTGGAATGTATGTATGGATAGAAAGAGATATGGATGGGTGAGTGGGTTGGTAGAATAGTTGGATGAATGGGCGAATGGAGAAAAAACTAGAGTTTATGCAGGATTCATCTGAAAATGCTCTAGAAAAACCTTGATCCAAACATGGCTGCCAAATAAACATAATGTTGATATATTTGGCTATTAGCAAACAAGCTGAAACAAACATGTATTGCAAAAAGGTACATTTACATTTATGTATTTAACAGACGCTTTTATCCAAAGCGACTTACATTGGGAGTAAACATCAAGCAGTTTGGTACAAAGTGGATTGATCAGAAGACATACACATAGAACACTTTCAAGCTAGTACAGAAAAGAAAATGAATTCAAATCAGTGCTTCAGAGGGTTTTTTTTAAGTTAAGTTAAGTTAGTAAGTGCTCTCGAAAGAGTAGAGTTTTTAGTTGCTTTTTGAAGATTTAAAGAGATACAGCTTTCCGTAATGGGAAAAAAATGGTACAGAATGGTAACAAGAATGTGTTAAGATTTTTTTGTATTTATGTATTGTTTTGTTTTAGTTCTGTGCCCGATGCTGTGTAAGAATGGAGGGGTTTGTATTCAGAAGGATCAGTGTCTTTGTCCTCCAAACTTCACTGGGAAATTTTGCCACATCCCGGTCTCCACCACCTCCACCAATGAGATTGAGAAGCTTGATTCCCGTGATGCTAATCCAGCCAATGAACCGATGACTTCAGAATACATTTTGCCTCTTCAAACACCTGAACAGATCAGTGCCAACGGTGAGTGACAATAAAGTACTTTTTTGTTTAATGTATATATTGAAGGCAAAGTGACATCCCAGTATTGTATAGGAGATCATAGGAAACAAGGAAGTGCAGAAGTGAATACAATCAAAGGAAACAGTTGGAAACATGTTTGAAAGTTCAGACAAGTGAAGCAAGGAACACAGAGAGCTGACAAAGGTAATTAATATAATGGTGCCAGTAAAAAAAATCTAAAATCTTGATGGACTTGACTCTGTCTGAACAGAAGCAGGTCAAGGGGAAAAGATGGAGATGAACAATAACAAATATTAGAAAAGATCGACCACAGAAGTGGGTTGTAATTTCAAGTGCGAAATATGTTTGGACTTGAACGGTTCTTTAATGTCTCCATCTTAGACAGAATTAGGACTCTGTTGGGCATCATACTTGGGTTGATACTTAGCACATTGTGGATGTGTTAGTGGTCACTGTTCAGAAGAATGCTTACAGTAGTGTCAGGGGAGGTCACCTCTGGCTTCTTTTTTTGTTAAGATTGTTGAAGAGTTGATTAAGAGTAGGTGAAGGAAAATTGGGAATCTCTGGAGGAAAGTCTTCTCGGCAGAAAGTGTAGGTGAAGTGGAAGGACTCTGAGTGTCGTTGACTAGAGCGAATGGATTGGGTCACAAAATGAGAATAATTGGGTCACAAAATGCAAGGAATAAACAAAGGAAAAGCTGTACTTTGGTGAACAAATTGATATATTTCATTCCTCTAGAGGTATAATTTGTGAACCCAAAAGGCTATGGTTCGTTTAGGAGGAGGAGGTAATATTGGGTGGGGTGCCTCCTGCACTATTTGTGTAAAGAAGATAAGGGATTGGTGCACCTCAAGTTCTTGCCACCTCTGTTACCTGATCTTAAACTGCTACAACAAGAGCGAAGCTTCTTTGAGAACTTCATAAAGACTGTTGGAAGACTGCTTGGGATGACGTGGAGAGAATGAACACAGAGCAGAGGGTGAAAATCTGTAAAATTATTATTCATGAAAAAAAAAAAACATTGACGTGTCCAAACTTTAGACGGGTGGTGCACATGTGAACGTAATGAGCTATTCTGTATTATTTGTGTATAATACTGTATACTGTAATAATGACAAGTACGTAATGAATTGCATAAATTGAGATGATGATTCTCATGGCTTTTGATGTATTTTGGGAATCGTTCAGTGTTATGTAACTCATGGCACATGCCGAGTCACACTGCTCGTGAAAGATTACTCAGAAAAACATGTCTTCCAGACTAGTGACGTTTGTCCTCCGTCTGCATTTGACTGCCTTACATTTGAATTCCATTCCTCAGTAGCTCCATTAATTCTTACATTTTCTCTGGGAAGTGCTCTCTTTGAAAGCAGTTCTTCATCTGAGATGATGGTACTGAAAATTAATGTGTCAAATTGTTTTTATGATAAAAAAAATAATTTTTTCATTGTTGCTAATAATTTGGTTGTCATTATGTCTGTTTGAAAACAATGAAATTCCAAAAACTTCACACTAAATCTGTATATAATGAATAACCTCTTTGGGCAGTTAACAATTTTATTCAGCTATTGGAATTAAAAAAAAAAAAAAAATATATATATATATATATATATATATATATATATATATATATATATATATATATATAGTTACTGTTGAGGCATGGGACAGCAGTCAAATTATGAATGTGCATTAATACCAAACGGTCATGAACATTCTAATTAAATGCCCCCCAAAAATCTTAAACAGAAAACAAAATATTCAGCCATGTAGCTGTTGGTATCACCGTAAAATTCCTTTATTAATATGTATTTTAAAATGCCTTTAAAGTGTTTTTATATAGATTATTAATATAACATGAAAAATGAGAGCATGCCGGTTGTTAAATAGATAATTAAAACCCTGTGTATGTCTCTATGCTCTCAGCAAATTCATTATTATATAAGTAGCAAAAAAAAGCCACCTATAGACATACAATAAAGTGCTTTAATCTTAAATGTAATTTGTTGTAAAGCAGCATTTACCTTCAATATTTATTGATACTTTAAGTCTTAGTGTAATTTAAACATTCCACTATTAATAAATGAGTGGATGATAAAAAGAGAAATATTTTATATGTACTTTATGTTTAGTTACATGATTAAGAGTATTTTTGTGAATTAACATAATATAGTAATGGAAAATTGTAATCTATATACACTGCTGAGTGAAACACCACAGACCATGTTGTCTTTGAACAGAATGTTTATTTGTGGGATTCGTTTCTTTTAATCAGGAAGGAATTATAAATATGTTTCCTTCTCTCGTGTAATGGATGAGTGGGAACTGATGTCATTTGTTTTTTCAAGGGAACCACAATAATCCCCTTTCTCACACAAAACCAGACCAAGAATTCACCAAAAATGGGGTTTGTTATACTATATTGAATCAAGCACACAAAGAAATTTTAATCTTTCTAATGTTAAATTATTTGAAGGAATTAAAATTATTTTGTTGATTGCTGTCTCACAATTTTGTCAAGAGTTAGGAAAATGGGCAGGCTCGTGAATAATTAAAATACTGATGAGTCATAGATGTCTTATAGGACAAAGACACGTCACAACCTGAGAAGTTTTGTCAATAAGGAAGTCAGAAATCTTGTTTTATGTTTTACCCACAATTTGTAAAAGACAATACATTTGTCCTAAATAATGAATGTAAAGCACTGAAAAAATCGAATTGTTTACATCCTGTGTAATGTGGCCCTTTAAGGTGACTTGTGTGCATGTGTGTGCGTGTGTGTATGTATGTTGGCGGACTGTCCCTTTAAGCGCTGTTGTGTAACTTTCCAAATCCCAAACTGAACCTGATGTTCCAGATGTTGCTCTAAACAAACAAGCCCCATGTTGCCTGCTTTGTGTCTTTTCAGCATTGTCTTTAGGCCTCAAATCATCTTTCATAAAACACAGAGGGCTGGAAAGGATCAGTGCTGTGTTTTTGGGATGTTAGGCAAGGAGGGTTTTCTCTCGGAGGAGAACTGGACTTGGTTTTGCCAAGTTTAATCTGTGTACGGCAGGAGGTAACAGTGACTCACAGCAAGAATATTTTATAGGAGAAAGGGTTCTCTGTTTTCTCTTTCTCCCTCTATGAATTCTGGAGCATCACAGTGAATTCAATGAAATACTGCAACTCTCTTTTGCTCTTTGATGTATATTCAAGAATCGTTTCAAGGATTCTGCAAGTACAGTATTATTTATGATTGTAGATTCGAATACAGAATTCTTTTTGCAGTGTTTATAGACCCTTTATAAACTCTACCCCATTTAAACACACTGTAAATGTATGCAAACAGTTCATTTACAATACAAAGATCCACTCTAACATTTTAGGGTATTCCATGTTCTGGCTGAATTGTCAATTTTGAGCAGCTCAGCATAACATTTCACATATTGGTAAATGTAGTAAAATGCAGTTACCATTAAAACTTTAATGAAGAAGTAAAGCTACTGTAAATATTTCCCATATACTTTGTAAATGAATTAGCAGATTAGAGTTTGCCACCAGATGTCTTTTTTTAATATTCCACCTTTTCACAGTATTTCCTGAGATTATTTTTCAGTTAAAATCATCAGTCCATGCCACCAAACGTATGAAATTAAAATGTTAATTTTATGCTCCCAAAATAAGAATCTAAACTTTCATGTTTTATTAATAAAATAATGTCTAACAAACATAGGAAATGTGTTTATGTGCTTTCAATGTAGAAAAGTAGATCAGATTTAGAACAGATTTAGGTACTCATCCATGCGGTTAAAACTGTTTGCAGCCATTACCAACCGCTTGCAATATGTTAGACATCAGCAGGTCAAAAGTAAAATTTTTGACTTTTTAATCTCAAAATTTGTACTTTTTATCTCAAAAAATTTACTTTTTATGTCAAAATTCTGACTTTTTATATCTACATTTTTTTCACACACTTCTTCAGCGCATGTTTGCCACTTTTACTCTACTGCTGAGCATTTATTTATTTTCCTCCCCTGGAGAAGATATTATTTATTTAGGTCTTTTGAGTTGGTTTATCTTTCGTTTTTGTGAAATACAACGTGTACTTTGACCATCCACTCTTGCATATGAGTTCACTCTTACCTACGCCTGACAGTATGGTGTAGTGTAAGTGAAATTAATGTAAGCATTAAACCAGTTTCACTTGTGTTTTCATGATATTTCAATTATATGACCAGCACCTTTAACATGGATTATAGTAGAATACAATTTAAAAGTAATGAGCAAACTGAAGGTACACTGATTTCACTTGCTCTTAAGTAGTTCTATTATATTATACTTTTTTTCCTATAAAGGTGACTTGCGACGGGAACTTTGGATCATTTTACAGTTTTGAATCAGGCTTTGTTCTGTAAAATGAATGAATCATTTTTTTGAGTAGTTTCATTCATTTTAGTTAAATACCAATACAATGTTGTGTATTACTTCCTTAAAACATCTACTATATATGCAAAGTCCAGGCCGGAATGAGAAAAGATTTGATCAATTAAGTGTTTAACATTAATCATTTTTCTTGAGCCCTTTCCTCCTTTTATCACATAGGCACTCCCTAAAGTTAACCAGGGCAGCATGAGCTGGAAACCAAAACGTCCTTTTTTGATTCCTTCCTTTTGTGCCTCAAAAAGACACAAGGAAGTTTCGTATGTACCACTGACCGAATCCCTCTTCGACACGATTCGTTTCTCTTGAGTCACATCAAAGATTTGTTAAAAATGATCTAATCATTCATGAACTCTGATGCTCGAGCACCTGTTTTCTCTTGTTTAATGCAAACCATTGTTGTTGAAAAGGGAAAAAAAAACACTAAAGTGGGACTTTCTGGTTCACAACCAAAATTTGTGCCTCACCACACACTCCTGTTCTGTGGTCTGTTTTGATCCACATGGATGTTTTTTGTTTCTTTGTCATTTTTTTGTGATTAGTGTTCTGAGGCCTTGCCGTTCTTGTTTGAGCACATGGTTTGTTGATCATCATTCCTGCCCCATCTAGTATCTGACCCCACCTCTCTCGTTGCCTGAATGATTTTTTCCTCTTTACATGCTCCCAGTGCACTCGGGGTTTTTTGCACAGTCATTTTATTTTGTTTTCATTTTTAGACCCAGATTTACTGTGTTCATGTTTTCTTTTTATTATTAATTAAGAAATTAATAATATTCAAGGAATTGCTGGCATTGCATTTGGGTGCTGCCCACATATCCTTCCACTACAATTCTTATTAAACCCATTTTGCTTCTAGTAAACATAACTTTTGATTTGTGGATCTAATTTGTGGGACAGATGAAACAAGGGAAGAGTAAAAAGTATTGACCTTAAGTAGATTTCTGGGGTGATATTAAGACAAAAAGGGCAAAAAAAATCCCAGATTTACAAAAACTATTATTCTTATAACAGAAAAAAAATCCCTAGATACAAACAGTACTATAAATTAGATGAAAGATTTAAAGTTAGGTCAGTGGTATAAAATGCAGCTCTAAGGTCCAACAAAACCAGCCAAACACAGCACAGATGTTAAGCCTTGAATAAATCTCTTTTACATATACCACCAGTGTCATGAGATTCAAGAAATGTTGCTGAATATTCTTTTTCTTTTCTTCTGAACAGCTCAAATTTACACGAAATGGGATTTTAGCATGTTTTCCACTTGATTCATTTATTATTGAATGTAACTCAGCTGCATCTTTGCGTCCTCAGCTTCACGAATGGTGAAGGTTCGTGTCCAGCATCCCCCGGAGGCCAGTGTGAAAATACACCAAGTGCTGAAGGTGAACTACAGCCCTACCGTTCAAGAGCATTCCGAGACTGTGACCTGGTCGATGGGGCTTTCTGCTGCCCGTTCACCCTCGTTACCTAAAGGAGGAGCCGAAGTATCACCGCCGCGGGTTCAAGCACAGACCATTCGTGGAGATTCAGTGTACACAGAGTCTTCTGGGTTCAAATACTGCTTCAGAGAAGTTCGAAATGGACAGGTGTCAGACTAAGATTTGTATTCATTCACCTCACTCTATATAAGTATTCCAAATACACAGTTGAAAATATCCCTAATGTAACAGCAAAAAACACTGTATAAAAATGACCTTATTTCATAAAACAAGAAGTTACAGTAAATGTAACAGTAAAAATGTAATGAAAATATGGTTTATTGTCATAAAATTAACAAATTTCTGTATTATCTCCAATAGAAAAGCCATGGTTTTAAATGTTGTAAATTGTACAACATTTCCACATTAGAGAGCTATAAATCATAAAAATGTAACAATATTAAAAATTAAGAGTACAATTCCGTAAAACTAATAACTACTGTATTTTTAACTGTAAAGTTTTGGCAGCTACAGCTTACCGGAAGCTGTGTAAAAACTGCAACAAAACACAAACACATATCAAATAGACAGTTCTGAGCTGTAAAAAATTTGAATTAATGGTAAATATACGGTACCAATGCAAACCTTAAAATTAAACAGTTCAGCACTATATAAAAGTTGTTCTTGAATTGTAAATATTAATAATACACTAATAATATTAAAGTCATTGAATTGTACAGGTATATTCTGTTTTTATAGCAACAAAAATATGTTAAATAGACAGTTCTAAATGTAAAAAAAGAAAAGAAAACAGTTACATTTACAGTGCAATTCTGTAAAACCAATAAAGGGGCTACCATATATTTGACAGTAAAGTTCTAGCAACCGCAATTGCCATTTTTTTTTTAACGTGAAATGTACTTTTCTTGTCAATCATGGTATAGACACATTTCCACTGTGAGAGAAAGAACTTTAAATGACGGTTTCTCTAGCAGATGTTCTTTTAACACCAAGCTCTTGGCAATTTCCCCAAAGCACTTTCCAGCTTTGTGAAGGTCTACAATTTAGCCTCTTGCATCTTTTGACAGCTGTTTGGTTTTGCATGTGTTGCTACTTAGACTTTTGACTGATTGTGGGGTGCTCAGGTGTCTAAATCCGAATCATGAGCGGAGACGAGCTGGATTATTTAAAACAAAATACAAGGTCTTTGAGGGTCAAAAATCTTGCTGATAAGCAAATGATCAAACTGATCCTGAACCTGTCTTCATTTCTCATCTTTCACCCGTTATCTATCTGCTTCTCTTGCTGTCACAATACTGTTCTAGCTGCTCTAAATAAACAGTATCTTAACAAAGACAACCTATATTATCTATGTCATATTATATTATTTATGGTTTTGTATTCTTCGATTCTGTCTCTCACTGTGCATTTGCGCCTATGCTGAAAATTCTAGACCGTTGCATAATCACAAGAGATCAAAGGGTGCTTTCACGCCTCTAGTTTGTTTTTATATTGGTCCGGACCAAGAGGAACAACTGTTAAATTGTTCCAATCATCTGTAGATTTAGTCCTACACTGATCACTCAGATCCGCACTAGTTGAAAACACAATGTGTAATGTGACATTATACAAGCCACTCATTGGTCACTCATCGTACGATTTATGTTCATCACTTATGATGCATGTTGCAAATGATGTACGGACGACAGCGAGCTATGTGAATCGCTGCTTTGTAAACAGGCCAACCAATAATCCTTTATTTAGTTCCCCACAGGAAAAATGTCATGGCCATGAGAGTACGGTGGCTGTATTCATTTTAAAAAGCATGTTTTACATTTGTTTTTAGGTTGGAAAATTAACTCTAATTCGAATGAATTGAACTAAACAAATCAGGTGTGAAAGCACCCAAATCCTTATTGATCTCACTGTATATATAACTGTGTGTGTGACTCTTTTCTGTCCCACAGTGCAGTTCTCCTCTGCCTGGGCTTCGTAGCCTGGACATGTGCTGCCGAGGAGCAGGCAAAGCCTGGGGTCTCAGCGAATGCACTCTTTGCCCACCTAGCTCAGGTCAGTCCTCAGGTTGTACATTCTCTCTGTTTACTGAGGCAGTAGCTTTTCAAAAGGGTTGTGTTTTAAAATTATACTGCCCATTATATTATGCTCAAATGAGTTTAATCAACAATTGTGTCAATGTAATTTAATATATTTTGGGTAATTATTAACCATACCAATCTAGATTTTTTTTTTTTCATAAATATTAGTACTCAGTGGCACATTTTAAAGAGTCAAATTTTAAAAAGAAAAAATATCAAACCCATAAATATCACAACATTTTGATTTAATCAGATTCAATGATGCAGCAAATGATCACCAGATCCAAAGAGCAGCTGATTAGAAAACTCTGGGAGACTTTGAGCATATTTTAAAAGGTGTTCCTTTAATGCCTGTGTTTTGAAGACATGGGAGTTCAGAATTGGCGAGGGGAAGGAAAGCCGGACATGAACCTGACTTGTCAGTGTATAGGTCTGTGCACTTTACCCTTAGCCACTAGAGCTATGAAACTTAAGCAATCCCAGTTTTATTTCTGGATTTTATTCCTCCTTTTAACTCCAAAACCAACCTTGCTCAGTGCTTCAAGATAAACACATTTCAATCTCACCAAATAGAAAGAATCAGCAGTCACTGCATGACTTCATGAGGTAAATATAGCTTCGAGATCTGTTTGGCAGACTGAGACTATGGTTCTAATACTGTATTATTATTATTATCATTATCTTTGTTATTGCAGCAGTCAAGGTGTCGCCGTTGGCTGTCTGGGAAAAATCCACATTCCTCATATTTTTAAGCTGCGTTCATTCCAAAAACTGGCTTCAGAAATGCAATCAGTTAATAAAGATAACACAGTCAAATGGGGACAAAATACCAGACTTTTTTTATGATATTAAAGTATTAAAAATGATGAGCTGGTTTTAGTGCTGTACAAACAAATGTGGAAATTTTTGTGGTTGAACTGTTAATTGTTCAACCACATCAATGTTTTAAACAACAATGTTTCAAAATATTCTCCTTTTTCAGACAGTGCCAACTGGTTTGACTCTATATGGAATCAAGGGCTCATGAATTTTTTTTTGCAACTCTTCGTTGCCAGGAGTATGTTTTCATAGCTGCTTGGTGACCCAGAGTGCTAGATAATGCTAAGCAGTCAGTAATCTGCAAATAATCATTTTAGGAGACACTGAATAATGACTGGAACAATTGCAATGTCTGTTTCACCCCTCTGGAGCTTATTCATTCTCAGCCAGAGCTAGAAAAAAAGGCACCTTGCAGAGAGGAGCAGTTTTTTTTTTCTATCTTCTTCTGAAGACCCTTGAAATACAATCCTGGTAGAAGCATGCAAACAGTGAAGGACCCTTGTGCATACGTTGTGATTGCCTGATCTGTGCTGATCTGGCCAGAAATTTAATGGTAGTTGCATGTCAACAGTGGGACGTCTTATATATCAACTTATTATTATCTTAATTCTTGTAAAACTCTATCACACCAAATATTTTCACAAATATCAATGGCTAAAGGCAACTATATGACTAAAGATTGACAAGTTACATTTTTTATAAACAAAATTGATTAGTTGTCAAGGTAGAATTTTTGGTTGCTTTGCTATTGTTACTTATATATCAATATGAATGATATCTATGTCATCCACAATCAATCCCATTGTATCTGTGATTTGCCTTAGGTGAGATAGTGGAATGCCAAGTTGGTTTGCTTTGGAGGAGTCATTGACATCACAAATTATTTTCTTTGTCAATACACGTTATATAAACCGACCCCTATGTCTTTATCATTTACCAAAGCAGAGATAGAGATCAGACAATTTGGTTGCTAGGGTAAACAGTTTGGTTGCTAGGGATCTGCTTAAGTACTTATCCTCTTCGAAATAATTTAGCACTGTGGTTGGTATGTCCTTACACAGACTGATAACCTCCTCAAGTGTGATCAGTTTGAGGGAATAGTTATGTGGTGGTGTTTGTTAAAGTGTGTTTCCTCCTCAGGAAACTCAGTTAATGGAGCGGCAAGCTGTCCGAAAGGCTTTCATAGGCTCAACGGGACACAGTGTGTGGGTAAGAGCACCTCTGAAAGGAACAAAATCCATCATATGAACATGCACTGACATTAGATGTGAATTTTGGCCACAGGTTCCAAACTCAATGCTTGGAGAGTGTCACAGCTCTGCACAGATTTTATACAGATTTTCTTTAACACACAAAGCTAACTTTTTCATTTATGTCTGAAGGATTTAGCTGTGTAGGGTTTGGCCCACAAGCAACTGAATTTGACACCCCTACGGGATTGTTTTTCTACAGTCTAATTTACACTCCTTACTTGTCCAAAGCCTCTCCTTGGTACATGTGGCTCAGTTCATTTGGTCCAGACCAGGGGCAACAATTGATACATTGTAGGATTTTCTGTCGTTTTAAATCCCTATGTCATTTCACACCACATTGAAAGCTCTAGTTTTAATGAATTGAAACAAACCAGCTGAATCATGCAGCAACATTCACATTGCTCTTTGGCCAGATGCATAATGTCATTATTTTCAGTTAGTCAGAATTAACATCTCACTAGTAAAAAAAAACTAAAGAAAAACTGAGGGCAAAGAGCTGGCAAAACTCCCATCGTCTGTTATGTTATGCATCTAAAGGCATGTATAAAGAGCATTTTACCACAAACAAACTTCTCCAGAGTTTACTTGGAAATGTATCAAAAACACCTCTTCATGGAGGTCTTTGGATTTTCAGGACAAAATGTGAAATGATAAACATTACAAGGCAGCACAGGGCTCATTTATTGTGTTTCTAACTGGTTCTTCAGTTACCTTCTGCAGTACAAATATATAATATAAAAAAATGAATGAATGAATGAATGAAAATATCAATAAAAAATAATGAAAGAAAGAAAGAAAGAAAGAAAGAAAGTAAAACAAATATTAAATTGAATGAACAAATGAATGGGTGTAAATTGAATAAATTTACGAATTTAATCAAATAAATAAATAAATACACCAAGTAATGAACGAAAGAAACAAAAGAAGGAAGGAAGAAAGGAATGAAGAAATAAGTTAAAATATAATACATTTCTGAATTAAATAAAAGGATAAATAAATGGACCGAAGGAAGGAAGGAAAGAAGGAAAATCTAATAAATGTATGAATTAAATAAAATTAATAAATAAAAGCACTGATGAATGAATGAATGAATGAATGAATGAATGAATGAATGAATGAATGAATGAATGAATGGCCTAACAACCAAAAAATGGATGATTGTACCTTATGTTTGCACTTTTCCTCCAATGCAGGTGTAAGTAAGCACCCCTTCACCCACAATGCCTTCTCATTTGACATCTGTATCACTAAAATATGAGTTTTCTTCAGTTCTTCAAATAGTTATGTTGATATAATTACTTTATGTTTGAGCTGGAGCGCCCTGTCATCATGAATGGATGTTTGAAGTTCAGAGATTATATTTTAGACCATTTGATTACATAATGTTCAACAGTATGCAAATTAAAAATATGATCATTTAACCCCTGGAACTGAATGTTGCTCTGTAATGCTTGCTAAAAGTACCTTCCTAGGTGGAACATGGTGATAAAGTGATTACCAGGAGTGTATGGTGACGCCAGGTTGTGCTTCCTCCTGGTATGTGTTTATGTGTGTGTAGACATTAACGAGTGTTTGCAGCCGGGTTTCTGTGAGAACGGGAACTGTGTGAACACCCGAGGGAGCTACAGTTGTGTCTGCAGAGAGGGATTCATTCTGGACGCCTCTCATGGTATCTGCATCTGTGAGTACAGGAGAATGGATGCGTTTCGAGAAAACGGAGGAAGGAAAACCACCGGAGAGCAATAACAGACACACAACCACAGCTTTCAAACACACAGCAATCACACTGATACTTCAAACATGAAGCTGCACAAAGCTGCAGTAAAATTATTGGAGTTCAAAAAGTGGGAGCGGCAAAATGGGTCCAGCCTCGCACTGTGTTTTCTTCAAAAAGTATTGGTGAGCACTGATTTCAAAAACTTTTATGCTCCCAATTATGACTATCCATATATATATATTTAACCAATTCTGTTAACTTCATCACAAAGTAAGCAGAAGTGAGGGAAGGTTTTGGCTGTGTGTGCTGTTCGTCAAAGGCATTTGTGCTTGATCTCTGCACCCTTCAAATGAGGCTTTTCTGGTGATTTGGGAGCTGTGTCTCCTTCTCTTTTTTTGTATCTGGGAAGTTTCCTATTGTAATCAACTGCTCCTTTCTGCATCTTGTCAATCCTTCCTGGGGCTCTGAGCATGTTCAATGTTTTAACTTACAATTAGATAAGTGTCCTTGTGTAATTGTGTGTATGTTTGTCGTGAATCCATGTGCATACTCTGTATTTCTGCTGTGACGTGTAATGATTCCTGTGTAATTTGCTCAAGGTGATATGTGTCTCTGTGGCTGTTTATTGACTGACTGGCTCCATTGTCTTTGTGCATATAGAAAAAGTGTTCTGCATTTATAAAGTACAGTTGCTTAAATTATGTTTCAAAGCTTCAAATCTGGTGATATTTATTCGCTTTGTGTGTAATTTTAATTCTATTCCTTACCGTTTCTTTCTTAGCACACAAGGTGATCTCTGAGGAGAAAGACCAGTGTTTCCGGGTGTTGAATCAGGGATCCTGTTCTCTACCCATCTTGAGAAACATCACCAAGCAGATCTGCTGCTGCAGCCGTGTGGGCAAAGCCTGGGGAAAGAGCTGCCAGCCCTGCCCATTCTTTGGCTCCAGTGAGACTTTTTTTTTTTTCAAAAATTTCTTTGTTAATTTTATAGTAATCAGGTTAATATAGTGAAAAGCACTGGTATTTGTGATACTATAAGATTCATTTTTCAAAGAAGCCATATTTTGCCTTTTTTGGATCTGAAATAAATGTTGGACTTTTCTAGACAAATCGAAATGCAATATAGAGCACACACTGTCTTTAAATCATGTACTATTTACACCCCAAAAATGTTGTTTACCCCTGTTCTGGCCATTACTATGCTTCCGCCACACCCTCTTTGAGTGAACCCGCCTAACGATCAGAACCTGACTAAACAAATGTACAGAGCAACTCCTTTAAAGATATATTAAGGCCTATTCACAGTGACCTGAATTTTCGATGCGAAGTTTCGTGAGATGACGCAACTCAATTTGAATCCATGCTGCCAACGTGACATCACAGATTGGACCGAACAAGTGGTGCCAACCCAAAAAATAGTTTCGGAGTGCCGTGTCGGATCTGTTTTTTACAAGGAGGATGACCAAAGAAAGCTGGCTCTTTTGATGGCAGGACGTAAAAGAGCCATTGTTCAATGCTGTTTACTGGAGGGGTACACTGTGTCTTTTTACCTGAAATTCCCAGCCAGCATGTTTGCTCTACATGGAAATAGAACTCCCCAAAAAAGGAATTTAGGATTACAAAAACATGTAACACAACTATAAACCATGGTAGAAAGCTCAAAGAAGGTGTATTTTTCATAAATTTTGCCCCTTTGTTTCAAATATGGACAAATTCCTGTGACCATTGGAACTTTTAAGCAAGAATAAATCAATACTTATAAATTAGAGCAATATTAAAAATTCAAAACAGAAAAATATTGATTCAGCTAATGCCTTCTGGATTGAAAAGAACCCATAGGCAAAACCATTTAGATATTTTAGAATGTCCTCAACATTTTTACATTTGTCAGAAGTATGTTGTATATTCCATTTTCCTTTGCATGAACTCAGGAAAGACAGGAAAATAGCAATAGATTGATGCAACAGACTCAGCGCTTTAAAGAATCATAGCAACAAAGACAAACAAAATACATTGTATTTGTTTTGGGAAATTAGGATGATATTAAAATGCGGTATGCTGTGAGCAGATGATGTGGAAAAGAAAATTCATGAGCTCTGCCTGAACCAATGCTGACAAAAGTTCTGTCCACATCAAGTATTAACATCTATCCCAAAAAATACTTTTGATTGTAGGGTTCCGGCTGCTAACTAGTGGTTTTTTATTTATTCACAGCTGCTTTTAAAGAGATCTGTCCTGCTGGTCCTGGATATCATTATTCTGCCTCAGCCATCCAGTTCAATCAGAGAGCTTCAGGTGTATTAGACTCCAATGGGCCACCCCTAGTCTCCGGAAACAGCCATTCGTCATCCCAAGAGAGTGTTTCTCAACCCGAGAGCTCCAGAACAGTATCGCATTCAACCAACACACAGACCATTAGAGTCCAGCAGCCTTCCTTTTCTCAGGCCACATCACAGATTGTTATAACTCAACCCAAACCAAACCAGGGTTCAACTGATACCAGATCGAACCAAGGTGCCACAGGTGAGCTGGATACGATTTTGTTCTATTATTGTTTTGTGTGTGCGTGGGTGTGTCTTTTTTTAATGAAAGTTTTAATTTAACAGCCCATACACAGATTTACAGAGTACCACTGGCCACTTTGTTAGGTACACCTTGCTACTACTGGGTTTGACACACTATTACCACTATTACACTATAACTGCCTTATTCTAGCTCAACAACTTACTAGAAACGTTTCTCAGAGAGTTTGGTGCATATTTACATGAAAGTGTAAAAATACAGTCATCAGACCAGGCAACACTTTTTTAATTTATTTTGTCCAGTTTTGGTGAGTTTGTATGAACAGTTTCCTGTTCTTAGCTGGCAGTAGTGTCACGAGTGTGGTCATCTGCTGCTGTAATCCTTCCGCCTTAAGATTCAAAATGTGCTTTTAGAGAAGCTCTATTTTCTTTTTTTTCTGACAATTCTCTTTAAATCCTAGAGATGGTTAGGTATGAAAATCCCAGTAGATCACCAAATTCTGAAATACTCGGACCACCCTGTGTGGCACCAACAACCATGCCATGTTCAAAGTCACTTAAATCACATTTCTTCCCAATTCTTATTCTGATTTGACTTGCAGCAGATCATCTTCTGAATGCATTGACTGATTAGAAATGTGCAATAATGGGAAGTTGGACAGATGTACCTAATAAAGTGGCCGTTAGGTGTGAATTTTATTTTCTATCTGCGATTAACTGCTTTATTCAAATGTTCTCATTTGCAAGTCACTTTGGATAAATAGATTTAGTATGATTTTCACACTTACAAATAAGTGATGCTGTAATATTCATCGTAGGCTCCCTACGATGCATTGTATGATTTTTTTTATAACTAATTCCAGATTTAAAAAAAAGCAAACAAGAATAAAATTGTTACAACTGTTAGTAATGAGGAAAGCAGAATGAGTGCAAACTGCAGTTTATTAAAAATGTGAAAAAGTACCAAAGTTTGACGTAAGGGAAAGGCAAAAGACATCACTTACAGCTGCTGTTCAGAATCTAGAAGACACCTAGGAGACAAAGTTCCGAAGGCTGGTGTGTCAGAATGATCCGGGAGGATGAATACACATTGGAGAGAAGTGGATTTAAGCAGGTGAGTATCGAAGAGGGGCAGAGTATTGGAGCAGGGTTAGAGAATTCAGATTGGTAGATCAGCACATGGAGAACCGTAGAACCAACAGGAAAGGGGGAGAAGTGAGAGGTTATGATGAAAATGTATCAAATACTTATTTATGCCACCATAAATGCTTGTTTTTCAGATGTTGTTCGGACTCAAACCAGCCGGCCTTCAATAAACCGACCACCAGTTTTCACAGTTAGACCAGCAGCACAGCCAGTCACTCCACAACCACCAAACAGACAAGGTGCTTTCCTGAATGGAAGTCAATGGTTATTTATAGAATATGGGTAGACATAACATATAGAGTAGAGGCAAAGAACAAAAAAGGATGCTTCTAAAACATTCAGATCTTGAAGAATCTAAAGTGGCCTTGAGAAACTGAGACTAACCTCATACAAACCTTGAAAAACACAGAGCTGGATTTTTCTCTATGTACTTTTCTTTGAATTAGTTTAAAAATCATTTAAATTGCTTCCAATTAAAGTTATATTATCATAATGAAATGATCTTGATGCAGATACGCGAGTGTGTGAGTCAAGACCTCAGATTTGTGGTGCAGGCCGCTGCATCAACCTTCCGGGTGCTCGACACACTTGTTTGTGTAACACTGGATTCATCTACAACCCTCTGCAGGGACACTGTCAAGGTAACAACTCGGGAAATTTACTACCGGGAAATGATTCATTAATTTTCCAACCTGTTTATTCCCGTTTTGAGGTCATGGTGTTGTTTTTTTGGGATTTTGGGGGAAACCGGAGTACACGGAGAAAACCCACAAAAGCATGGGGAGAACATGCAAACTCCTTTCAGGAAGGTCACCAGCGAGCCTCGAACCGGCAACCTTTTCACTGGAGTGCCACAGTGCTACCCAATGTGCCACTCTGCCATCTTGCTGTGAAATTTACTAAAAATAATAAAACATGTAACATAAATTTATAATAATAATAATAATGCTTTTTATTTCAGGGTGTCTTTCAAGTCTCTCAAGGACACCTTACAACAATAGTACAAAAACAATAAGAGATACAAAAAAACAGATCAATACACGTGTAATTAAGTAATAAAACAGAAAGGAGAGCAGATAAAAACTTTTTAAATAGAAACAGAATTAGAGGATGCTAAACTGATCAACACTAATGTAAATGTGTCTTAAGGTTTGTCTCAAAAGTTCGAATGTTGCAAAGTTAAATATATACAAAAATATATTTGTGTCACAAATTTATGTAATCTGTCAGATTAGACTTCAAACATCAAAACCAACTTGTGTCCAAAATTGAAAATGGTTGACAAATACATTCTGTAGAGATTAGAATGTGAATATTGGACATGCAAAAATACTTCTGATGCTAGCTTTACTAACATATACTTTATAACTATGATTTTTTTTCTTTCTGTGAAGTCACTCATAGGTTTTGGATAAAGGGAAACAGGGCTCAAGTTGGAAGTAGCAATCCATGGAAATGGGTCAAAAATGGTCCGAAAAAGGACACGGAGTTAGCAAAGATGCCTGAGTGAAATCTCAGTCTTTCAATATTTCTTGAGCACTTTTAACAAGGGTATCAATGGGAATCTACTCAATGATGACACCAGCCTCAAGTGGTCAGTCAGTGAATTGCAGTTTCACTGGGGGAAGTGGAAGTTTGCATCTGAACACCATCATTAAACAAATTAACGCCTTAATAATTTTCTTTATCTCTCACACAACTCAGATATCAACGAGTGCTTGCTGACCCCTCGGCCCTGCTCTGTGGGTCAGTGTGAAAACACCCCTGGCAGCTTCCGCTGTGTGTGTCCGTCAGGATATCAGACCAACTCCCAGCAGACCATGTGCATCGGTTAGAAAAGTTCCAAAAGTCTGTTTTAAATACAATGAGGTCACTATTGTATATATACGACATATATACAAAGGTCCTGTGTGTTCTCAGATCTGGATGAGTGCCGTCAGGTTCCCAATCCCTGCGTCAATGGCCGCTGTGAAAACACAATGGGGAGCTTCAGATGTGTGTGCAGGGCTGGATACAAACTACATGGCACCAACTGCATAGGTACCTTTTTCTTGTGGTTTAAAATGTTATCCTCCTACTAATTGACAAAAAAGACATGTAATTAAATAGTTATAAACCTATGATGCTTTTCTGTGCTGTTTCGTCGTGTATAGATATAGATGAGTGTGACGACCCACTCCGGTGTCCTGGTAAGGAGTGTGTGAACTCTCCGGGGTCATTCAGGTGTGTTTCTTGCAAGCCCGGCTTCGACCTGCTTAATGGACAATGCTCAGGTAACGAAACATAAATATTGTGCATTTGGCAGCAAAATGGCTTCAAAAAGAGACCATTCTGTAGTTGAAAGATTTGTGAGCATAACACATCACCGGGTTCCTGCTAGCAAACAACAACAACTGCAGTAATGGGTAAAGGGATAAAAATAAATGAAACCAGTACATTAATTGAACCTGTACATAAGACGAAAAAAAAATGGCTGGTGCAGTTAGGAGTTTGTTGAGAAAAGGATGCTACCTAATTATCTAAATTAGACGATTACTGGAGTAGGTATTGGTGGAATTGAGGGTATACGCATGACATCACAATATGTGAAATATCCTATTTTCTAAAGACTTCAGGGACAACATTCTACCTGAATGTCCATGGATGTTTTAGGTTTGATAAGCCTTAGAGAACACAGTCGAGGCCTTTTTTTTTTTTTACTTTATTAAGTAAAGTAATTACTTGAGGAAATAAAAGTATATTAGGGAAATGTTGATGATGATCATTTTAGTAAAGCATTGTGCAAACAATGCCAAAGTTCAAGAGCAGTGTGTTTTTCCAATACAAAATCAATACCGTATTTTTTGCCATATAAGACGCACCGATATATAAGACGCACCCAATTTTAAATGAGGAAGATCTAGAAAAAAAAAGATTCTGAACCAAATACTGTAGTAAAATATTTAATATCAACTGTGTAAAAGTTAACAGCGGTTTAAGAACAATTATATCCCAAACATGTAACATGAACAGTCAGTAAACAGTAAAATTAACAAAAAAGTCTGTAATGTTTCATACCTGCTCCTTACGATCCGAGCATAGATGGGCGATGACATCAGCGTGCACCGATAGCTCCGGAGTGTGATGGGAATTTTCCTATATAATACTACTATCTAGTGGTCATTTAGAGAAATGTAATTTGAGAAACTTTTAAGAGACACGTCATACTTCAGTCCCGCCCTTCTTCCAGCGCTTGTCTTACTTTGAGAGGCTCGAGGTTCTTCTTCTAATGTGGATAAGACGTGTGTAGAAAATGCGTTGAGGCTGCTAAATCTTTACAATAAATAGCTGCATTTGCTGTGTTCTCTCTCAAACGGTCTCCAGTGTTTATTATCAACTGAGAAGGTATATTTTTTACCATAACAGGAGCTAGGCTGAAGCCGTGGCCTCTCTTACGCCTCTCCTACGGCCGTGACCGCCCTCCGCTCCGCGGCGCTCTGCATTCGCCGTATAAGACGCACCAACTTTTCCCCCTCAGTTTTGGGGAAGAAAAAGTGCGTCTTATACGGCGAAAAATACGGTAGCTTTATATCAGTGTTTTTAACCTACTAAATAATTTGAAATTTGGCCGCGATTCAATCATGTATCATCACAGTTTATCGTTGTCATTACATAAATTTGCTTGCATAATTATCAGATATTGATGAATGTCGACGGCTTCCCTGTCGAGATGGACGTTGTGAAAACACACCAGGCAGCTTCAGATGCTCCTGCCGAACCGGATACAGACTTCAGGGCAACACTTGTCTGGGTAAGACACGCAAAATTAATAGTACGCAGCTCAATTATTTTGTGTACGTGGTCGGTACTAGTCTCCTGTGCATTATCAAGCAGTTCTACTTCCCAAGGTACAAAATTACTTGTTTCTTTCAGATGTAAATGAGTGTGAGGATGCAACACAATGTCCTGGTCAGCAGTGTGTCAACTCTCTGGGCTCGTATCGGTGTGTGTCCTGCCGACCTGGATTTGCTTTTAAAAATGGAGCCTGTTCAGGTATGCTTTTGTTTCATCCACCAGTCACATTTGTAAGACCCTTAATATATAAGTGTGTATTGCGTTCAGATGTTGATGAATGCCATCAGAAGCCAGATTTGTGTCAGAATGGAGTCTGTGAAAACACCCCTGGCAGCTTCAGTTGTGCATGCAGGAATGGATACAGACTTCAGGGTGGCACCTGTGCAGGTACATTCCCACCAGATGTACCATTTACATCAAAACCAGTTCAAGTTTTTTCATTCAGAGTTTTTTTTGTTGTTGTTGTTGTTGTGTAGCATGATCTCAATGTTTTCATAACTAATGGATTTGTGGTAAATCTATGTGTATTCTTCAGATGTGAATGAATGTGAGGATTCAGCCCAGTGTCCCGGTCAAGAGTGTGTGAACTCGCAGGGATCGTACCGGTGTGTGTCCTGCAGACCTGGTTTTATCTTAAAAAATAGAGTATGCGCAGGTAAATAAAATACATTTATACAGACGTTTTTACAGATTTTTGTAATGCACACAAAATTGTATATAAAATCACAGAATCAAACTAATTGAACTACTATTCATTCATTCATTCATTTTCCATTCCCGCTTATTCCCTTTCGGGGTCACGGGGGTCTGCCGGTGCCTATCTCCGGCACACATTGGGCGAGAGGCGGGGGTACACCCTGGACAGTTCGCCAGTCCATCGCAGTAATTGAACTACTAATTTCTGTTAAATGAAAGCTTCTACAGATACAGTTAAAATTAAATACATTAAATTAAACTGTTCTGATTCATTTTCTCTATTTTCAAACCGTTACTCTTGCAGTTAGGTAGGTTGGATTTAATTATATTCCCCATGGAGCTCTTAATTTAATTTTATTCATGCCAGATATCGATGAGTGTCGTCAGACTCCGGACGTGTGTGTCGGCAACCGCTGTGAGAACACTGTGGGAAGTTACAAATGTGTGTGTCAGCCTGGATTCCGACTGGAAGGGAGCACGTGCAAAGGTACTAAATGAGTCATGATGGTAATTTCACACATTTCCATTCATAGATTTTAAAACTTCTCAATTATTCCAAAGACTCTGAAATGAGAGAGCTCTGTTGGTAGTGTGTGTGCACTACTGGTGGCCCATTAGTGCACAACACTCTTGTGAATCAAAAAAGTAACTGCATATCAACAACAAAAATAAAATTCTAAATATTTATAATTCTGTTTTTGATTTACGGTCACTGGGCACATTTATCACCTCACAGGGGCCCATTAGTGCACAACACAAATGCAATTCAAAACCTTTCCAAAACGGAAATGGGCGTGATAATTAGGTGGCTCATATACATACCAGTATACTAGCTTAAATGCACAAGCTTTGTGTTTGCCCACACCATTTTTTACATAAAACAATTCCATAATATTTTCAATTTACTTAATTTCACAGTCCAACAGCGTCCACAATCTTTCCATTCAGACAGATTGCAAGTGAGTAAAGAAACAATGGGCCAGCCGTTTACTGATGTTATCTTTTTCAGTTAAAACCTCTTGCCTGTAAATGAGCCACCCAAAGCACCCCCTATTTCGGTTGGGTTTTTGATTGCATTAGTAATGTAGGATTCGTGGCCCATTGGTGCACAACTTTAAATCAGCAACAGAGATTTGAAATATACAATTTTTTTGCAATTTTGTGCAATTTTGTCCATTTTTTAGAAAATGTGAATATTGACAAAAGGCGTTTTCTCACAGTTAGTGGTTAGGTTAACATCGATGACAGCCTGAAGTCTATTGGGGTAGTTGTAGATGATGTTCTCTTTTGATAAAGCAGCCCATTCCTCTTGGTAGAAATCCTTGTAAGTTCGTGGGCTGTCTCACATGAACTGCACGTTTGAGTTCTCCCCAGAGTGGTTCACTTATACTGAGGTCAGGAGACTGAAATGCCCATTCCAGAACCTTCAGTCTGTTGCTGGTGAAACCAGTGATGAGTAGATATATGTTTGAATTGTTGTCGTGTTTTTGATTTGCAGCAGTGTTGTGCACTAATGGGCCACCATAACTTTGCATTTACTGAGTGATATTACATTAGATAAGAAACAACATTATGCATGCCTTTCACCTCATAAGACCATCATAAGTGGCCTCTTTTTCTTATTAATCCATAGGGTTCAAAAACATTGGCCCTACCCTTTGCAGATAAAACAACTTGAACTCTTTTGAAAAGGCTTTCTACAATATTTAGGAATGTTTATATGGGAGCATCACTCACTCAGTAATTGCATTTTTGAAGTTAGACCAAGTCATGTTTCTAATTCTTGGATTTTTGTAACTTTTAATTTGTAACAAGGTCAGGTAATCATTAGAAGAGTAAAAACTAATGAACTAAGGGGTAAAATCCAGCTCCTGAAAAACAGCCTCACACCATAACCACCGTGCTAAACAGCACAATTTTTCTGTTTTAGATGTGAATGAGTGTGAAAATGAACTTCAGTGTCCTGGGAAAGAGTGTGTAAACTCCATCGGGTCCTTCAAGTGTGTCTCCTGTCAGACGGGATATGAGCTCCTCGATGGCCAATGCCAGGGTACATAATTTCTGCACAATCTCACTTTTGAATAAATTGAACATACGATAAAAGCGAAAAACAAGTCACGAGACATGTTACATTGAAATTCAATACAATCTCTGAGAATGTATTTCTGAGAAATGCAAAAACTGCGAAAACATTACACGAAACCCAAAGTGCTCAAATACAGATTCCATCAGTGAAACACTACGAAATAATCAGACAAGGAAAAATATTGTAAAATGGTGTTTGTTTTTATCAATGAAGTTGTTTTAAAAGACAAGATTCTACATTTTCATGATTTGCGGCATAAACAAATTTAGTAAATCTATGGCATGTTCAATATAACTATATTTTTGATTTTACATATCGATTACATAGAGATTTTAAACGTGTGTGTGTTCAGATATCGATGAATGCTTCCGGATACCAAGACGCTGCACTAATGGTGAATGCAAAAACACCCCTGGCAGCTACAAGTGCATTTGTGACCTGGGTTTTAACTTCCAAGATGGTGTCTGCACAGGTAAAATACCTAACAGACTTGATAATATGAATGCATTTTAATTGTTTGCACCTTTTGAGTCACTCAATGTGAATTTGGGGAGAGAGTGCAGATTGAGGGTCGGAGCCATGTGATTGTGATTAGACGGACCAGAGATCCTTAAGGGGGTGGAGTACCATGCAGTATTTTATTAAAGGTGAGGAGCTTTGAATTGAGACAGAAGTTTTAAGCTGAAGCAGAGGTTTGATGTGATCAGAAAGGAATGAGTGAGTTATTAGTCTGGCAGCAGCATTTGAGCCATCTGAAGCTTATGGAGGAATTTAGAAACAGGAAAGTCAATACAAGGAGAGACGAGGGGACACTAATCAGAAGATTAATATTTCTAAAGTGGTAGCAACCAGAGGGGGATGTGTAATAAATATCTGTTTCCAGTAATAGAATGCAATCCAGAATTACACCAAGGCTTCATCACAGAAGTGTTTGTTTTTTGTGTGTTTTGGAATCAATCACTACAAGTTCTGTTTGTCACTGTTTCATTTAAGATGTTTAGAAGAGAACCAGGACTTCAGCTCCAGGAGGCAATCAATGAGTGATGGAGGAGGAAGGGAATGTGAAAGCTCAGAGGATATTTACAGCAGGATGATATCAGCATAACAGTATTAGTTGAAGCCATGATTCCTGAAAATTTGACCACTCGGATGGATGTAAATCAGGAAAGGAATAGGACCTAAGATAGAGCCTTGGGGAACACCAGATACTAAGGAAGAGAATTTGAAGCAGTGGTGTTTAATCTTGACAAATTTAAGTTACTTCAAGACTGTGCCAGATGGGCTAATGACCTCTAAGGAGCCCAGGAAGATGAAATACAGCATAGTGTTGAATGCCACACAGAGGTCAAGCAGTAAAAGTGGTCACACATCAGAGGTCAGCAGGAGATCCTTGTTGACTTTCTCAAGGGCTGTCATGACACTGCGAAGCAGGTGGATTCCTGAATGGAATTTATCTACAGGTTGTTGGAAGCTGAGCAGCCACCTTCCTTTCAATAATTTAGAAATGGGGTGGTAGTTGTTTAGCTTAGCCTGCCTGTTTTTATAAGGAGCGGGTGGCATTCAAGGTTTTTAACTAAATCGGGATAGAACAAGATTGTGGAGAAGGTATGTATAGGTCAATAAGTGCTGGAACACCATGTTTGACCAAATTGGTATGAAGATGATCAAGCTGATGGCAAACAGAGGAAACACAGAGCGAAACTGAATTGATTTCATGGCACACCAGGACTGGTAAATGTGAAATAGTGGTTGTTATATGAGCTGTAATAGGTTTCAGCTTTCACCGCGTGATTGCTGGCACCAGTGCAGTAATCAGTAACAGATATGAGGTCTATTGGAAATGTATTCCAGTGTAACTAATATTCACGCGAGAGTACCCTCTGCTGGTGCATGGGTGATTATGTAACAATGTGCATGAAATGAAATAAATGAATAATAGTTTAAAAATCCAAACATATAGTAAAAAAAAATCAAGATCACATTCCTTTATTAATATTTTTTTTATGTTTTTTTTGTGCAGTGTTAGGAAATTTTGTGATCATATATATATATATATATATATATATATATATATATATATATATATATATATATATATATACATATATATATTTCATTTCATTTCATCAATTTATTTAATTAATTTAACATATTTTTATTTTAATATTTAATACCTTTAATATCTAATTAATATCTAAAATACATATTTTTACACACTAGTTTTGAATATTTTCTCTCAAATAACTTTTCTCTCAATTAATTATTTATTAAGAAGTATTTTGTCAAAATAAAAAATAGACATATTATCCAAATGACAACATTAAATAGAAAATGTACGCAAACAATTGACAAAAAAAAACATTTTTTGTCTTTATATGTTTTTGTTTAACAGAATCTTATCACAAACCATGTTGTCCTTTTTTTCAGATATGGATGAGTGTTTGGACCCGCTGCAGTGTCCTGGTCAGCAGTGCATTAATTCTCCAGGATCTTATAAATGTGTTCCTTGCAAAGAAGGACACAGTCTTCAGAACGGACGCTGCTCAGGTTGGTTATATACCTCACGACATACCTCAGCGTAGATTCACAAAGCATCTGATTAAACATAGTGTGATGCTTCTTCTGCAGCAATGAGTCAATCTTTCAGAAACTTACTGCAGTCACCTGTGCACATATATTTCTGGCCAGCACAGGCTAGATTTGCAGACATGCTTTTGTTGATTAAAGTCCTGCCCTCCTCTGCTTCTAACCAGCTGAAATGTGAGCGTCTTCCAATGAGACGAGAATGCTTTCGATTTAGGGTTGATTTGTCCAGGGTCTTACATTATTGTAATTGGCTGATGGTCTGAATCGAACCAGTTTTCCAACAGATAATAGATAGTGGTTTATTTTGTTGACCAATATCAGATTATGTGCCGTGTGAGCTTGTGAGAACAGTAAAATACATGTGTCACAAGCTCAGTTTGTAGAACCAAAATCAATACAAATATCAGTAGCTATTTAGACATGTCATACTAATGAAAAATCCTAACCCTAAAGTCATGTCAGCAAAAAATACATCAAGTAGATGTGTCTTTCTGACTGTGCAGTATTCTATGCATCTAGCCACCTTACAAATTCAGGATGACCAACTTATGATGCTACACTTAATAAAAACACAAACATATTTTGTCTGGACGCATACACATGTTCTTAATGGCAGCAGAATATAAAGTAGTGCAGAGGTTTGATATTGCAGACGAATTACTTCGGATGAATGTGAGGAGCTCAAGGTTTCTCTGTCCGATGATGAAGAGCTCATGTGCACAACACATGGTTTGAGTTGAGTGTCTGTCAGCGTAGCAAAGGAAAAGCACATCAGAGAGACTAAGGAATTGAGAGACTATTGCAAGAACAAAGGAAAGGGTTCAACATCTGTTTTAAAGCATCAGTCTTCACCATAGATATCTATTATAACAATGTACATTTAAAAAACTGCTTAATTTCAGTTGTATTGTAATTGTAGATTTTTTTAGGGTGGCAAAGCAGGTAGTAACTTTCTAAAGTCAGTGTAATCAAATTCTCAATAAGGAATTTCACTATTGGCTGGCGAAAAAAGCTGTAGATTTTTCAACCTGTTTTGAGCCGATTTTTCAGTCATAGGCCTATTTTGGAGATTTTCACAAGAAGTTAAATCTTTTCCTATCATATACCCTTCCACACCATAAACACAGCAGCAATACAGATGTGGGATTTCAACCATTTTTTTTCTGCAGGTAGTTGTATTTCAATAAAAACCATAGACAGACTGAACTGTCCACATCTGCCCAGACATTTACTTGTCCAAACATGTCTTTTCGTTTTCTTTTAACAAGTTGGCACTGATTTTTTTTTAGATCTATCAGCATCTAATAACACCTGGATTCTTGAGATTACAGTGAATGAATAGAGTTGTATTGAATAGAGTCTTTCAGTGTGAGCGGTCAGTTCGCATCCGAGCTTCAGAACGTTCCCCTGTTCAGACATGATGTTGAGACATTGAGACAGTGCTTGAGAAACTGTTTTCTTCTCCTCTAGACGTTGATGAGTGTTCGAGTCCCAAAGTGTGTGGCTCACAGAGTGTTTGTGTGAACACGGATGGATCATTTCGATGTGAATGCGCTGTGGGATTCAGAGCATCGGGACCAGGACGACAGTGCAGAGGTCTCAGTCACACACACTCCAAGAGAGA
Source organism: Danionella cerebrum (assembly GCA_007224835.1). Classification (NCBI taxonomy): domain Eukaryota; kingdom Metazoa; phylum Chordata; class Actinopteri; order Cypriniformes; family Danionidae; genus Danionella; species Danionella cerebrum. The sequence continues at coordinate 412,324 of SRMA01026500.1, read as the reverse complement.
GACAATATTTTTATGATAGTCATCACTATTAGTAACGATGACCAGAGGAAGTAGTAGTAATAATAATGTAATAATTTATGGTTATATACAGTATTTTATCTGAAACGTAAAAAAAACAACAACTTTAGCTTCAAGTCAGAGGAAGTTTAAAAAATAAAGTTTTTTCACAATCATGTGCACACACCCACGCACAAATAAAAATTACATTAGAATAAATAACTAACACACATCCTTTCAAACTAGTCTTTCTTTTTATTAGGTAGCACAGTTGTCTCTCGAGATGCGAATGCTTCACGTTACGAAAAATCCAAGATACAGAAAATATTTTGCTTTGAGAAGCGGAAAAAATTATTTCGCTTTTATTTAATTCTGTTTTATTCTGTCTAAAACATTAAAAATAAGTAGATTTAAGAATTGAACAAAATGACTTGAGTTTTCTCTTGTTTTCCTTTTTATTTTTCAGTTTATTCTGTTGTTTCTTAGAGTCAGTGCACAGATTAGACATTTTACATGTAAAAAAATTACAAAAAAATTCAAGATAATTCAAGACCGATTAATTTCGTATCTCAAGGTATCATTGTATTTTTGTCAAACAAACAGAAAAATTATTATTAAGAAAAAAAAAGACTACTAAAAGTAAAAGTAAAAGAAAACTAAAAGTTGTGGCTGAAAATGTCCCTAACATATAAGGGTTAAAATATCTTAAATTATCATTCCAGGGTAATCCTTACTTTAAATTAAAGTTCAAAATTGTTTAAATGTGAGATATTTTTAACAATATATATTTTTGCATCATATTTCAGTATATACAGTTCATGAAATCCATCTCGCTCTCTCTCTCTCAGACATTAACGAGTGTGTGGAGGGTGATCTCTGCTTTTCCAGAGGAGAATGTGTGAACACTGAAGGCTCGTATAACTGCGTGTGCGCTCCAGGCTACGTTAGAGACTCTAACGGAACATCCTGCCATGGTACACCCAAAATCAGTTTCTTCATTTTGTTATTTTATATTTTAGAATTAGAATTCTTTTGCTAAATTACATTTTAAAAAAGAGGGTGTGTTTTCTGATGGGAGTCATTGTCCAATAAATACTGATGAATTATCACTGGAATAAAAAGTCATAGATTATGCATTTTATGCCCTGGAGTGTAAATGTTTATGTTTCCCAAAACTTGTGTGTGAGCAGATGTGGATGAATGTGCTGCTGATGGAGTATGTCATGATGGTCGCTGCACAAACACAGAAGGATCATTTCTATGTCACTGTCAAAATGGCTTCACCAGCAACCCTGAGAAAACTGCCTGCCTGGGTAACACACACGTCACACACACACATTGACCCACAATTTTTTTATGTAAGCGTATTGAATATCAACTATATTACCAGGAGTAGTCACTCACTTAATCAAATAATTCAGTAGTTCCATATGTTTTATAGCAAGACGTCTATTTAATCAAACAAGCTGAGATTTCTAGCTGAGAAGTCTAATGAAGTACCATGATAACATGTCACTGGTGTGAAATGTTCTTGTTAATAAACATTCCACAGTCAGCATCATGTGATCTGTTGAGTTCAGATTTCCCCTGTTCCAGAGTGATGGGCGCATCAGGGTAAGAAGAGAAGCAGATGAAGTGATGCACTCATCATGCTTAGTACTTACTGTACAAGGCTGTGGTAGTGTTAAGATCTGGGGTTGCTGTAGATGGTCAGGTCTAGGTTCAGCAATAGTAAGTGTTATAAGAATAAGGTAAGTTGACTACCAGAATAACCAGGTGATTCCAGCAATGGATTTTTGGCATATTTCATGATGACTTTGCCACTATTTGTCAGGGTCAAATATTGAAAGAGAGGCATCAATATGACCACCACAGAGTCCAGACCTTAACTTTGGGATGTGTTAGAAAAGGCTTTGTGCAGTGGTGAGTCTCTAGCATCATCAATGCAAGATCTTGGTGAAAAATAAATGCAACACTAGATGGAAATAAATCTTGAAGTTTTGAAGAAGCTCACAGAAACAATGACATACGAGTGGCGCCAACGCCATCTTCAGGCAGGGAGCGTCATAGCATAAAAATTTCCTCCATTTAGACGAGAAGCACCCTGCCGAAAAACTTTTCAAAGATTTGTGCAAATCTTGAATGGGAACGGTGTGTAGAGGACTATAGAGTGTGGCTTTTTTGCTGTCTTTTTTAATAATTGAAAGCATTATTGGATGTGTCTGTGTAGATGTGAATGAGTGTCTAGACTCCGAAGCACAGATCTGTGGCTCCCAACGCTGTGAGAACACCATTGGGTCCTTCCGCTGTGTGTCATCCTGTGAACCTGGGTACACCTTTACTGACACCGGAGAGTGTGTGGGTATGAGAGTACACGCACACCCACATGGAGTAGTGTTTTATAAGTGTGTGTGTGTTCTGTTAGGGTGGGTAGTTTGGGTTGTTAATGGACTTTTTAGCTAGTTTGCGTAAACTTTTCACAAGTTTCCCGTAAAAGATTTCACTTTGAACGCCTGTGTTTTTAATGGTCTTCATCTGCAGATTTCCATCTGCAATAACCTAACCTCTGAGGATTTATACCATTTGAAAATGTTATTAAAAAAAATAATAATTCAGTTTGCTGAATACCCACTGCGCCACCGTGCTGCCCTTAACAGCTCCAGTTGGTACTAATTCCTGAGTGGCTATGGGGACTTAGAAAGGAATGAGTCTTTAGCTGCATCTCCATTCACAATTTTTATGCACATTTTGGAATATTGCATATGACAAGATGTGCACAAATTTAGAATTATGTGCAAAACTAAGGAGGATAAACTTTTTGTCCAATAAGAAAAAATGTGCATTAACTACGATGGAAACGTATTTATCAAAGAAATCCCAATGCAAAGCAAAGGCAATGTTTTTTTCTGTCAGAACTGGGACGGCATTAAAGGACTAACCAACGGTCATCTTAAAATTATTTAGCCAAAGTTCGCCATCAAAGTGGTTTGGGATTATCACCCTCCAGAGCTGTTTTAACCAACTGCATTCCCAAAAAGCAGTCCCCCGGCCTCCAAAAGCAATATTCCATGATATATTGCGTTTCGTCTATGTGTTAAAGTAAATTATTATATAAGAAAAAAGGCATTCTCCTAATGCAGCAACTTCCATTTTTTGTTTGATATTTGGCGCTAGTTTATCAGGAAATTCTTTTGGATTCATTGGATGGAAACAGTGCTTTATTCGCAAATATTTTACGTGATATTCCAGTTTTGTGCATAAATTTAATTTGCATCTTAAGATGGAAACATGGCTATCGACAATGGTATTCTGCTTTGTTCATGTTAAAAATTTGTACATTGAAATTGCGAAAATTTCCCAGTATCTTTTTCTGGATTTTTAGAATCTTTCTCTCGTTCAGAAAATGTGGAACATTAAGCTAGAAGTTAGATAAAATAATCACATTGATACATTTTAATAATCAAATTATGGTGAGCTTGGAAACACACACTTTCTTCCAAAACTTACCAAATTTAAAAAATGTATTGAACTTTGTGACATCCATTGAATTCCAAAAAAATCCATAATTTCCATACAAACTGATAAAACAACTTTGTTAAACCATTTTCAGTGTTTTATGAGTGACTTTTTCTATTTCAGATATCAATGAGTGTGTGAATGAGACAGTGTGCGGTGCTCATGCTTTCTGCCGGAACCTGATCGGCACCTTCCAATGTCTGTGTGACCAGGGCTACGAGACCACTGCAAGCGGAGCATGTGAAGGTGAGAGGCAAATGACACACCATCCCCAAATCAGTCCTAACAAGTATAAAATTCTTTCACAGAATTGAACTTTTCTATCATTGATCCTTGAACTTAAAAAAAAAAGTTCGAAATGGCTCTTTAGCGCCACCTAAAGCATTTGAGCTTGTGGCGCACAGTTTGCTGTAGGTGCACACGTGTAACCGTGCCAGGACTTAAATTTAAGTATTATGGATTGTATTTCCAAATTCGACAGGAAGTCCTCTAAAAATGGCCACTTTTGTTTTTGTTTTACCAGTTCCTCTAAAACCTTTCTAGAGCTAGGTTTTATCTGTTCATCTTAAATTGTGAGGCTTTTTTGACTTTGTTGAATTCCTCCATAAACAGGAAGTTGTTATAACTCAGCCAATGTCTAATCTGTCCCAAATTTACAAACTATGTTAATATGCAAAGGAAATATAACATTTAACATTGATAAGGGGTTTCTTTTTACCAATTTTACCATATGTGACAAGAATTTTAGTCAAAACAATACCACAAAAACATTCTAACTCAACCACAGTGCCCCCTATGCGTAATGACAGCTTATGATGAGGTTTTCAATCATTAATTTGCCTATATTGTTCAGTAATTGTAACAATTCTCACTTGAATATGTCTACGAACTGGTCACCGAGAGGTGCCAGAGATACGAAAGCCCTTTGATTGCAGCTTTAATCGTTGGTATAGCTGATAGGGCTGCTAGCATGGCACGCATAGGCACCAGCAGACTCCCGTGACTTCAAAGGGATTAAGCAGGTTAGAAAATGAATACATAAATGTTAGAGGTGTGTATCATCTGTGTATCTCTGCAGACATAAACGAGTGTGAGACAATGCAGGGGGTGTGTGGATCTGCACGCTGCTGGAATGTCGAGGGTTCATTCACCTGCGAGTGTGAGAACAGAAACGAAGAATTTGACCCCCTCGCCAGCAAATGTGTGACCAGGGAGAGGACGGGTAATTATAAATTCCTTACATTTTTATATAGTGCATATTAAAGGGATGCTTCCACCTGGATAATCTGTCGACTGGTGTTCTGAGCACTGGTTAACTGGGGACTAAGTGACTGATAAAACATTAATGTGAGCTCATGGCCAATGTGTGTTTGTATATTTGTTTCAGGTGGTTCTGGATCCTCTTCGTCTTCATCCTCTTCTTCTGCAACCCTCTCATCTCTAGACTTTGTGCCACAGTCTCGTCCTGAGGAACAGAGAGAGTGCTATTATGGTATTTCTGAACCCCAGTCCTGCAAGATATTGGCAGCAAACACCACGCGTCAGGAGTGCTGCTGCACCGCCGGACAGGCTTGGGGGAACATGTGCAGATTCGACTCTTGTCCAACAGTTGGAACAGGTGAAACCGTATTTGCAGTGCAGAAAAATATAAGGTTGAAGACAAGTTACCAAAAAAAAGTATGAATGTTTAAAACGGTATTATGTTATATACTATAGGGTTAAATTGTTCCTTAAAGGCAGCAAGTTCAACTAGAATATCAAAAGCTGTAATTTTAGAATTTTACTGTCAAATATATGGTAAAACCGTTATTTGTTTCATAGGATTTCACTGTAAATTTAATGGATTTTAAAAATTTGCAAGGTTTATAATATATGCAAGTGTAATGAACATATGTTTGTCATAAAATGGTTTATACTCGTAAAAATCTATTTCATTTAAATATCATAATAATTAATGGTTTGTGGTCATTTTTATATAAGGTTTAATTTTTAAGGCTTAAACACAGCTAAAAAAATACAGCATCTGGGGTTGCCAAAACTTGTCTGAAAAAATGACGGTAGACCCATTATTGGTTTTGCAGGATTATTCAAAATTTTTCGGTTTATAACTGTCAATGAACTTCTTAATAAAATGCTCCAAAAACAATTTTTTGTATATATTTTCTTTTATATATAATACAGTCACTTTATATTTTATATATATATATATATATATATATATTCTACATATATTTTCATATATCTTACTATGTAAAGCAATTTTATTTCTTTTCACTGTAAATTTTACAGTTATTACATAAAATTAACATACAGGTATTACAAATACGCTCTATTTCTTTAGCACCTTTTTCTTTTACTTATCATAAGTTCATAAATATTCAATTGTTACGTCATATTATGAAACGTTTAATTCATTGTTAATGCAACAATTAAAACCATTTTCTGCCATTAAACAATTGATCAAAAATATGGCTGAAACTGGGCAGGTCAACATCTACCTCGCCCTCTAGTGGAGACATTTATCAACCAATGGACTGGCTTTGTAGAATAAACATCAGCTTTCAAACTTTATATTTTGGACTAATTGCAGCTGATCAAAGTCTGCCCTGTTACTCTAAGGTGTGAAAACAAAGCCTGAGCTCCTGGGGTCTTCATTATGATCTTGTTAAAATCATGACCATTTTTTACTATCCATAATGCAAAATAACATTGCTCTATATTTTCAACAAGTCATCTAATGGATGTATATCCATATTTTACAGTATTCAGTGGACGGTTAATACGGTCAGGTCTGTGTTAGTAGTATTTGTTGTTTAACTTGCTGGTCATTTGTATGATGTATCTTTTTACTGGCTGAATTCTGTAGAGGTGTCATCAGATGTAAAGATGAAAACTGCAAAATCCTCTTATATTTACTACTTCTTCTGTTGCCTGTTTCAATAATAAATATGTGCTTGACAAAAAGATTATAACAAACAGGGAATGAAGAACTCTTGATTTTTACACTTTTTGTTTTATCTTTTAATTTTTAGCTGAATTTCAGTCTCTCTGTCCCAGTGGTCGAGGGTACATCACCACAGAAATGGGTCCATTCAGACATAAAGGTAACGTTTGCTCAACTTACACACAGAAAGGTTTACTGAGCATCAGCTATTGTTTCTAATCTCTTTGTGACTTCTGGACAGATGTGGATGAGTGTAAGCTGTTTGATCCAGAGGTGTGCAAAGGTGGAGTGTGTGTCAACAACATTCCCGGATACGCCTGTTATTGTTCCAGTGGATTCTACTATGACACAGAACTGCTGGAGTGCATCGGTCAGACAAAAAAAAAATCACTTAATTTGGACTGAAAAACTCAAAAACTCAAACATGAGATCCTGAATTTAGATGTTTTGCCAAATAAATGCATTTAGCAAATGCTTTATTCCAAAGTGACTTAGCAATTTCCGTTATTACCACAACTTTTTATGCATGCAAACATCTAGTTGTGATTTAAAAGTTAAGAGAGATTTCAATTTTTACGTTGGCTTGGAAAATGCGCCTTTTGGTGTGGACAGAAAAATTCTAAATGCATCTCCTCCTAAACCACTCAAGCTACAACCACCAAACTTTGGCAAGATATCCAAACTGGTCATTTTTTTAGACTGGTACAAGTAAAGGAATTCTGTAAAATCACTGAGAGTGCTGGAAAATTGCCCTTGACTTAACATGGGATCAAATTTTGTACAACTGTATCTCAGAGAACGATCCAATTAAACTCTAGGCCCTAGAGGGGGTTAAATATTTACCATTGACTGATAGTGGCCATTGAAAAAAAAGGAAAATTACATCCTAAACACCTTTTATAATTTGAATAATCATTTACTGTGTTAACCTTTTGATTGTGTTTCTGTAGATAATGATGAGTGTGAAGCTGAAGAGGCCTGTGGTACTGGTCGGTGTGTGAACACGATGGGAACCTTCTACTGCACGTGTGAACCTCCTCTGGTGCTGGACGACACACAGCGCAATTGTGTCAATGCAAGCATACTAGCTGTGGGTGAGTGCACAGTCAAAATTCAAGGTCATTAATAAATATAAGAAATGTACAATACTAAAAACTTAATTCCCTTTTATCGGGATGTGGGTCTATTTAACTTAATACCATTACAGAATTATTGCGTCCGTTTTCAAGCCATCTGTTGTTAATTGGTGCGCACACTGGAAAAATCTAGTACTGATATTTTATCCTTTCATCAAATCTAACAGTTATTTCAAAGATTTTTTAATTGTTACACAATTGTTAGGGACAAGCCTTGTTGGTGTTGGAAGGTGGCTTTGAACTCAAAATATAGAATATAGATTTTGAACCATCCTTCAGAAGGGGTGGCATTTCTGTTCCTGGGACTTGTAAAAATAAGCATTAGAATCGCTTGATGAATACAGTTTATGACTAAGCAAAGTGTACTACATGCTATTCTTTTTTCAAATTTAGGCTATAACACTTAAATATTAATAAAATCCACATAAAACACTGAAAATAGCATTTATGGCTGGTCCTTAGTGTCTGATGCTATTAAGATTGTTTGTTTCAAATACATTTGTTTACACAAATATCTGTACTTTCATAGATAAAAAGCTTTTTCCTCATTTATGTTGCCCTACCCCACCCCCCTCCTGAAATACTGGGGAATTTCACTTGGATCTTTAGAAGGCCATGAGCAGTTCTCTCAATTTCTTATGTACATATTTGATCATTTTGTGATATTATCATGGAGCGTCATTTAAAGAATACTAATCTGTTACTCAAATCATTTTAGAGACTTAATTGATTTAATATAAATAATCTCTCTCTCACTAAACTGAATTCACAAGATAATCACACTAAGAAAAACTTGATTTCACAACACTAAAACAAAGTACTTATGTTCAGGTTGCAAAGATATATACGTTTTATTATGTAAATAAAATGTTTACATTTATTTTCATGTGCATGTGATCTACTGCAGTGGCAGGATGAGTATTCTACGAATGAGTTTCTCAAAACACATTGCAAACGTCAACAATCTTTCTAGTCTCTTTCTCTTTCTTTGCTCCAGATGAGAGCCTGAATTTCTGCTGGCGTCATGTGACAGCTGGGCTGGTGTGTCAGAGCCCGATGCTGGGAACTCAGCTCAGCTTCACTGAGTGCTGCTGCCAGTATGGAGAAGCATGGGGCATGCAATGTGCACTTTGCCCCCGTAGGGATGAAGGTGTGTGAAAACACGATAAATACCATTGAACAAAAAAAAAAGAAAATCTGAAGTGTATTATGGTCACATTTGAATCAATTTTCCAAAAACTACAATATTTGTCATGTAATGCAGTCCTGGTTTGTCTATTTTTTTTTCAAACCCTGATAAACGCCACTCAAGTTTTTTCACAAAACACCATAAATCCACAAATCCAAGCACAGAAGATGAGGTGCTTAGGAGATGGAAAAATGGCAGAGATCATCTCAGCATCGTTTTATAATCATTCCAGACGGATCAGAATCAGGCCATCTTCCAGCTGATCAGTCACTAAAGCTCAGCGGAGACGTCCAAAGTCACCAGGAGGCAAAAAGATAGACTGCAGGACACAAGCTCACTTAAGCGAGCAGCGGATAACTCCGTGGTTTGAAGCAGCAAGACCAATAACTTGCGTGTGGGTTGTGGGCACTGTTTTACCAACCAGCAACTTGATTCAATATTGATCTGGTTTGTTTTTGTATTTTGGACCGTTTCATTTAAATATAAATAATAATTTATATTGATGCCTTGGATTTATAGAGTTTTGTGAAAAAAAGGACCATGTTATCACTTTTGGGAGAAAAATACTTTTCTTAAAGTAAATCATTAAATATAAAAATCTGGACTTGTTTGTTTGTTTGACTTTGAGGTCACCATTACCTTTAAACAGATTCTGAATCATTTACACAAGTAAAGAGTGGTAAAATACCTGCAAACTGAAAGTGCACGTGTTCCACTCCATACTGTAATTTTATGCCTAATGTTTCGCTTCCACAGAAGCATATGAGGCCCTGTGTAATGAATTTGGTCCTCCTCCATACTCTCCACGTTACTTTGAGCGATTCAGTCCAGGACCTTCACCAGGCCGTGGTGGGGGATACTTGCCCCCCTATGGCCCACCAGAGTACTCAGAACCCCTTCCAGGGCGCCCTGAATATATCCCCACTGACTACGATGACTACAGCCTCCCAGGTGCAGGGACTGGGGGCAGGTCTGGGCTTCGGGGGCGACCAGACAGCTCATATGGCTACCCAGAAGAACCCTACAGACCGATTGGGTGAGCTTCGTACTTAATATATGTACAGGGAGGTCAATAAATATTTGCTCATCCAGAAATTCTGAAAGTTGTCCAGTTATGAAAGGATCAAATAAGTACTAGATCACTTGAGTCAAAAATTACAAATATTTAGTACAGCTGACAATCACAAGAGTTCAAACGGTTCCTGTAGTTCAGATCTTCTCTAGATCTATCAGGATTTGTGGCTGTCACTAAGCGACACAAAGTTTTAACTACCTTAAATTTTAAAAATGGACTTATATAAGATTTTATAATATATTTAGGAATGGAGACTGGCTAGACCACTCCAGAACCTTAATTGCTTCTTATGGGGTCAGCCCTTGGTTTTCAATGCGGTCTGCTTTGTCATTGTCATGTTGGAAAACCCAGCCACAACCCATCTTTAATCCTCTGGTTTTTGCTCAATATCTCACAAAACATTCATCCTCTCTTTAATACGGTGCTGCCAACCGTGGAGAAAACCCCCGGAGCATGATGCTTCCACACCATTGCTTCACTGTAGTTATGGTAGTATTAGGATGACAAAGTACAGTGAACGGAGTTAGGACCAGAAAGTGCTAAGCAAAATTCTAGACCCCTCCACAAGGAACTTGCAAAATAACAAAAATGGAATACTTTTGGGCCACACTGTATATATGGTTTATAAAAAAATATGGTTTTGTTTAAAACTAAGCTAAATGATGATTGTTTTTCAGTGGAGGTGGTTATTATGAAGAGGATGATTATGATTCTGCCCCTGGTCCTCCATTTGGGCTCCCGGATCCTCGAAGTGAACGAACGTTTGATGAACGCCCACTTCCTCCTCGAGCTGATGGGCGACCCCTGAGTCTGGCCCCACTTCCTGAAAACTCCCCATATAGTGAGGCAGAGGGGAGAGAGCCATGGAGAGCTCCACCTCCTTTCCCAATATTCCCTGACCGAGGAGAAGGGCCACGGAGACTTTATGAGCGTAAGTCTGACACATAAATTGTGATTTCTGAAATTATTGGTGGTGTAACAATATATTGTGGCACGGTATAACACAATACAAAATTTCATGTTATGTAGGTACTGGGATATATTGTCTAGCAGCTGATGTCTATCTTCTTCTTGGAGAGATGTTGCTTCTAGTTACTTCTGCAACTTCTTGTCTTTTTGTATTATTTAATATTTACTAGCATACAATTATCCTTTACTCACATTTTTAAATGAGAAACAGGAAGAACATTATAAAACAGCCTTTTAATACCTTAATAATAAAAGAGATGACTTTATTTATGTGTTAGCACTGCCCCCTAGAGGTTGGATGATATTACATGCTCTAACACAAATCAAACTAGACCTTAGCCTTCTTATTTTTGTGGTATCAAGCTCTTTTTTCAATGATTGGTTCATTACATAAATAGCGTCAATAGGTTAAAATAGTTTTGTAAAATATTAGATCATAGTACCGTGCATCGAATCGTGAGCAGCGCGTATTGTTACACCTCTAGTAATAATTTAACTGTGATAAAAAAAACAAAACAAAAATGAAACTACTATTTGAGATAACGATAGGGAAGTCCCTTGTTTTTTTTTTTACCAAAAGGTGGCAACCATAGATGCCTAGAAATATGGTAGATGATGTCCAATTCTGCAAGACCAAACAATTTTGATTTTTTAACAAACCTGGGTTTTTTTTTTTTACATACAGTGTACGATCAGTTTTAATTTACTCATGCATGTTTGTGTTTTAGGGCGATATGAGCCATACGGAAGTCTGAGTTCACAGGAATGTGGCATCATTCGCGGTTGCGAAAATGGCCGCTGTATTCGTGTTGAGGAGGGTTACACGTGTGACTGCTATGATGGTTTTCAGCTTGACATCACCACAATGACTTGCATTGGTATGTTTATATGATTTGCTGTTTTGCAAGATAATTATGTCATATTTATGACCTATGTCCATTAAACAACATAATTTAGTGAACAAAATGTTATGTGTGGGCAGTCACAATGCTTAAAACAGATAAGATGATATTGATGTGCTCATACATTTACATACCCTGGCCAATTTCTGATTTCTTGGCCGTTTTTTCAGAAAATAGGATAACACACACACACACACAAAAATAATAATAATAATAATAATTTCCACTAAGGATTAGTGGTTTAACACTGTTTACTCATTTTAAATCATAAATCATAATGACTTTCTAAATGACCCTGATCAAAAGTTTGTAATATTTTGTATCAACAACACCCTGAAGTCTCTTGAAGTAGTTGGGCTTCACCCAATTGCTATGAGTCAGAAAAAAAGTTATGTTTTCAAATGCCCTAGAAATAAATCTTTTTGCCATAGTTTGCCACGATTGCGGAGCACAACTCCAATTTTAAGTAAATGGGAATAGCATTTCTGCCAATGTAGGAAAAAGGAAATCTGCATCCACTGGCTTCAGAAATTCTTATTATTTTTTTATTTTGCTGCAACAGAAGAAGAAATAGGCAAATTTATGGCAGAATTTTAATTGAATGATGCATGCCCTATAAATCTGCTTTCATCGTTTTCTGCTGACCAATCAGAAGCATGCATGAATATCCTTACTCTGGGCACTGTGAACTGTAAGGAGAACTTTACTGAGATGAATATACATCTACTGGACAAGAACCAGCATATTTGAAAATATATCATGGAGAAAGCCGTATTTAATGATAGTTAATGTGTGTTGCAGATTTGGATGAGTGTGAAGATGAAGAGACACACGACTGCATCAATGCTCACTGTGTGAACACAGAGGGGTCGTACCGCTGTGTCTGTCTCAGAGGCTTCACCAGGTCGCGTGTACCCAACCATTGCATCGCTGCCTGATTCATACTGGAGCTTAAAGGGACGGGTCCACAATATTGTACTTTAAAACTAAATTGGTCACCATTAAGTTTACAGAAGCTTAAACAGGTTTGAAACATGAATATGAATGTTTTTTTTTCCCTCAACAACTGCTAAAAATCCATTATTTAATGATTTTAGTTACAATTTATTCCTGTTTGCAAATCCAAAAGTGAAATACTGAAGCTTTACACAAACATTCATAGCATTAAATGACTAAATACTTACTAAAAATTATCCTTTACTTTATTATTGGCTATAATAAAATAATCAGTTTATTATTAACTCATTTTTTATATTTATGTCTAATGAAAGCCTTCCCATGTATGCTACATATATTGTCATATAGCTGTGTGTGGTTAAGTTATGTTACTACAGTATGTGAAACTGTAAAATATCTTTTTTTCCGCCACTTAACAAAATGCACTGTAGTAATAGTAGTGTGAGATTTTACACTACTTTTGTACATTTTTATGATAACTCACAAGTTTGTTGCATATTTTTATATGTATGTTTTTATATCTTTCATGTCAAAGTTCTTTGAAAATATAATTGCACATTCAAAATTCCACAAAGTTGATGTTTTGTCAAGTTTTTAAAGATGTATGTGAAGAGTTTGGTTACTATGAATCATAAATCTAAAATTGAAATAAAGAAAACTATTTCAATTTCCAATTGTACTTTCATAATGAGTCTCAAATAGCATAAAAACAAAATGCTAGAAATGCATTTCATCAATAAAATACAAAGTAACAAAATAAATTTGTATATATATATATATATATATATATATATATATATATACATCTTTTCAACTTAGGCCAAAATAGGCCAAAAAGTGAAACTTATTTTCGTGGTAACTACATTTTTTTTAATTTACGTATATGATGTTTCAGAACCAAACATTTCATATACAAGTTTCATTTTATGTAGTATTTTAATTTTAGGATTTTTTTTTCTTTGCACCATCATAGTAATGTGACAACTATAAAGCAATTTTTGCAGCCTGTATTTTTTTTTTTTTTTTTTTTTTTTTTTTTTTTTTTTTTTTTTTTTTTCTTTTAGGTGAAATTGGGAAAACCATATTAAATGCCACCTGATAATTTTCCTGTGACAATGTGAGGATTTCAAAAGAAAAGGTTTTCATAAATATTTTTTTTCAGTACTTACTAAAGTTAAATATAAAAATATAACAATATATAGCTCAACAAGGTATTCTTGTAATAAGCATTGATCAGTATAACAGAAGGGCTACACTTATTGCAAAGTGTGCCAAATAAAGGAAATTTATACACATAGAAATGTATTGAAAACTTGAGTATCAGCATTTATTTGACTATGGATCATCTTAAGAGCATGTCTCTACACACATAAAATATATTCCAGTTAACTGCATTGAAATGTTATTTTTTGCAAGGCTCATGACCAGATGCTGCAGCATATCCCACCAAAAGCCAGTTCATCTCAGTGCAGTCAGTATTCTACCTAAATTCTGAAAAAGGAGAAAAAAAAGGGGGGGGGGATATGGGTCAGCTAAAAAAATTACTGTTTGAAAAAAAACTTGTATCATGAGTGTTAAAAAAATCCTTTATTCAAAATTCACTACATTATCTTTCAAAAACAATCTAATTTCTTGTTGTTCTTTTTTGTTAAATCTCTGCTAAAAAGTACATTTTTTGACAATCAAACTTTATTTTATCCCATTTATTGAAATTATTGAAAACCAATTAGACGTAGTCTTATCTAAAAAAAAAAAAAAAGATAAAAAAATGCAAGATATCATGTGCATTCCTGAGCAGATTTGAAAGAGCTTATCTCTGCTCCTAATGTGCTAGTGTTTATATGAATCCAGCTCTTAAGACCTTTTATAGGCCAATCCGCCCACATCTCTTGGCCAATCCGATTAAAGCGTTCCCTCGAATCCTAATGTACTTCGCTGGATTGCACTGAGCAGCGGAATATCAGCTTTCTCTCCATCGTAAGTGTGTGTGTGTGGGGGGGGGGGTGCAGGTTATTTAGTTTTCACACTAAACTTCCTCTGATCCACCTTTGTTGACTGTACTCGACTATGTTGAGGTTAAACACAGGCTGAGCTGCAGAAGCTTCAGTGTGGATGACATACACAGGTACTTAAAAATCCAAAATTGTGGAGGCTGCTGAGTGTTTACGGTGGAGTATTAGGTCAAAGTTCTTGAATTCAGTTAAATTTCCATTTATGTCACTGAGCAGTTGTATAAGATCACTTTCCCCATACCTGAAATGGGAACAAGCGTTACCTGTGAGTATACTGCAAGTGGTATTTAGAATATTCATTCATTCATTCATTTTCATTCCCGCTTATTCCCTTTCGGGGTCACGGGCGTCTGCCGGTGCCTATCTCCAGCACACATTGGGCGAGAGGCGGGGGTACACCCTGGACAGTAGTATTTAGAATATAAAATATGAATTAAATTTACAACATTATTCTACAGTTCACCCTTACAGTTCTCACAATATATTATTTGTTTTTCTTTTAGAGAAATGAGCTTTCTATACTTGCATAAATGACATAATATTAAAACTCTATATATACAGAACTTATTTCGAGGCCATAAAAAAAAAAAACTTGGCCAATTTAACCAAAAGTTTGCATGATGAACCAAATAAACCAAATTAAGCTTTTGCTTTTGAAGTTACATTTTAGAATCCTACAAAACAATAGTAAAATAACATGCTGTCACTGAAGCAGTGGCTCCAGAAGAGACACACACGCAATCAACTCCAAAAATCAATCACCCAATCAGCACTCTACTCTTATCCTGCTCCTTCTTTCCCTAAGCTTTCAGATCTACAGTTCACAAGTCCTGACTCCCGTGAAAGCTCCTAGCCTTCCTGGTCTGCCACGTCTGCATGGAGTCTCTCCTAGGTTCCTCCGCAACAAATCTGCTACTCTCTCCTACGCAACCACTCCCCTACAACTCTCCTCTGTTCCAATCATCGTCAGCAAGGTCTTTGTAGGTTCTGGATTCCTAATTCCTTCCCACAGTGACAATGAAGATGAAATGTTGAAGGCGGAGTTCCGATTTCATTAAAGAAGGAGATTGATCTGTACTTCTAATAAAAATTAAGAGTTAACATGTGTCCCCTTTCCTTCCTCTAGTTTCCATGTGACTCATACACTGTCCTCATGGCAGACAGACAAGAACCTCATTATCAAGAGACCAACACAGTGGAAAAGAATGGCAGGGCATGGCAGGAAATGAACATTTTTAATAACAGAGACCTGAGAACAACTGTCAACTAGTGAACGACTTAAGGCCTCACTAATTTTTGATCCTAACTTTCGTGTGACAACACGCCTCAACCGAAAACCATGGCCCCCCACTCACACATCTGACCGAAAGGGTGGTGCCAACAAATAAAATAGTTTGACCAATGAAAGCTGGCTCTTTTGATGACATCATGTAGGATGCGTATCTTTTTTTTGCGTGTTCCATCCTTTTTTTTTTTAAATGCACAAAAAAGGCGGATGGAATCACAGCTAATGAATATAGTCAAGATGATTTAAAAAGTTGTTTGTAGCAGCACCTGTATCAGGTTGAAAGCTGCACAGTTGTCCTGGTTACATAATGATTTCATGAATTGACTAAAAACCGCTCATCATCCGGACTGGGGTGATCAGCGTTCAGTGTGTGTAGCATGTGTGTGAGTTGCTGAGGAAGCCTGTGCTGGATTAGGGCCTGTAGCGCAGCAGCAGAACTGTGTTACACACACATTAATCAGACTGGTGTGTCACTCACGCATTAATCCTCTCACCTGCCTGGTGCCACACAAGTGGGTCAGTGTTCTGTAACTCTTTGAAACCGTGTCAACAGCTGAGACTCAAAGAGAACTGATCTAATTCTCTTGCTGCACCAGCACATGCATGTTATGTAAAGATTTCATGTAATCTACGCTATAGGTTAAATATATAAGAACGGCTGTTGACATCATGTAAGCTGTTGTTTGTATTATACAAGCATTTCAAATACTATTAGAATAGACTTGTATTAAAGCATTTTACATTGTTTAACTCCTAGACATTAATTATAAGATAAACTTATTTTTTTTGTTTTGTCAAAGTGCCATTAATAGATTACATGTGAACTAGGATTTTAAGAATCTGTCTTTGATGATTTGTAAAAAATAAAAGAATCTGCTTATTTTTTTTTTTAAATGAAGTGAAGTGTTCAGCAGTTTGTGGTCTGCATGGATAGACGTCTGGGATGCGGCTCTGTTTTTAGGTCACCAATCAAATGGATGATCGCTGATCAGGCCAGTCTTGAGAACCTGGTGTACACAGATCTACTTGATGACTATATTCTCTGTTCAAACCTAATTAAATTTCATGATTTGTTAAAATCACAAAAACAGAAGTTGATGTCCTCTGATGCAGTCGGTCCCACCTAGCCATTGAGGGGCACTCATCAAACTCTTACATAAACTCCCTGCGTTCTCTCCTGTCCACCTGTACACGGGTATTTTGAAAACTGTATTTTTCTGCATGGTTACGTTGTACATCCACACATAATGGATGTAAAAAAAAAAAAAACTAAAAAAAAAAAAAAAAAAAAACACTGGCCAAGGTAAATCGTATTTATGTTTGTATTTTAAAAGATTTTAAATCTACCAGAAGTGTTGCATTTGCTGCTCCATTTGATGACAAACAGGGCTTTGTAGAGGTGTCATAGGCATACATTTAAGCCCTTCCTCATAGCCCTTAGTTTAAAGGGTTAAGGCTATAGGCGAATGGCTAAGAGGAAGAGGTAAAGGTAAGTGAGAGAATGGAACTCAGCCTGAACCTAATGAGTAATACAAAATTCACACATCTCAAAGTTGTTGTGAAGGTCAAAATTAGTGAAAAACACTAAAAATATTTTCATAGCTTGCCATATTTCTTCCGGATTGCAGTACTGACAGTACTAACCACTGTGACATGCTCTCTCAATTTCATTTGAATAATCGGCCTAAGTGAGTCTTTACTTGATTTATGACTGGAAACAGACTGGTGAATGGAATCAGATCCTGTATTTCCACTACTAAACGTGAGCATGTTTTCAGCAGAAACATGGACACGAAGCAGGTCTAATGTGTGCGAGCGCTTTGTTGCTGCTCACAGATAAACCGATAAGCAAAGTCTTTATATTTATTGACACACAACAGACTGATGTATAGGGCAAAGCCTCATTGAAAGCTGAATGTTCCATCAAGTATTATCACCATGCCTTGGATTCTCTTCGAAACATTCCAATAATTACACACCAATCTTAAAAAGAGAAAACCACAATGCTGTATATTTTACAGTTTTAACTGTCGTTTGAAATTGTTGCTAAAAAACTTCCAGGGAGTAATTGTAATAATAAAATAATATGTATACACACAGTTTATATAGGCCATTCTAAATATCTATTTCTATTAAACTATTAAACATTATACTCTATTAAACATTAAACTTGTTAACACTTAGACTGAGTTCCATTTCTACCCCATACCCCCTAGCCTCCTTTTTGTGCAATCACGTCAATTGTGTCTAAAATCATTTTTTGACAAAGGGGTAGAGCTAAATAGAAGAAAATAAAATCACATAAATCAGAAACAAGTAATTTTGTTTAAAAAAAAAAATTACTTATTACATCACTTTATGTTAGATTCTATGTTCCATGTCCAAATGCAGAACAGTAAAAGTAACCTTAAATCACACAGAAAAACACTACTTTTGTAGGAATAATGTGCCAATATTGTGGCTAAATTCAGAAATTTGAGGAAAACAGCTTTGTAGAGGTGTCCCAATACTTACAGCTATGGTTTTAGCCTTTGCTCTAGCACTTGGCTTGAATGGATAAGGGATTGGGGTAAATGAAAGAAATGGAACTAATTCCTAAACAACTAACAACGTAACAAATAATTCCTTGATCTTCTACCCATTTATTGATCATTAGTTCAGATTACACACACGAACCCACACGTGCACACATCAAGAGGACTTTACAATTGCAACTGTTACGGAATCCTGTAAAAAAATTAAACAATTAAAGTCATGTTTTTGCAAAAAAAAAAAAATGTATATTTCAGTAAAACATATGTGTTGGTAGCAAATGAAAAAAAAATATCCTCATGGATTACTTTTTAATGAAATTCATCACGCCATGTATTATGAATTTATGAAATTATCCTTTTTTCATTTATTCGATTGTCAAAATCTATTAACAAATTGTTGCTTATTTTACGTTAAGCAAAGCAAAGTGTAATATATATTTAATTAATATTATTTTCCTGGACCTAGATGTGTTGGTCCAGGCTGCTTTGCTCTGTTTGTATTGTCTATGTGGAGGATTGGACCTGTCAGTTATGAAGCTCATCAACAGGATTTTATTGTGGATTATTCTGCTGACTCCGCCCACTCAGCACATCACTTAAATAAAGCTGCAGTGTGTGTGTACGTCTGTGTAAGTGTGTGTTGCTTCATCCTCTGCCTCTCATCTTTCCATCTCACACTTCATAAAAAGTGGAACAAAATTACAAACATAAAGATGGACCTGAAGGAGTTTTGCTTGAGTGAGAACTTCCAGTTTCTAAACCAGCACAAGTGAGTACAACAAATTTGTTTTAATTGCTGACTCGTTTAATATATTTTTTTTAATAATAACAGCAAAAATGGGATAAAATTAATTAATGTTTTATTTTTTCATGTTATTCCTTGTACTAATAATTTAAGAGGTTGAAACATTGGCTACTTCTTGAGTAATTACATTTTAACATATGCATGTGCGGTTTGCATTTTAGAAGTGTTTAAGGTTTAATTATGTTTAACTATTTGATTTGAATTGTGAAAGTGTTTCATCCAACAACAAAGGTCTGCTTTAATGGGTTACAATGTTATAATGTGTATGATTATGACAAAGGCTGTTTGAACAATTCATGGCTGACTACAAAAATGTAAACAGAGAAATTCAGGGTTATCTTTTCAGTGTTTCCTTAAAGCCATTTGTCTTGTATGGAATGTGGTTAGTAACTAAACTGATAACAAAGCTATTTCGAGTTGCTATAAACAAAAAATGTTTAACTGCTACTATTTGAATGTTTTACTTCACATGTATCTGACAACAATCGCCAAATTAAAAAAAATAAGACAATTTTTTTACAATTTCTGCCTTTGGAAGAAAGATGTGATTAATACTTCATGGTTAAATAATAATTATGACATTGAGACTAAAAATTATGACATAAAAGTCATAATTAGTATAAGTCATAGTATTTCACGCATCTTAAAAAAGGCCTTAACCACAAAAACGTCAATAGTTTAATTAGTTTGAAATAGCTATAAAATTATCTGATAATAATTCAATAAGAAAAGTTTTTTATCTATTATTATTTTTTAATAGTTTTTTTGTAAACAATGATCATAACTGAAAAATTAGGACATGTAAATGTAAAAGTTTGTTTAAATTTGAAACTAATTAAAAAGATGAAATAAGAAACTAATTCTTCATATTGACCCCTTTAGTCTCCTGGATCCCTCCAGCTCCGACGAACCTCCGTCCCCGAACGAAACACGACTCAAGGTTGGGCTCCGAAGCCCTTCTCTCGGCTTGGAAAGTAGCACGACGCCACTCAGTCCCGGTGGAGCCTCGGACAGCAGCAGCTTCAGCGTTTTCACTCGCCGCCCGTCACTGACCCCGGACTCTCCCATTAGCTCCAGCTCCAGCGTCTCAGGACTCTTCCAGCCGCTCGGCCGCAGCGAGGACCTCGTCGACAGCGGGTTCATCGCGTCGCTCGCCCCAGGGCCAAAACGGCTCTGTCTGGTGTGCGGAGACTTCGCGTCCGGCTACCACTATGGTGTGGCGTCCTGCGAGGCCTGCAAGGCCTTCTTCAAGAGAACCATCCAAGGTGAGGCTGGAAATGGCCACCTGTGCATTCACTAATTAGATGGAATGTTCATTTAAGCTTGTCAAATTAAATACACTAAGAAGAACTAAGAAACCTATATATATATATATATATATATATATATATATATA
>SRMA01026500.1:21809-391584 GCA_007224835.1 Danionella cerebrum | reverse complement strand
ATATATAGGTTTACAAAAATATATATTATTATCTTTTAAATTGTTATTATTATTAAACTCTTAGTATAATTACAATTTTTTTACATTAGATTTCTTTCACCTTGCCATTCATGTTAATTAATTGCTAATTAGTAAGAGTTTGATTGCATGTTTTAAGTTAAATGAAGATGTCAAATGCTGAGTTCACCATGGGCCCTGACCAGTAGACTTAAGCAAATGTTAATCCCATTTTTAACATTTTTAATTACTTGAGATTTGTGTTTTTATGATGCGTTCAAGCAATCAATGCAGTGATCAATACCACACGAGTTAATTATCTGTCTGCCATTGATTGGTGTGTGAAGACTTTGTGTGCTCTTTCAAACTCGAGCATCTTCGTCAATACATTTCATTTGTCTTGGCCCAAGACTCTTGGGTTTGCATATTTTGGATGACATTAACTGCACATCAAAATTAGTTTTAGGATGAATAGCTGCACGCGTGCAACAAATACTCATTTTAATATGTTCCGGTGCTTAATGGTGGTAATTTATGTGTAAACACACACACACAAAATATATTGTGACTTTTTAAGAGATGTCTTAGAAATGTATGTTTTTGTAGGCAGTCTGTTCTCCTAAAAAAATTGTTATTTGACATACAGCTTGAAGCTTTGGCAAGTGTGCATGAGCAAGTAAATGTGTGTTAATTTATCAATATATCGATGAATGCCCCAGTCTCATAATGGGTCCTCTAATCCCTCAGAGTCTTGTCAAGCATGGAGTTTTACAGAAATCCTCCCTCTCTCTCTCTCTCTCTCTCTCTCTCTCTCTCTCTCTCTGTTTCTATCTCCAACACGCACACATACATACATCTACAGTTTAATGGATGCTGAGGAGTGGTCAATAGTACAGTGGCCTCTGGGAATAGCCAAACTTTCTCCCTCTCTCTGTGATTATTAAACTATGAGGCTGTGTGAATCAATATCTATGCTCAGTCTGGACTCCTATGGATTTCTGTGTGAAAGCTCAGCTTGTCACTAGGGGAATTATTGGACTTTATGCGTGATTAATTAAACTGAGAAGCTGCAGAAAGGAGGAGTTTTCTGGCTTTTTAATTAGACAAGTAACAGGATTCAATTACCTGTCCAGAAACTAGGTTTTGGGCAGAACGTAGAGACATGAATTTTTTACCCATCGTGGGTTTCATGAACCCAGTCTACTGCATGAATTTAATGTTGAATGGCAACAAAACTGTCCTCATGAGTGTAAATGGTTTTGGGGTGAAGAAATGGTAAGTAATATTTATAGTGTACTGTACAACTGCTTTAATATCTGAGCTGGAGATTTCACTGCCTGTATTTATATGTTTATAAGTTGGTAGCATTCTTTAAATAATCCCTCTTAAGGGATTGTCTGATAAGGTTTATGTGCTTTCAGGGAACATTGAGTACAGCTGCCCGGTTCTGAACGACTGTGAAATCACCAAAAGACGAAGGAAATCCTGCCAGGCTTGTCGCTTCCAGAAGTGCCTGCGTGCCGGCATGATGAGGGAGGGTGAGTTTCTATTCTGATGCGGCTTCTAAGTTTCTGATTTCCATTCCTTTAGGTAATAACTTTTTACACCCATTTGTAAGCTCCAATGAGTTTAGAGACCATTATGGGGTTACAAACATCACATTAGGTAGCCTGTCCATAGTTCAACTCACAGACAGGAATCCTGAACCCATAACAAACCCATAACAAAACACGACTTACAGTATAAATACCACTCGTTAATAACATGTTGACCATCAGGGTCTACTTTTTATTTGAAACCTTCTTAAATTAGCTTTTAGAGTTGAGTAGTGTTGTGGTTCAGAGACTAATCACGGAATAATACTCATATGCAAGATCAAAGTATAAACACTATATAAATACACTTTAAAAATGTATTGTGCAGTTTGAAAACAGCATAAACGCTAACAGTATAAATATAAATACTAAAACTATACACTTAATATAAACACATACAAACAATTAAAATAGAAACTTGTCATGAACACAGTATAATGACTTAAATGTAACAAAGAAGTGTAAAGACCAATGGTATAAATACAAGATAAACACCATATAACACAATATAAACAAACACAATAAATATGTGTACATGGTAGTGTGTAAAATGCTGCTGAAACAGTATGATTGCTTACACTATACACATAGTATAAACACTGACAGTGTAAATGGCATAACTATTTACAGTATAAATTGCTGCAGGGTAAATAAACACTTTATGTGTTTATAACACTTTAAGCATTAGAGGCACTGTGTAAACACTTACAGTATAAACAAGGTATAGGCACATTAATAAACTAATGCTGTCTGAACAGTGCATAAACAGCATAAACATAATATAATTACTGACCGTATAAACATTTAAGTATATATACCTGCACGCAAAAGGTTTATAAACACTTTATCTAAAAATCTAAACACTTGTAAACAAGGTATAAACACAGTATAAACAAGGTATAAGCACAAAAATTATTCAACAATAAATACAACACAGTGAAAACTATAACAATGTAAACAGTTGAAACAATTTCAGTGTAAATACTAATAGTGGAAAATGACAAACATTTCCAGTATAAAAAAATGGTGAACATATTTTTAAATATAAATAAATAACAATAATAATAATAATAATATCAATAACACTCTGTTAAGCATTATATTTGACTTTATTATAAAAGTAAAACAAAATGCTCTTGATTGTTAATTTATACATGCATGTATATTTTTATATATATATATTTTTTTTTTATTCTTATTTTTGTCAGGTAGATTAGAATAATGTATGCATGTGTTCAGGAGTTCGCATGGACCGTGTAAGAGGAGGCCGTCAGAAGTACAAGCGACGAGTAGATACATCCCTGTCTCTCTTCAGCAAAACCCCTTATACACACCCAAACAAAACCATCCGTGAGTATAAATACACACCCTCTAATGCACAAACTTGTCTAATATTACATGCAGCATGACACAGAAGGCACAATCTCTAAATACATAAGCCAATCATCAATTTGTGAAGTCATGTGACAGCCCTTAGAAGCTTCAGTTGCTATAGCGACTTGCAGCTTACGGTGACAGTCTTGAAGCTCTGCTTGTGTGTTTGGGCTTTAAACGTGCATTTTTAAACGGTTTGAAGACAAAAAACAAGAATTGTGGGAAACTAGGATTTTGTAATGATTAATAAATTTGCAAGTTGACGATATGACTCTTAAGTGCCTTCAAGTTTCTTCTGTAAAGCTTAGAAGAATATATTTGGAACAATGATGGGAACCAGTCTATGTTTGTGTCCTGTGCAGGGAACCGTGTGATTTCTCAGCTGCTGGTATGTGAAACGACTCCACTGCTTGCCGACCCTGACCCCACGACCCCCGACAGTGACCTTAAAACACTTGTGACCTTATGTGACCTGCTGAACCGAGAGCTTCTGCTGCTGATTGGCTGGGCCAAAAACATCCCAGGTACATGACAGGTTACAGTGTAAAATTTCCATTTAACCAGTGTGTTATGTTAATTAGTCTTTTTTTGTTTCTATTTGCAGGCTTCTCGTCTCTCTCACTCCCGGATCAGATGGCGCTTCTTCAGAGCGGTTGGATGGAGGCACTGCTGCTCCTTGTGGTCTGGAGGTCTCGTGGCCTGGATGAAGACCTTGAGTTTGCAGAGAACCTGCGTCTGAGTGAGGTTCAGAGTCGATCACTGGGTCTGGAGGAGCTACACACCCCACTCAGACGCCTCACACACACACTTAGGGAGATGAACATCAACCTCGAAGAACTGCTGCTGCTCAAGGCGCTAGCACTCGCCAACTCTGGTAAAGACCCACACTGATTCTTTCACAGGCTACACTTCCTTGAAAACTGTAGGACAAGAGAGAGAGAGAGAGAGAGAGAGGGAGGGAGGGAGGGAGGGAGGGAGGGAGAGAGAGAGAGAGAGAGAGGACAAGGTAGTAGATAGTACCAAACAAAAACATATATATTTACAAGATAGAATTTAAAAGTAAGTAAATAAATGACTGCCCTGCCTTAACTCTAGAAATAGTAATAAAGAACGAAATCAATGCCAAAAAGGTAAAAGAAAACCAATGGAAAAAAGTGGAAAAGACAAAATAAACTAATATATAATGAATAAATAGAAAATAAATAATGATTACATTTAGCAAAACTAAACTAAAAGTTATGTGGTGCAGTGGTAAGCACCATGGCCTCAAGAAGTCATTTACTTGGTTTAATTCAAACATATCCGACAATCCCAGATGAATAATTGATTTGACTCCAACAGGAATGCTTTGGCTTGTGGCGTTCCTGTGGCTTAAGTGTACCTCAGTGAGCCTTTATTGGCCCTCCTGGAGTTCACCTGAGACACCCTGTATTTTCATAGACTTCCTTATGTAAATCCATTTGAGCTCAAAATATCTCTCAAATGCCAACAAATTTGTTGATAAAATCTGATAATATTTCATTTGTGATGCTACATTTAATGGGTACATGAAGTACTCACACATAAATGACAGAGAAGGTGCAGCAAGTAAATTTTAAACTTACTTTATAAAACAAATAAAAAAAATCTATATATACATTTATGTAATATGTTCAGATTTACTTATTTTAAAGGTGTTTTAACAATTCCGCATTGTTTTTCATACTCAGACAGCAACTTCACTCAACTGTTATTGTTTTGTCTGGATTGTGCCAAAATGCTAAATGGACAAAAAATAGCCCAGATCATCAATAAATTAATAAAATAGATTTTTACAGCTTTGAAAGATAATACATAATTTGAAACTAAAATTAATTTGACAACCTATGAGGAGGGAGATTATTTGTCAGATTCCATGTGAGAAAAGTGCCAAAAATCGAATGAAAAACATAGAACTGAAACAAAAAAAAAAACAGTTTCATTTTAAATTGTAAAAATCCATTTTAATACATTTTTTGCGTTCAAAGCTGTTTTCTTTTTCACAACAGTTTGGCACCAATTTCATTCCATAGTTCTGTGAGAAAATTAACACATTCAGGAATGATGAGAACATGATCATTGTTTTGTTCCTCTAATATCTAGAGTTTAATGCAATTAATCTCCAGGGTTTGCTGGTGTAACGCTCGTTTTTAGAGATTAAGCTCATTCCTGGGACTGGAGACAGAGACAGCGACTAGTCACTTCTCCAGACAGTACCTCTTGCTTTTAAACAGTGTGAGCTTGGATAAATAATAATACAATATCCATGTGATCTAATAAAAATAAAAGTTTAAAGTGTATATTAGTAAGAATTGCAGTGTTATCTGTATTTAGTGAAAAAAGATTTTGTAAACGTTCTTTTTTGGAGTCTTTGTGAAATGGTGTTGAAATGTTTTCTTTATATAGAGCTTTTGATGCTTTGAGGTGCGATATTCATGTCTACTTTGAGCAAAAGAAGTCAATTAGTCTTGATTGTAGTTTCCATTTAGTTTCAAACTCAGTGAGCAGGAAGAAAAGAATCAATTAATATGTTCGGAGGCTTCCTTTGCACAGATCAATAAACCCATCTACCATGTTTTCCAGCATGCATCTGACCGCAGGGCCTTTCAGAGTCACTAAGCCATTGTTTCGAGCTCCTCGTCCTCTCAGACAAACACAGATGCTCCATCACTCCATTAAACCTCTACAATGGCTTGAATTAAACTCTAGAGAGCGTTTAACTCTCAGCCTTGTGACTTTGACCTTGAGAATGAAGAGACAGACAGATACAGACAGACAGGCTTCAGAAGGCTCCTGACACCTTCAACCATAAAAAAGTCTCAAAAGACAAAACCAACGATCAAATTAGCAAATCAATAACAAATAAATTTTTAAACACGTGGAGCTGATTATATCAAAAGTTATTATTTTAAGTATTATTAATCTTTTACTTATTATTTTTTTAAATTTATTTCTCTTTTTTTTCAGATGCTGAGGTGTTGGATTGCTCCAGGGCGGTCCAGACCTTCCAGGAGACTCTTCACGAGGCGCTTCAGGATCTAGAGAGCAGCACACGTCCGTCTGACTCTCACCGCGTGGGAAGACTCCTCATGACGCTACCGCTGCTCAGACAGACTGCACTGGCGGCCGCTCGATGCTTCCGCCGCCTACACACTGAAAGCAGGGTGCCCATGAACACACTCTTCCTTGAGATGCTGGATGCCAAGATCTGACCAAAGACAAAACTGAACTTATGCTTGACGTACGCTTGGACCCTGAAAAATGTTCAAGTTCCAAAACATCTCAACCCTCAAATCAAAGTGATGAGGGACATGTGTTTGAACAATTGTCAAGGGGTAGTTTTTGAACATAAAAAAAGCAAAAGCACCCAATTGTGAAAAGCATGGTAATCCAACAAGCGCCTGTGTGAGCCTAATGGTAAATTGGAAGACCCCAAAATCATATAACTGGAAGGGTACTTCTGGATAGCCACTACTTGGGGAGAGTTTTCAGGGGAAAAAAATGGTGGAACACCTTACTACAAGAAGCTATTGGCTTTTTTTTTGAGAAGGGAAAAACACAGCAAATTGCTGTGCTCAAATGTAAAATTTCTTTGGAAGTTTTTGCTGTCATTAGAGTAAACACAGTTGGCCTCAACCAACCATTTTCTGAAGGTTGTGTTAACTAATGAGCACAACAGAAACAAATCTTATTATACAGATTATTATTATTATAAACAAATTGGTGCTTTTTTTGTTTTGTTTTATGTTTCAAGAGATGCAAAGAGGTCAAAAAAGGAATCACTATTGAACAGAAGACGAAGCTTGTTACCAATCTTCCAATTTGTAGATTTAATTCTTTAATATTTTGAGTTTCTCTCTGAAGTTTCGTCACTGTGACAACAAAAATCGGTGGAAATTCTCTGCAAAGCAGTGAATTCAAAATTGGGGGATGTAACAGAGTTCATTAATTTCCAAAAGTACTGGATGACATCTCACATTTCTTTCTCTTCATTATTGCCAAATCTGTCCATAATATGATGTAAAGAAAGAAGTCACAGACTGTAAAGTGTTTTACGAAGTATACACCAGAATACGAAATGCACTTCCATATCCTGCAGACAGGAATCATGTTTGGCAGCTAAACTGCACTTGAACATTTATTAATGCTCTTTAATGTCTCTGAAGCACAATCTTTTACTATTTATTTCATTTAGTCATTCACTTTCATGAAGGTTATCATTTGAGATTTAGCCATGTTAATTATACTTCTGTAATATTGTAAAAGAAGTGTAGTTGGTCAGTTTTTTTTTTTATTCTATGAATTATTGGGATCAGGTAAATATCAAAAAAAGCTAACAGAACAGTTCCAGCTTAAAAAAGAAGTAAATCTGCATAAATTAGTTGCAGCATATGTTTAAGGTACTGAGCCACATGCCTTTCTACTGCAAACTGCCTGCTGTTATTTATATG
Organism: Danionella cerebrum; assembly: GCA_007224835.1. Lineage (NCBI taxonomy): Eukaryota > Metazoa > Chordata > Actinopteri > Cypriniformes > Danionidae > Danionella > Danionella cerebrum. The sequence goes on along the minus strand of SRMA01026500.1, from coordinate 384,149 downwards.
ATAAATAAACTATCTTTTGCAAATAACATGACTGATTTTTTTTTCTGACATTTACTATTTGTTTCATGGTGTAATCAACTGTGAAGCTAATATGACGAAGTGTTCAAACTTCACAAAATCTTTGCATATTCACAATTAATTCTTAATTCAACATCAATTTTGTTCTTTTAAAATACAAAAATGTTCCATTGTTTTAGTATTGTTAAAAAAATTAAAAAAAAAAACATTCCTGCAAGAAGCAATTTGAACCAAAACAACAATTTACCTCTATATCCAATACCTTTAAGAATCCTTTAAGATTTGTGATTACAAATAATACCAAATATGATTGATAATTCTCATCATTTCAAAGAGCAAACCTTTCCTGATATGCCAAATTATTTAAATAAATTTCTATTTAAGTTGACGATGCTAAGCCGTCAACTTGAGGGGAAAAAAGGGAAATTAATGAAAATACATGTTTCTTTTTTTTAAATCTCATTGGTGGAAAGAAAATAAAGGTCCATGGTCAGCCCTGCCCCATCATTGTTTTGGTCAATTTAAAGACTTTTCAGTTTTATTAAATCACATAAGACCACTGCGTTGAAATAAAACCAATTTAATAATTTTATCATTTAAAAAATTAGGCCCTTCATTGGCACATGTCTTGGGCCCTAATTATTATTCATTAGAAGAGTGTCTTGTTGCAGGGTTTTTACTTTAAATGCAAACAGACATTATAAGGGACATTGATGTTTTTACCTTAGAAAAAGCCCACACTGAAGGCACACTGGTGAAGCTTTACACACAACAAGCTTCCCATGTGCAGCTAAACTAAACACGTGTCACTTTTCTTCAAGCAGTATTAAATATACTGTGTGAATGTGTTGTCTGTAATAAAAACAGGCTTCGCTCACGTGTGCGAGTCATTCAGAGATTATCACATGTATTATCACAAAATAAAGTTTAATCAGCCGGTAATTCTAATTATCAGTTTAATCTAATTATCGTTTGCAAGTAAGAATGCTTGTTAAAAAGTAAAGATTAAACATAAATTTTGCATGTACTTTTATTTCTACGATTATTAAGTATCCAAATACCGGGGCTTGCTTCAGACATGTATAGAAAACTATAAAAATAATTGTAACAACTTTCGCAAACATTTTAATAATATAAAAAGAAATATTAAATTTATGACGACCACAGATACAGGAATGTAATAGTTGTGTCATTTAATTTCGGGCAAAAAAATTCTAAACGCATCTCCTCCTAGACCATTCGAGCTAGTCACCAAACATTCCCAAAACATCCAAACTGGTCTGACTCGGGTTGCTGTCTTTTCAGAGTGGTGACCCTAATGGAATTCTGGTAAATTGCAGTGAATGCTGGGAAATTGTCAGTCGGTTTACCATGGGGTCAAACTTAAAACTGTAACAAACTGAGAACCTCATAGAACCTTATAACGGCCATTGAAAATACAAGGGAAAAGAAAGGATATCTTCATGATGATGCATCATAGAGAAATGGAGGATGTTAATCGTAGTTAAGCAACTTAATTTTTTTTAGATTAAATTTAGCTCCCTAGCAACAAATTGTTTACCCTAGCAACCACATTTCCCAAACTATGATAGAGACATGGGAGATGGTTTATATAACATAAAATCATGACATAACTTAAAGTGATAATATTGTCACTGACTCCTCCATAGTAACCAGAACTTTTATCCTAGCAACCGATTTGGCAGAATCATAGCTCGGATTTGGGAAATTATAAAGATATGGGGGTTGACTTATACCACTCATGGTGACATAATGTTCATTGTATTCTGTTACTGGCCCCTCCATAGCAACCAAACTGTTTACCAGTTTTGCATACACGTACATAGCTTATGATAATCACAGACTTATGAAAATGCTACTCACAGTAACATTGGTGACATAAAAAAAAAATTACAAGCCCACATCAAAGTTTGTGTACAAACTTTTGCCATATAGTTTAAAATATTTTGATAAACAAAACTCCTCTGAACAGTTGAATTGTAAAAATTAGGATCATTATTTTCCCCTCGACTAAAGCTACACAGTTTTGACTGTTTTATGTTAGCACATGAAGCTCAAAAACAAAACAAACATGTATAGAAACTAAGTTCAAAGTCTAGTGGATAATGGAGTTATATCATTTTTCAATGCCCATACTCTTGTGTCTCAGTGTTCGGTTTTATAAGGCAATCTGTGAGAAAACGAATCTAAAACAACAGACACCAATTCTTTGTTTAACAGTATAAACAAGCATTATTATAGTTTATATGTATATTTACATATTATGCTCATAAAAAACTCAGTCCTGCTGCCCTTCAGAAGCTGGTTTCATTCATGTGTGGTTTTGGGCTGGTGGTGGGCGGAGAGGCGGGGATTTCTTGCACTGGTGTGCTCTCATTGGTCGGGGTCTCACTGGTAGGTGAAGCAAGCGAACGACGAGGAGAAACCGGCGTTTGTGATTGGCCTGGACTGAGCAGTGGTGAGGGAGCCGGTGGCGTTCTTCTCAGTGATGATGTTGACGAAGATGTTGGGGGGGTTTGTAGAGCTGAACTTTGCACTCGGAGTCCGAGTCGAGCCTCTAGTTCGTTACAGACTGCTAAGCTGCGCCTGGCTGCATCTGGCCCTCCCGTATCAGAGCTTTTTGCACGTTCCTGACACCGCTCAATAAAACTGCCTCTGCGTTGAGGTGCGAGTGCGTCCGAAGGGCTCATACACAAACTTGAGGAAAGAATATGAGGTTTGTTGAGTGGAACCAAAGGAGCCTGACGCGGGAGACTTCCGGTAAGGGATGCAGAAGGACGAAAACCAGAAGAGGAGCGAGACGTTTCACTCAGCTGAGATTGGAGACTGTAGAGGAAAGTGATCAAAATTTGTAGTATTTTTCAATAAAGTTGCCGCTATGGCACAGTAGAATTCAAATACAACACCCCTAGAGTTCCAATTATTCCTGGTATAGACGCTACATAATTACACAACACCAGGAAGTATTTAGTTTAAAAAACAAAAAGAACAAAGCAAAAGACAAAACAATGTGAAAAACTGTGTGATTTCTGTCAACTGCACACAATGCAACCTCAAAGGCCTTTCACTTCCAAGACGTATCCCCCATTAGATGGCATGGATGTGGGGTCTGTTAAGACTTGTAAAATGAAAGTAGGTGGTCGCACATTTTCAAACATTTTAATTATGCATCATAAATCATAACTCATGTTTATCATAACCCATACTAATGGTGGGTCGGCATCATTCCTACCTAATGAAAACAGCCGCTGTGATTGGTATTACCATCAAATATACTAAAAAGATTTGTTGAGTATTATTAAAAGCTAAACTCACCCCTTTATACTTTTCATGGTGAGAAAAAGTATCATTAGAAAACAAAACTAGCTCATAAACGAGTACAGCATTCAAGAAAGTTTGACGTGGCAACTTGGATCAAATATCCCAACTAGATTTAGGTCTAAATATTGTTTTATTGTTACAAATTGCATGCATCATTAAATGCCTCTTTTATTAACCTTTTAGAAGTCAGCGTTTAGTCTAATTAAAATGAGTTACAGCCAACTTTGTGTTAAGAATACTTTTCCTCCTGATCATAAGAGAAATTAAAGCACATTGCAATGGAGCAAGAGTTACATTTACCATCATTTTCATCCTATTGAGCACACTTAAAATAAGCAGCATCAACTAACTTTAAATAGAAAATAAAGAACAAATGGCTGTGATCAACTATAAGCCGCTGGTGTCTACATTTTAAAAAGAGAAAAGTTAAAGCTAGCTGCTTAAAATGTAAAAGCCAACATACTGTTGCTTCTGACAAAATTCGTAAACATATCTCCTCCTAGACCATTCAAGCTACAGCCATCAAACTTTACCTAGACATCCAAACTGGTCTGACTCGGGTTGCTATATCTTTTCAGACTGGTACCACTAACGCTTTACCATACACACAAAAAAAAAAAAAAACGCAGAGAATGCTGGGACCTTTGTGAAACTGTAACTCAAACTTAGAACCTCATAAAAACTTCAAACTGACCAAACCTGTGGAGGTTATCAGTCTGTCCTAGAATATATTAGCCTCTGTGTAAATGTATTTGAACCCTGGGCTCTAAAAGGGGATTAAGATCTACCATTTCCTTAGAATGGCGTTTGAAAATAAATGGGAAAAAGCAACAAAAATATTTTCAAGATTAAACATCACAGAGAAATTGCAGTTTGTTTATGTTTATCACAGTAATAACAAAAACGTTTAAGACAACTTCCTAGCAACCAAACAGTTTACCAAAGCCACCAATTTCCCCATCTTAGATCAGTAAAATCATAAAGACATGGAGATTGGTAAAAATGAGATTGGAAACATAAATATAAATTTTAAAGTGCACTTTTAAGTTGTAGAAACTTTAGCCATCAGGTTTAAGCCAAACATTAATGTACAGTAAGTTCTATTAAACTGGATGTTGATTTTTAGACAGATTAACTCACACTGCACCATGGTTTTATTTACAGGATACAGAGCAAGGAAAAGTGTGTGTTGTGTTATTTTAGTGTGTAGAGGCAGAGGAAGGTGTGCATGTGTACCTGCACATGGAGTTGCGCAAGGAGTGTGTGAGTGAAGCAGCAGGACTCATGTCTGGTGTACGGGTCAGAGCCAGATCACATTGATCCAACAGCTCCAGTAACTCCTCCTCAGTGGGGCCACCCAGAGCTTCAACAAACACACACAAACACATGTCAGATGCTGACCTAAGAGAGGGGAAGGGGAACTGTTGAAGGATAAACATCACACTATTACTGCACAAACGGCTAATAATCCTGCTGGGTGGAAAAATGCTTATATTATGTAAAATTTATCATTTTGTAGTTCTTTGCATTATAATATACTCACAAAGTTTTGGTTATCATTCATATATTAAAAAAAATGGTCAAGAAATCCCAGAAACGTATGAGCACAACTGTATATACACGGACAAACACACTGTATATATGTACACACACACCTTTGATGTCCACTTTGCCAGCGATCTCCATAGCAGTGGTGAGGTCCCACATCTGGATGCTGCCGTTGCTGTGTCCGCTGAACAGGTATCGCCGGGGACGAGATCCGATCCGGCTTGATCCCTCACACTCGTGCACAACAAACGCCGTGATTGATGTTCCATCCACGGATCGAACCTCACAGACTCTGACGAAATAAATAAACACCAGAATAATTGTGAATAAACAAAAAGAGTCTGCAGCTAAAAATTTCAAATGCCTAGTACAGTATGCAAGGAAATTAAATAATTAAGTGAGGATATTTGATCAATGATCTATCATGAGAATGGGTGAGCACTTTCAGGACTCAACTATTACCGTAAACAAGTAATTATTGTATGAATGAACCTCCAAAAAAACCATTTTAGTTATTTTATCATTTGAAGTGGTATGAGCTCAAACTATTTAGCCATATTCACCGTCTAAAAAATAAAAAGACGTGTTGCATCAGGGGACTGAAAATATACATTGCACCCATTTAAGCTCCAACTCATGAGGATTTTTTTTTTTTAAATCTGCTTAGCTTGCAAAAATGATGCAGTGTGCCTGTAAATGATGATGGTGTTGAATTAATTGAAAAGACTAATTATTTAAAACTGACCTCTTCCCATTGGATGAGAGTCTCACATAGAGTTTATCAGTGTCAGGGACCACTCGCTGGATAAAAACCTGCTGCTCATCACGTTCACCATAAGGTCCTGCAAAGCACAAAAAAAAATCTTAAAAATGGCTTAAAAAGGAGCAACTGGAATGTACTTTTGCCCAAAACCCTCAAGTGGTTCTAAATAAGGAATCCTTAAAATCTTAAAGCAACATAATGGAACATTTGCTAGTGGGGTACCCTAAAGTCAAGAAAAAAGTTTTAAGAATTAATGTGCAAATTTCAACATTGTCAGCTTCTAATTTAACAATTCTGATGCTTTCTCTTCTCAGAACACCAACCCCTCTTGCTTTGTCTTCTGCGTTAGCTATGAAAGTTTAATCTCTTTATCTCAATTATCACTTTGATTACATGCCTCATCTCAAGGTTTAAGGGAGTTTGTGCCGTAAAAAAGTAAAATTTGTCTAGGGGTTACTGCCTGAGGTGAGAAGTAACATAGTGCCAGTCCAGCAGATACAGACGCAATGACAAATTGTCTAATTGAAGGGTTAAAAACTCCATAGAGAGGCTTTAAATATTTTTGAAAGCAATGTAAAAATAACTGCAAATTTTAGATTAGATTAGATTCAACTTTTTTGTCATTACACAAGTACAAGTATTGGGCAACGAAATGTAGTTTATGTCTCACCAGTAGTGCAAAAAAGCAGCAAGCGCAGGATATAAGTGTAAAAAATACAAAGATTATTGCTAATATTTACAGATGATCATGCTATGGATGTAGGGCTATACATGCAGATGCTATAATATTTACAGAAGATTGTACTATAAACATGATTTACAATTGTACAATAAAAATGAGAAATAAATGTATCAAATGTGCAAATATTGAATGTTCAGTATATCAGTGGCTATTCCCTGACTAGAACAAAAGGGAACTAGGAAAGACAGTAATTATGTTTTTTTCTCCATTATTCAAAATGTCTTCTGCTGTTAACAAGATTAAACCACATGGAAATGATAACAGTGTAATGTTTAACACAATGTATTAAGTATACTTTTAATAAGACTGTAGAACTCATTCTTACCTATTTCTGTCCCAGCAGCACAGCCAGCATGACCGTCAATGTCATCCAGAGAGAGGATCTTGAAAGAGGTGAGAGGGGTCGAACCAGGCTGAGTAGAGATCATGCCTCGGAACCGTGTCACTGTCCATGTGCGCACATGGTTATTGTCTGCACACACTGCACAAGAGAAGCTTTTGGATAAATCTTTGCTTGTTTATCATTATATTTCATCTTATTGTCACAAGACATGAAATATTTTCAACGGCAGTGTTGTAATGAAGCTTCGTCACAACAAAAATGAAATTATGAAAATAAAACACTGTGCAAGAAATACATTTTGACTAATCAGCAGCTTCTTGTTATTGACTGTAACAAAATATTACTGTACGTGCATTTGAGAAATCACCAGTGTATTCCCTGCTGCTATTGAAATATTATACATAACCCATTACAGAAGGCTCTTGAAGCAAAGTTTAAGAAGATTAAACAGAAAACACAGCTTTAATTAGCTTTAGAAGATGGTAACAGCTAAAAAAAATCATGCTGCATTGAAGAATGAGAGAGACAAAGTAGAAAGTGAGAGGGGGAAAGGGAAACGCAAAGAGAGCTAGATACATGTCTCTCAAGATCTGCAGAGCAAAAGGTTCAGAGCCTAGTTGTGCTGTCTTATTGAAGCAACTTGTAACTTCCTGCAGGGATGTAACTTCCTGTTCCATCTCAGACAATACGATTCTGAGTTTGAGGTAAACGTTTGAGGATTCTTGTAGCTGAGGTAAAACAAAGTCTTTAAAATCCATCGTTTATTTCTGTTGTGAACTAAAATTGTTCTTGATTTCCAAATGTAGGGCTGGGAGATTTTGCCTAAAATCAAAATCTTGATTAATTGACTATTGGGATTTATTTTTCTTTTATGTTCACTGACAAGTTCTTTTATGTTCACTGACAGTAAAAATGATAAATGTTTATCAAATAATGGTGTCAAAATGTGTCTGCCTTTGTAAGACCAACTTTGATTGTAGTATTAACTTCTCTCAAGTACCAAAATGACAGAATTATATTTAATACCCAACCTTTATAAGTAATAGTCCAGTTTTACTCAAGTATATAACAATGGTCAAAGGACAATATTTTCATAGCATACATTAGAAATGTTATCAAAACGAGATGATAAATGATGCATCTAAAAGTGTGCATCAACCTCTCCTCACCAGAGATGAGATGTTTCTCCGAAAGCATGATCTTTGTGACAGGGCTGCGGTGAACAGAGAAGGTCTGAAAGAGCTGAGGACCAGACCCTACTGTCTCCGGATGCTGCACGATCACTCGCACGGAGCCCGAGCTTGTACCATAAGCAATCTCTATCCAGTTTCCGCTGTCACCTGGACAAAAATACAGCAAGGAGTTTGACAAAGGTTCTCAAATTAATTGAAATTATGCTTCACGTCCAACATTTTTCAATTAATAATAAAATATTTGTTAAAAGAAAAGTTTCCCTCCAAAATCAATGCAACTAATAAAACAAAAGAACATCTGAACGTAGCCCAAGTTTCGAAAAGTGCATGTGGTGTTACTCGTTTTAGGAGTCAAGTAGACGCTCATAGCAGTTATTGCATCTTCACTGGGATCTCGGTACAGTTCTGTCACCAGTAAATCATTGTCTTTCATCCGCAAGGGAAACTTCTGGACATCTGGGAAACAAAGACATTGCTTAGTTAGCTTCAGAAGCAATAACTCTCCTAATAACCCATCAACACAACATGTCAACATTGTGAGTTTCAAATCAATTAACATGCACAGACTGCAGACAGAGAAATGTAAACTCCAAAATATTGAAATTCCTCGACTCTATTAACAAATCCAGTAAAAAGTTTTTTTTTTATTTATCATAACATTAATTCCATGTTGTGTATTATGCAGGTATAAGCTTATTTCATTGAAAATAATTTCATTTAATTATTTGACACAAAAATATGTAAATATTTCTCACTGAACAGCCATTAAAAAACTGAATGCACTTTGGCAACTTGTACATTAAAAAAAGTATGAGTGTGACTTTACCTATGTAATAAATAGAGCCATTATTACATCCCAAAATAAGGAAAGATCCTGCTGTGTCGTAACTGTTGATGGGAACCACATCTTGGTTCTGCGGAAATATAGGAGATGAAAGCAGGAAGTGAGCACACCTGCTTTTTAATTCAACAATAAGAGAAAATGGACAATGTTATATCAATATTTTGGCTTGAAAATTGCGTCTTTTGCTTCAGAACAGAAATTCTAAACATCATAGAGAAATGTGGATTTATTTGTGTTAATTATAGAAACAACGTACATTTTTACCAAACATTTACCCTAGCAACCATATTTTCTGAACTCTATCTCAAATTTGGTAAATGATAGAAATATGGGGATTGATTTATGTAACGTATAGTGACAAAGGCAACATTATATTATATAATATAGCTGACCAACCCGTAGCAACCAGGCTGTTTACCATAGCAACCAATTTGAGATATTCTATATCTCAGCTTTGGAAACTCACAGGAAGATGTGGGTTGGTCTATTTGACTTTTAGGGACATACTGAACATTATGGTATGTCACAGACCCCTTATACCATCATATCAAATTTGGAAATTATTGAGAAATGGAAGTTGGTTTATTTTACTCATTGTGATATTGCCCTTTAAACTGCACTTTTACAAGCCAACATAAACGTTTGCGTGCATCTACTTACCATTAACATAATATGCACAATACTGGCTCAAGATCCAAAACATTAGTAAATAAGCAATTGATATCTGCGCTTAATGTGCAGTCAAGGCACACATAATCTCTCCCAGTTGCCATTACCTGCCAGTGTTTTGTGACTGCATTCCAGACTCCTACTTTGCCTGTGTGACTGGTAGCAATGAGCTGATTTCCCACAAAGAAAAGCGCTTCCACAGGAACATTCAGACTAAACACACCTGAATGACATGAACGGAAATATATTTTAAATAATTTTCTTGATACTTTCTCAAAAAAACTGGATAAATGCAATGATATTTTTCTAATAATTGCCACTCATTTCAATATTCTTTGATGTATGACAATAATAGGCATTTCAAAGATGCCATCTGCATTAATGAAAACATCTAAAAGGCTGATTTGAAGTGCATACCAATTTCATTGCCATTGCCATCAGGGCAGATTGCCCACAGTATAATTTCTGTGCCCGATGCCACAGCAACCATCTTATCGTTGTCTCCAAGAGAGCCTCCCATCACCTTGGCATTAAGCGCTACCCGGTCGATTACCCAGTCCAGACGGGGACTGGTGAAGACCTGCTGCCATCCCGTTGATTCCTTAACCCTAAAAGTGAAATGTTCATGTTTTGGTAGAATGTCTTTTTAACTGAAGTACAGATAATTTAGATGATGTACGGCATCGTTCACCTGTAACAGACCACGAACTGAGCATAGGCTACAGCGATCCAGTTATGATGACCACAAATGATCCGGACCAGGCCTGAATCTGAGATTGGCCCTGAATATAAATCACAGAGAGCATAGAAAAATAAATATTACAACATATTATAATATATAACTACCACAACATAAAAAGAATACAAATACATTATAAAACAGAATTAAATTTAAGTTATTTCGATTTCTATGGCAACAACACTAAAAATTGTTTGATTTGACAAAAAAAGTGTTGTTTTTTTTTACTTCTTTGAATCTACATTCAATGTATTACATTATATTTAATAATACAAAATGGATTTAAAAATATATATATTTTGCATTCTAAGCAGCTTATTTTCATTTATAGCACCAATCAAAATGTTGACAAGACTATTTTGACAAAATATGTTATTTTTGTTAAAAAAGCTTGTTTTAAAGATGATGCATCAGAACTGTGGTGATATACAGCCTTAAAATAATGTTTTTCAGTACATTTGATGCATTAAAGCAGGTCCAAATCATGATGTTTCCTCCACCATGCTTTAGAGTAGGGATGATGATTTTGCTACGGTATGCAAGCCATTTCTACACCAGATGTAGTGCTGTGTGATTTTGTTACTCTTCTTTGTAGAGTACCATTTACAAAAATTAACACTACCAAAGAATCTCCATTTGTCTTTGTAGACTTTGAATTTCCAAAGTCTTTGAAAAAACTTTGTAAAACTCAACCTCAAAAGTTCTTGCTACTAGTTCCTGGGGAAGTGTTTATGGCAAAGGCACAGCTACCATACTAATTATCTTTCCTAACTGCCAAGTGAGCAAAAAAAACTGACTCTAATAAACTTTTTTCCACAAGCAATGTGAGATATTTTGTTCTCAAGAAAGCAAGAACTGACAAAATGTGTTACGTCCTTGAAATGTAAGTCGCATTGGATAAAGCGTAAAAATGTTATCATGAAGATCAGATCATATTGTATGATACAAGTTTACTCAGAAACAATAAAATTCTAAAAAGAAAAAAAATCATACTTTTTCTTGATACTGTATGCTTGATTGATGGACTGTAAACAGTTAATGTTTTAAATAAAACAGGTAAAAAAAGATTTTTTGGCCTTCAACTAAAAGGTAAAAATGAAATTCAAGAAAAAAAAGTAATCGGGAGTCAGACCTGTGAGGCGTTCCTCTGGTCCAGCTCTACCCAGGCTCAAAATGCCTGCCTGGCCCAGGTTTGGTGGCATGGTGTTGCTCCTGCGCACTGGGGCTCGTTCCAGAGGGGTCGTTCGACCTGAAACCAGCTGTGAGCCTGCGACACTGTGTCTGTTCCTACGCTTCACTGGGTATACAGGTGGTGGTAGATACCCATTGAACAAGACGTTCCCACAGGATGAGCGATCCAGTTCATCACAAAGCTGCAGCTTTCGCACTGGAAAAGAAAAAAAAAAAACATGATTTTAGAATGCAAAAAATAACAATATACTGAAAAGTGAGTTTAAGCTGTAGATTAAAACCAGCAGTTAATAAACATGTAGTTGTAAAACACTGTTAAAAGCATTAGCATGTTTCAAAGCAAGCACCATTTAATCATCTAATAAAAAAAGTGTAATATAACAATTACATGTACACTATTCAGCAGGCATCAATTTAAAACATAAAGGCATTTAATAAAATCGCCTAATTTATGAAACTACCAGGTAAAAAAAAGTCTACAAAAAAATAAGACAAACCCTAAACAAATTATTAAATAAAAGGCTCAAGAAACAGCAACAAAGCATCGTTATTAAGTGACATATTAAGTCTTGCATTTTCATCCTGATCTTACCTAGTGGTGTGATCCCATAGAACTCAGCTTCATGAATCAATAAGTGAACATCAATAGACCTGGAAATAAAAAAGAAGGATGTGTGTGTTTGTGTGTTCCACGTGAATCAAAAATAATCATAAATCTTCTGAATCTGGCATGGTTTACCTGGGATGCAGCTCTTTAGTTCGCAGAAAGTTCAGAATGGGAGCAAACAGAGATGGATCTCGGTCTATGAATATCTAGAGATTCAAAATATTTAATTTAATCTATAAAGAAATATACATTACAATGGGGATTCAGAGACAAATAAAAACTTACAGCTCCAGTCTCATCTTTAAGCGTAGATATTCTTCCACTTAGTAAACTACAGAAACAGTGTTTACAGAAAAACAAAAGTGTTAGATTAGCTGGTAGTACTTTAGCTTTTTAGCTAGAAATGTGACCAAATCTTTAGAACCCTGTACACAGAAGCACTAAAAATTAGCCAAAGGGACGAAACCAGAAATAGGCTATTATTAAAAGTGTCAAACTTTATTATGAAAAATGAACACACATACCCACTAAAATTTATTTGCACAATTGTATTATAGCTTATTTTGAAAAGAAGCCCTGTTTTTATTCCCTAAAAGATATAAAAGCGTAAAGTTCCATTTAACTCAGTTCGATGTTACTTAATCCATTTGTCAAAATTTTTTTACATACGAAAGGTGCTTTACATTAGGTAAAACTTTGGTTGCCAGATCCCTAATGTAAGTTAAAACACCGTTACAGCGAATGACGTAAACTTAATTTTATTCCGCCGTGTAAATTTAACTGAACGACACAAACCTTGAGAAAAAGGAGTCAGGAACCCATGTCAGAGTCTGCCTGGAGGTACTGAACCTGTTATTACACATCCAAACGAGAAATGACAATACAGTTGGCCAAAAATCCGAAGAAAGCTAATTTTCATAGAAAATAAAGAAAGTTTATTCTTTTATATAAAGGCTTAACAAATTAAATAAGTAAAAAAACCGAATCTAATATCTATTCAAAATATATGTATTTTATTTTCATTTTGTTAACTGTTAAGTTCGAGGGTCTTGTTTAGAGACGGATGAACTGATGGTTAATTCACCTTTTCCCGCCGACGTTAAGATGAATTATTTCCCCAATTCTTGCCATGATTATAGTCTCATATAAAATGATATACTTGGGATTTAAAATTTACTAACTACATTATAAAGTCCAAAAATTCCTCGTCGTTGATAGGAAATACCGGAAAAACGGATGTTGAAGGCGACTGTAACAACCGGACGTAATATAAAAGTCCTACACGCTTACTTTTTACTTAATAAAAGTCTTCAAACGGAAATATTTTATGAAAAAGAACGGATTTAAAAATACTGAGGATTAGGGCATTCTACTTTACACCAATAGAGAATTGTTATAAAGATAGAATTAAATCATGTGCAGTCTATGTATGTTTTAACCTTTTACAAACGTTAAAACTGACAATTTTTAGATAGGGTTGATTTAAAACATCTCTAAACATTTGCCGAACCTTGCCTTCTACAAAAATGCCTGATTTTTTTTTCCATTTCTGTTACATTTTGAGACATTCTTGTCGTGTAAGAGATTAAGTTGCTAAATACATGGTATTGGTTGCTTTTGTAACAAAGTGGCACAGTACTTTAAAATATTCCAAAATATGTACAAATCGTTTCCTGGTAGACACCCTTAGTTATTCTGCATCATTTTTATAGTTTGTACAGTACTAAAGAAACACAACACATTTTCCGAAAAGTCTCAAGAAGAGCATAAACAAGTTTACTTCTTTCTGTACTGACATAACACAGCATAAAATAAAGTTAAATTAATAAAAAACAACACATACTCTGAACCACAGAGCTCTTAACTAACAATGTGCAAAACTATTAGCTCAAATATATAGATTCAGTGTTTGGAACCATTAAGTGACGATGTTTATGTCCTCCAGTTGTTCACAAAACTTTTTATATTATTATTTTTTTTTCTGAGTTCCTTCAGGATTTCGCCTCAAGAATGGAACTCCAACTCAAAATCAAAGGCCAAGTATGATTAGAAGATAATTTAGATAGAAACAGAAATATAATGGGAAACAAAAACAAATAATGGTTACAAAAATCCCAAAAGAAATTATTTATTGGCAGATGTGTCCCCCAATCTTACACATGAAATTTTTTACATGTATTTCAGCGTTAATTGCTTAACTCTTCCTGCTGAATTACAGATATGTGTTCTCAAAGATTACATCTTCGGTCTCCTCCACTTCTACTGCAGCACTTGTCTTCTTTGGGACATGCGAATGACCGTGCGCTTTACTAAACTGTGATTCATTCACATTTGGGGAGCAACAGAGCTTTTCCACACACTCCTTCCCACAACGCAAGCTACAAAAAGGCTGTGATGAAACGTCATGCACTGCATCAAAACTTTCTGTAGCATTTCTATCAGATGAAAGAAATTCAGGTTGAATGGTGCAATGTTTGATCCCAAAATTGCTTAGGACATCTCTAATCCTCTTCATCAGTTCCTTACACTCCTTTGCACTCATGCAGTCAGGACAGTGCACGTGTAAAGAAGCCACCATGAAATCCTCAGAAAGCTGCCAAACGTGCAATTCGTGTACAGAAAGCACTCCTTTTATCTCACTGAGAGAAACTCTGATCTTAGCAACAGATAGATGGAGTGGTGTTGCTTGGAGAAGCAGAAGCCCATAGCGATGGAGTTTTGGTAAAGCGGAGGATAATAACACCAACACGCACATAGTGGAGAAAAGTGTGTCCAGGTGGACAAGAAAGTGACAATCTGCATGTGGCCGATGACAGTGAGCCCGAGACAAAAGCAAAACTAGACCGTTCGAGAAAACTAGGATTGACGTTAGGAGATCTTGGAGCAGAGTGAAGAAGCTCAGCTGACGTCCTCTGAGCACCAGGCCTCCAGGCACACACCCTGAAATGGAAAGGTAATGGGAAAATGTACATTAGCATTTAAAGTTTCAAATAGATAGCAGTTGTTTAAAGGGCAATAAAAGGGAAAGAAAGGCCACTCTGAACCAATAATTGGACTGGAGTTGAATATTTTTGTCACACTTAACTTTACACATCTGGTACAAACATATTGAAAAGGCTTTTAAAAGACATTAATTAGCTTTTTTGCTTATGTCAAACACTAGCTTCATTATCTAGCTAAAGATCTTAAAACCTGTTGGACATTGGTGTTCCAGGAACCCTGTTGCCCATCTTTGTTGGGAATCCTAATTATTTTAACAATGGGTGAAAGTCAAAGCTACACTCTCCCCAAAAGCTGCATTCT
The DNA here is from genome assembly GCA_007224835.1 of Danionella cerebrum. Taxonomy (NCBI): domain Eukaryota; kingdom Metazoa; phylum Chordata; class Actinopteri; order Cypriniformes; family Danionidae; genus Danionella; species Danionella cerebrum. The sequence goes on along the minus strand of SRMA01026500.1, from coordinate 368,847 downwards.
GCATTAAACATTACAGCCTGCCATACCACCCACCAGTGGATTTCTGTTCTCCTGGAAGTTTCACTTGTGCTTGTGTCTCCTCCTGAGACGTATCTCTGACACACTGATGGGATGTGTGTCTGTGCTTAACCTCAGGATCTGTTCTGGTCTTTTCTCGACCCTGATCCTTGACACAGGGTGCTTCAGGATTGCAGAACATCAAAGAGCTTTCTGAAACACAGCACAAAACTAGTCATCAATTTTCGCACTATCAATCAAAAACATTAGCAGGAAATGTCACTTACAGTGTTTTATATTTAAATATTCATAGTCTCCACTTGTTCATTAACCATAGTACAATTCTGAAGGATGCAAACTCTATTTAGAAAAGCTTAATGTTAACCTGGATCTTTCTTTATGGAAGACATGCAACATTGTACATTGTTGGTTTGCTTATATCATTTTATTTATTTTTTATTTTTTTCGGCCATAACCTTTATTGATTTTTTTTCTTTTAATAGATAGGACAATGGAGAATGACAGGAAATCAGGAGAAGAGAGAATGGGGTGGTACGGGAAAGAAACCGCACATATGTGTCCTACACCATGCCACAGGACTGCATAATTTTAATTTAGATAAAGGATCAGTGCTTCAAAAGATTGTGTTTACAATATACAAGAAATCTTGATTGAATTATGGGTAATGTAGTTCCCCATTGTAAAATTATCAGCTGCGAGCAGCAAGTGTCATGACCACAAGGTGGCGCTTTGATTTAGTCAATAGATTTATGTTATTGTTTTGGCCAATATTCTTATCCCATATGTTAAATTTTGTAAAAAAAAAAAAAGTACCTTGTGGCTATAGTTGGTCATTTGGGGCCGATCAGACATTGTATGGCTGAGTTATTAACAACTTTGTGTTTATAGCAAAATTTTGACTTTCGACGGCTGCCTTATGCTCAAAGTTTAACAAGGTCAAAAAAGCTTCGCAATTTAACATCTCATATGCCTTAAAATAAGAATGATGGACTTGTAGGTGAACAGATAAAATCTTTACGAGGAGGTCATTGAAGCATAACACAAGCAAAAGTGGCCATATTTAGAGGTTTTTGGCACATCACTGCCTTCCTCTCAATTTTGGAAATGCAATTCATATTTCTTATATTTAAGTCTTGGTGCTATCTGAGTAAATGTACAGCAAGTGTTCGTCTCAGAGCGGGTCTCTGGGGTGGGGAAGGTCTTTAGACTGGAGGGTCTGCAAAATATAGAGTCAACAAATATTTGATTGCAAATGTACTTCAGTCAAACGTACAATTTGTTCATTAAAGGTTAAAGATTATTTTTTTTACTTTTTCAAATAAAGTTTTACATATCAATATTAAACATTTTGTCATAATTTTCATCAATACTAAGAGTTGAAATAAGGACATGTCCAGACAACCGTGAGCACTCGTGGTAATGTGGACACTGTGTGTCTTGGTTTTGTTTTTTATTTTCTTCCAAATAATTGGTCCAAAACACAACATTTTGGCTTTTTTTAAGTTCATAACACAAAAAAACAGTGGTGAAGTATTAATGACATTTTGTGTACAAACCCTGTTTATTTTGCATCCCAGAATCATCTCCATCCATCTCTTGGCTCCTCCATATCAAAACCAGAAGATTGACGATAAGGCTCAGTCCTCCAATCATGATAACCAGCGGAGGATGCTGCACAGCTTCAGGTTGCACCAGATGAGTCAAGATCTCCAGACTGATGGACACACACTGTGAGGCCATGAACAGAGTGGAAATGAGGACCCCGAAGGGTTCGAGTCTAACCCGTCTGAAATCTTGCTGTACAGATGCCTGACTCAACCTCAAAGAGTCAGGGGAGCTGGGAAGATTCGGACGATGAAGTCTATGATGCTTTAAAGCGTAGAGGGCCATGTTTATGAAGAGATAGAGTGTGTGGAAGCTGTCCACAGCGATCAGGATGGATCTGCATATTTGGCCAATAATAATCTCGCACAGCAGAAAAAGTAAAGTTAAAAGGAGCAGGCAGATGAGAGAGAACCTCCTGGCCATCACTCCTTACAAGAAAACCTGCAAAAACAAGCACTAAAGCATAAATGCACAACAACTTGAATGTTTTACTTTTACTTTAGTTTGGACTGTTTTTCGAAACAGCTTAGGAAAGACAAAGAGAGATGGGGTTGGTTTATTTTACTCATATTGACATGAGGAACTTTATATACTGCCACTGACTCCTCCATAGCAACCTTCCTGTTTACCATAGCAACCAAACTGGTATATCTCTATTTTCGCTTAAGAAAATCATAGAGACGTGCGTAGGTTAATTTTGCTCACATTGGCATGCAAGATATTGTAACGTCACTGACCCCTCTATAGGAACCAAATTGTTTACCATGGCAACCAAATAGGCTTATCTCTATCTCTGCTCAAGAAAATCATAGAGACATGGGGGTAGGAACATTTTATTATATCACTGAGCCCTCCTTAGCAACCACACTGTTTACCATAGCAACCACTTTGGTAAATCTTTTTGTCAGCTTAAGAAAATCATAGAGACACTGGGTTTGGTTTATGTTACTCATTGTACATTTTTACATTTACATTTATGTATTTAGTTGGGGTTTTGAGTTGCTTTTGAAAAAGATGACCCTGAAAATAAAATGGAATTAAGTTAAAGGAAAGGTCTTGTGTCGTTGTATACACAGATTTCCTTTAGGATACCATTTAAAACCTGATTAAATCACTACTGACAAGCGCCCACTTAGTGTCTCAAGATAAAACAATGAGATCAGGCTGGCATTGTTGCTGCATTAAGAGATGGATGTGTGAGAAATACGCTCAACCTTATCAGACCCATTTCACTGATTTAATCAATATTGATTGATTTCAATCAGATTCTATTATACATCAAGACTTTGATATAATGTGATTAACACATTGGTTGTGTGGAAAATATTGACCAGATTAGATTGAATCTAGAACATAATTGTCTATTCTGTTAACCCTTTATTTGTCAAACATTCTGTGACAGAATAGCAATATATTGTTTTATTTATTAGTAATTGCTAACAGATGATGTAAATGGGATTTAGAAGAGTGCAGCAAACTTAATCCATTTCTTTCTTCTTCAATAAACAATGTGCCCATGGCTAAAACTAAAAATGTTCACTAAAACAGCTAAAAATGCTGTAGTCGTTTTGATTTGGCTGCACAAAATGTCTTGCCGAAAAAGTTTTGAGACCATATTACCTTTTGCAACTTAAAAACTCTGATATCTTGGTTTGAAGTGAATGTTATTAACATTGAAGGAGCTAACATTTGATGTTCTAAACATTTTTGGCCAAGAATATATAAATCCACAAAGCACCAAAAAAAATAAAACATTTTAAAGTTGATATGAATTCTATTATAATAAAACTTTATTACAAAAGTATAAGTACTTTTAAATTCCTCATTTATATTATGTCATAAGCGCTACATTATTTTTTCTTTGAATACATTCCAAATTGCTCATTCTGATCGTTGGCTTCCATAGCATTATATCTAAAAGTCAACTTGAAACATATAGAGACAAATCAACAAATAAATCAAAGTTTACCTCTTTGACTTTAAAAGAATCTTCAGACAGCATGGGACGCTCTGACGAAAGTTCCCAGAGTAACGGAGTGGTTGAGTCTGTGTGTGTGAGTGAACATAAGCACTATCATGTGAGGGATCTTCAGCCCGTCCCAGCAGAGCCGATGAGCTGGAAGAACTCCAGCACTTCGCTCACCAAACCTCATCTCATTACGTTTTATTCAATTATTCACTGAATTTAAATGTTGGTTGGAAAGGAAATAAATTCTTCTTTGAAGGCCTTTTAAAACGACTGAGGTTATGTTTTTTTTTCTCTGTGCCCGAGGGACTGTCACAATGAGTTTGACAAGTGAGAGGTTTGCAAAGCACTAAACCAACAGTAGCCCGAGTGGGGGAAAACACAGATACCTGAGCTTTAAAAAACTGCAGTCTGCTCACATTCATTCCATTATAATTGGAAAGGTTTTCATAGTTGATGCGATCCAGCAAACATTGGGAGGAGATATTAAAATCTTTGTTGTAGTCACTTGCATTTTAACACAGGACACGTTTAATCCACAATTTTTTTTACATATTTACCGTTATGATAATATTTGTTTATTTACACAATTAAAGAACTAAAAATGTTTTGCACTTTTGTCTTTTTGCTAAAAGTGCTTTAAATCCATCCATTGAGTCCATCTTGGGTCTGAACCAGCTGTTTGAAAATGAGAAAGCTGAAAAATTGCCTTGAATTATTATTATTATTTTTTTTAAACCACAAGTTGTTATTGAGTGATGATCCAGTCCAGTCTCCTTTAAACCAGGTTTCTCCTTATGTCCTTTTCTCTCAAAGCTACAGGCTCAATTTGGATACTATTGTACAACTTGTGTTCATGCTACACTGAAGATACTTTTCTATTGCTGCGTCTTGAGAAAGTTCATCAATATACGTATTATAAAATATTTCAGGAGTGTTCCCTCATTCACGGAAACTCAACCATCCATGTGTCTCTGAACAGCGATAAATAAAAAAACCATACGATTAATTTTACAAATAATACTGTGGTGGAGTCTTAGATTTTCACATATAGCCGTGCTCTAGTGTTATTATGTAACAGTCACTGAGGATTAGAAGCACATTCCTTTTAAATAAGAACGCCCAACTAGCTCAACCCTCATGTACCGCACTGAACACCACTTACTTTACATTTTAATAAAGGGGGAAAATATTAGATTTAAATAAAAAGGATTAAAAGTATTCTCTTTAATTTTCACCATGAATTTGAGGATATACGGAGGTATATTCATGTTTTAGATCTCCCCTACTGTTTGTTTGAATTCTATCCTTTAAGGTTATTTGTGTTTGGTTCCTCCCAAAAGCGTTTCGTCTTCAACATATCGGTCCCCTGGGGAAGCTGTTTGAAGGTGTTTATTTAGGGTTTGACTCAGGGTGTGAAAAATACCACACCACCTGACACAACTCACTCCTTACTTCCCTGCTCTCTTGTGCTTTTAACCTGTGCAAAGGCAAGGGACTGCTGTAATAACAAAAGAAGATGAAACCGATAACATGTAATAGATGAGAAAACAGCAATAAGTGGAGGAATTTGAAATAATTATTGATTCCTAGGTAGAAACATTTTAAAGAGGAGCACAGTGTGTGACTGACTGCTGTCTGTACGGCTCAATAATGATTCAAATCTGTCCAGTGGTTATTCACCATAAAACTTTACCATGCACTCACCAAGTGAGACATTAAAAATTATTTTATGAGTTCACAAATGAAAGGACACAAATGTATGATGTAAGTGTGCTTTTATCCTTTATGCTAACCACAAGTAGATCATTTAAAAAAATTGAAGAAAGAATATGTTAGGCTTTTTTTTTTTTTTTTTCATTTGGAGCACACTCTTTGGGTGACCTATAGCTTTAATTTAATTACAGGATTATAAAGAATACCGGTTGTTTGCTGCTGTTGTTGTGAACACATACATTGAATGAAACTTCCCATCAATTTATATAAACAAACAAAAAAAAGAAAAAAAAACCTTGGAACAGGTGTATAAGATTTAGGAGAGGTTTGCCTGTTTTTTTAATACAATTTTTAATAGTTTTGCTATGATTGTTTGGACCTTGTCTGCTGTTTTGAGTGGATTGATGAACAAAATGTCAACATTTAATTTTGTTATAAAACATAAAAAAACTGTTTGCGCTCAGTTTTTGAAAATGTTGCTGTAAAAAAATACAAAATGCAATTTCAGCTTGTGGTGGAATTATTGTGATGTAATGGAAAAAAAAGAATGTAAAAAAAAAGAAGCTGGGGTTGTACTAAAAAATTAAACATTAGCACAAAAACGGTAAAAGTAGTCAGTAAAACCGCTCAAAAAGGGCCCATAGTGTGCATGCTGTCACCAATAGGTTTCTGATCAAGTGACTGAATGTGAACATGGCAAAGAATTGTATTGACATAGGTGTCAATGGGGATTCCTCTTGGATCAGCCTCAAGTGGTCAGTCAAGGAATTGCAGTTTCATCCTATTGCTGCTTGGAAAACCACCACAAGAAACCTGTAATTTTCTCATAACATGCATTTATTTGAGAGGGAGAAGCCACAGACATTTCTTTGTGTTTACCAGTACATTGTGATTAATTTAACAGGTAATTTTTTTAAAAATTACTAAAAATAAAGCATTACAAACATCAGGTGTTGGGCACAGAAGTGTTGATTTCGAGGTCAAAGACAAGCTGGACGTCGAGGCAAAGTTTCTCAGACAGAATGCGAGAGAGAAAAAAACGAAAGGGCCAGTCACAGAGATAGGAATGGTGGAAAATACGACAACAATCATTTCGAGTGTCATCCAAAATCATGACTTTTCTTCCAGACAAAATTGAGTCTAGTGTCACCAGCGGCAGTAGCTTCATAAACGTAGTGTTGTCTTCATGAAGTCTTGTTTTGTGGTTAATCTCCTGCCTACAATTCAAGGCCTTCACATCCACACGCACAAACACACACTCTTGATTTACATTATATACCAGCACAGAGCTCCAGCCCCTTTCATAGAAATCCTTAAATCCCTGTCCACTACCCCAACAAATCAAAATAAGAAAAATGTTAACTTAATATTTTCTCTCTATAGAATCTGAAAATGTACACCAAATAGGGGAAAACCCACAACAGCTTATAAAAAGATGACAAAGAAGGGAAAAAATAATTATAATAATAAAAATCACAACAGACAGAATTGTATGAAATAAATACAAACTGATTCATTCAAGCAGCCAGAAAACAGAGAAGAACCAAAGATTTACACTGGAACAAAGGCTTGAAGGCAACTGTGTTGCGTCCCGTCTTCTTGAGTGTTTTTGGTGGATTTTCATGACGGAAGACAGAATGAGTCCATGTGTTTGGGACAGAAATGGAAATGGAACAACTTTGCATCTGTTTCTTGCGAATCTTGATCACACAGATGATTCGCAACAGATTCAGTAGATTGTTCCCATTTTCAAACAGGATTCAATGCGTTCATGAAGGGATCCATGTGGCTACTTCAACCAATTCCTGAGCAGTAATAAATGAAAAGGAGATCTGTATCACTTTGGTAAGTTTTGATTTGTATTTATTATACACAAATATTAGGAACTCACATCTGAACTCACGCACAAAGTCCAGACTGAGTCCATAGAAAGTGAAATGTCTTTTCTTTCGGTGCATTCCAGATGGTCAGGTGGTGATCATTGACGCACCATTTACAACATTGAAACGGGGACCAGAGGAAAATCGTTCTTTGGTTACTGTGTGTAATGCGATCCAGGGACTTTACTCCACCAATACATACATTTTTTTTAAAGATTGGATGTTTAAGGGAAGATGTAAAGTTTTTAAAACTTAAGTGGGGAAAAAAGAAAGAAGAAAAAAGACCTGAGGAATATGAGCAATGAACAAACCGGCACTGCTGATTCTCAAATGCACATCTGGATCCTGGGAAAAGATATGGGTAAAGGTTAGTCAATAAGTAAACTACTCTAAAGAACACCACAAAAAAAACCCAAAGACAGTTCAATCAAGTATCTAAAATTAAATACGCCGTTTTTCAACTGGAGTCACAAAGCTGTTTCTGGAGGGTTCATGAACTAAGAAACCAAGAAGTGTTTGACATATTTACGTATAAAAACTGACTGAAAAATACAGACTCAAATTAGTTTTGTTTATTAAAACAAATAGCTTTTTATAGGAATCAGCTGTGGTATAAAATGAGTGTAAAAAGCACCCATTTCTGATTAATATTTTAACCCCCCCTTTTTTTTAAAGCATGAATATTTGATTAACAACGACACTTCGACAACACTTCTATGCTAGAATCTGCTTCTAAAGATGTCTTGTCGGATTTTCAGGCAACGCCAAGTGGCAATTACTCAACAATTGTTCTGTTTGGAAGAATACAAGCAGTTTTTTTTCCAATAAGCATTAACTAAAATGTAATGTAAACTCACTTTATTCTGTAAATTCAACATTATACACTTGTGCATTGTTAGAGATGTTTTCAGCCACTTTCAGGTTGAATTGGAGTTCACCTTTTCTATTTTATTAGTTTCGTCAGAACTTTTTCATCAGATTGAATGATTTTTGGTGACAATTTTTTTACATATATTTTAAGAAAATTCTTCAATTTTTCAAAAATAAAATAATGCAAATTTCTACATTTCCAAGAAGAACACTAAATTTGCACTAAATTAAACTGCTGTAAACATCTATCAGATCAATATATACTTTTTAATTTTGTACATACATTTCTTTATCTAACTCAGCTCAATCCAAGTTTTGTTTTTTTTAAATCCAAGATTTTTACCATTTAATTGCCAACATACTGCATGGTCACTGATTTTTGAAAAGAAAAAAAGAAAAATAACAAAACAAAACAAAAAAAAAACTAAATGACATTTTATTTGAGAGGTTATTGTGGCCTTATTTTTACCTTTGGTCAGTCTTGGTAATGTCAAACATTAGTAACAACATCGGCTCTGTTGGATTTTTTAGTTTTGGCGAAAAAGTAGTGAATTTGAAGAATGCACATTATTTTTTAAATATTTAATTATTCTTGCCCAGAAATAAAACCTGTTTATTTTTATCCATCTACTGCCCTTTTCCAAATGAGCATCAGAGGGACATCTGCTCCATCCTTTCAAAAATGGCTAGGGACAACTTTTATCAGTATAACGCACAGGCCAATCAGAACAGAGCAGGCCCTCCCCTTACACACACAGACTGACTGTGCTGAGAAAGGGCTAGAAATCTCCTATATACACACACATTAGTTTTCAAAATGATAATGATGGAGAAAATTCATAAATTTGGACATCTATTAAACCAAAATCCAATTCATGATCCCTATTGTGACGGTAAAAGTTTACGTAGAATAGTACAGCTTTCCTTTTTGGGTGTACCATCCCTTTAAAAGTTATTTCATAAAGAAAATAAATCCAGGAATTCTTTTATAAAGATGGGAATTTCCTTGCATTACCTTGATCCAGTGCTATGGAGCATCTCTGCTGGTGTCCAGACTGGCATCCAGGAGAAGCTCTTCTAAATCCTGCCCGCAGCTCAGCTCTGCAGACATGCTCACTGGCACATACACAAACAGAGACATACTTTTATACACAGAGTGTAATATTGAACCTTTTGGTTTTAAATTTAAATAATATCCACAAGTTTCATCAAAGGTACAATATGTAGTAGACCATTGTTTGTTAAACTCTGGAGGCTTTCAGATTTTCAGTTCAGTTTTTTCTTTTCAGTCTCTCTTTCTTCAGGGGTTTTGAGCTTCTGAGATGGAGCCGGTCAATCGTTCTAATCACAAGAGTGGTGACCTTCAAAGCTTTACCCGTCAATGGGGTTCTGAAGCCTTGAGTGAAGTCAGAAGATACATTTGGTAATTGCCCTGTTCATTTTTTTTATTTGCCAATGGTTCGCTCTTTAAGGATATTCCACGTTTCTGGTTGGAAGTGGGGTGGTGGGTGAAAGTCTGTGAGGTTTTATCAGTCAAAATCTGTCATCTTAGAAGTTACAAAATTATGTCTGATGTCACATGACTATAATGTGATGTAGCTAGGGTATTGAGATACAGCATAAATGAGCACACCCCCTTTAAAAAGTATGATCGGTCACTCCAGTTTGGTTTTCTCCTGCTTCAAACTGCAGTCAACTTGGGGACATTCATGGGGATTTTCTTTAACCGTTTCCATCAGAAGATAGGTAACTTTCATGGAGGCCCTGAACGTCTCGGCAAGACGGTTGCGCTTCCTTCTTTCTTACATTTGTATCTTGACTGATATGTAAAGTTTTGCTGATCTTCATGTAACTCTCAGCTTAATAACGCTCTTTTATAGGCACCTGTCTGCTGGACACCACTTAAATGAATCATTAGATTTACCTCTATGCCAGTTAATTAGAATTTTGTAGTCTTAAGTATAGCTTTTTTATGTGCGCAAACTAAGTCTAGTTTGCAATCCATCAAACCAAATTAGCCTTTTGTTATTTGAACTCAACGAAACATTCTTTGTGTCATGTAGATAGTCAATGTATGTATTGTTGGGAAAAAACATTAATGGAGAAATATTCAACATTTTAAATCTCAATTGGTACCGCAACAACCAAAACAATATTACAACCAAACATCTAAAGGCCTAATGAGAGATTTTTTTTCAAGGAAATAAGAGGAATGGCCCTTGTTTTAACGTCAAGGTAGTTTCATTAAGGTATCTCGATTCAAAACAATCTTTTTTCAAACATGCATTCGATTAAAAAAAAACTCTAAATCCATCCGACTGAAACCTCGGGTGTGACAAACAGTTGCATCCAGACGTGTCTCACCGTGCTCCATGATGCAGCTGGCTGGTTTGGGTCCTTCAGTCTCCAGCAGATGAAAGGTGAACTCAGCTTTCAGGCCGTTGGGCAGCACCACACCCGAGTTCACAGTCTCATAATCTCCAGCTTCTTCATGAACAGCTAAAACATCATCCTGAATTCCCGACGCCTCCAGTTTTTCATCTCTAATAATCGCTATATCCTTAAGGGCATCTGAATGTTCTGGTGAAACCTGGAGATGCTCTTGCTCTCTGGATTGCTGATTTCCAACGCCATCTCGCTCCTCTTTGTCAGTCTTTTGAGATTCTGAGGGCTCAGGCAGAGCCTGACAATCATTCTGATCACAAGATAAGTGATCCTCAAAGTCAATGCTTTTCTCATTAAGGGATTTATGTGATTCTGAGGCCCCCGGAGAAGTCTGAATATGCATTTGCTCATTGGTTTGCAGGCTTTCAACGGTAATGGTATCCTCTTTGATGGGGCTCTCCGCATCTGAGATCTCAGATGAAGCCTGGAGATGTTCTGCTGCACTGCAGGATTGCTGGTTGCTTTCCTTGTTGAGGAGTTTCTGAACTTGTGAGCTCTCCGGTGAAGCCTGACTATTATTTTCAACACATTGGAGTTCTATACGCAAGCTATCGATGTCTCCTGAAGCTTCCAGTGAAGTCTCCTGTTTCTCATCCAGGGTTTTCTGAGCTTCTGAAGGCTCCAGTGAGGCTTGCAGAGCTTCCTGATCACTACAAGGACTTTTTTCACCTAACTCTTCCCGTGTGTTTAGTATTTCCTCCAAGCATTGGTCCTTCTCATTGACATTTGTTGATCTTTCATCTGCAGCCTCTGTTTGGCTTTCAAATGCATTTGCAGTGCTATTGCTTTTCAATGATCTGACTTTCTGATCAGAGCTGAGATCAGTGCTCAGGCTCTCCTGCGTATTTGTGACACGAGATGATAATGTATTAACTGGTTTTACTGGTGCTGGTGTTGTTTTTATTGCACTAAACTCGGATTCCAGTGGATGTGTTAATCTCAGCTGTTCTGAAGGTTCTTTAGTATCAGTCTCTGCTGGCTTTTGGCTTTTGAAATAGATTTTTGGCAATGCACCAGTCTGCTGCTGCTCTGGGGGGCTTTCCACGAGTGTCACCATAAATATTTTGTGGCCTCTGCCTGGGCTGGACACAGAAAAACAGCGGCCAGGAGAGGAGGGTGCTGAAATATTAGATTCAGTTACTGTAATTCCCGAAATGACTGCAGGAGACCCAACAAGAGGCGTAGAGGCCTTACTGCTGTTCCCTGCAGGGATTGGGATGGGAGACGTGACTGTTATTGAGGTGTTGGCAGACTCTGGCTCTTCTTCATCCTCAGTATCTGAGTCAGAATCGTCTTGAAGCTTAGGTTTTTGTTCTTCTTCACTGTTACTTTCAGATCTGTCTTCTTTATTTCGCACCTCGGTTCTATTTTCTTGATCTATGGTGGTTTCTTCTTGAATTATCTCAGCGGGCACTTCCTTTTCTTCATCCTCCTCTTGGGTTATGTCTTCTGTGGCAATTTCAGCCATGGAAACCGATTGCCTCATCTTCTGCTCCGTCTCTTCCTTCTCTTTGGCAAGAATGAAGTTCCTCTTGCAGCCATTCTGAATGTCAGCCAGTAGGGCGCGCTGTGTTTCAATGAAACTCTTAACCTGAGAAAGAGAGAAATGAAAGAGGGAAAGAGAGAAGAGGTGAACAGTGATGGGGAAAAATTAAGAATCAATTTATTTAAATATTTTTTTGTGAAATGTGACGTAGTAAATTCCATCCAAAACTTTATTGCATGTAGTTGGAAGCCTTTCAGTGTTTACACTTAACAATTAAAATGTAACAATTACAAAGCCCTTTCACTAACAAAACAATACAGATTTTTGAAATGAAATAAAACACTATGAATACTGAAATGCTTTTGGTGTGATTAACAGAGATCTAGCTTGTTAAATAAAATAAAACAGTAATGTTTAGTTTGCACATCAGGATATACTCATTTCTATGTGTTTTAGTCAAATATTTTGTAGTGATCAGGAAACTCTGCAAGCCTCACTGGAGACTTCACTTGAAGCTTTAGGAGACATCGATACCTTGCGTATAGAAGTCCAATGTGTGGAAAAAAAAAAGTAATTTCTTTAAATATGATTATGAACATTTTTGGATTATATTTTATTTTAATGTTTGCTGCTATATTAAATATTCATTAAGCAATCACGGCATAACAAGGAGGATAAGCCACATAAAGTCAATATATAGAAGAAACAAATGCACACGAACCAGGCATACAAATGAGTAACAAACTAATCATTTAAGAGCCGTTATTGAAAAAAAAAAAGCATTTAATAAGACAATTAAAGTGTTTTTGATCTTGCATGTGTGTCGAGCTGTTATTCAAGACTCAGTAAACCAAATATTCAACATTTAAAATCATAACTGTGTCTCTTTAAAACAGTCACTTACAGTCTCTTTCTTGGGCTCTCGATCCAGGTCCAGCCGGAGCAGAGATGTGTTGACTTTAAAAGCGAGGGAGAGAGCCATGAGGCCTCCGGTCTTGATCTCGTTCTCCCGGAGGTCAAGGCGGAGCAGCCTCGGACTCTCTGCGATGAATTCTGCTATTGCTACCGCACCTGTAACAAGAACAATTCCACATAATTACATATACATATAAAAAAAACTTTACTTTATATGCAACAACCACAACAAAGAAAAAAAAACAATATGATATTAAAAATAAACTGATAGACTATGTTTTATGCTAACTTTTGACACTTTAAATTACATTGACCAAGATGAATTTAGAATTAACAAATTTTCTTACAGTTTACTCATTGATCCCTACATTCAATGTACATTTTTTTAAATAGAACTTTTTGAAATATGTGGTTATTACTCTGTCCATAGTTTTTAGATAAACATTAATAAACAACTGTACTTTTGGCAACATTAAAATACCTTAAGTCAATAAATTAACTTACAAACCACTATTTCAGATATGACATTGACATTCTTTTCGTTAATATGTTATATATTAAAAACATAGAACAGCTCTCACCTTCACAGGAGAGTTTGGTGGAGGCCAGGCCCAGTCTGAGAATAGAGCGGTTTGCTATCAATCCATCTTTGAGCTTGTGCACGCCTTCATTGCCTACAGCATTGTGTCCAAGGTTTAGAGTTTCCAAAGTCTGGGTAAATGGCTACCGCAGAGAATGTTGGGTAAACATTAACGGATGAAGGAATGAAGGAAAGCAATGCATCAAATATTACTGAAAAAAGGATCTTTCAGATTAAATATAGCATCTTAATAAACACATTGTTGATCTGACAAATCACTGATGTGACCTGAAACTGTGAACTTGTGTGATGAACTTTACCAAAGCGCTGGCCAGGTATCCCATGCCATTGTGTGTGAGCTGGTTGTTCCAAAGCACCAGTGTGACCAAGCCCTTCCTCTGCTCCTTCAGCCCCTCACACACATATGCTAACCCTGACCAACAACAAAAAATAATAATACATCAACGAAATTAGCAAAATAGAAAAAAATCTAATAAAATGTCAACATTAAAATTAAAACCCTGGCAAAAATGTTTAAACCCTTTTATTTTTTATGTTCCAAAACTTTTGCTACATTTTTTAACATTTGCTAATCCTAAATCAGTTGATCTTTGAGATCATACTAGTATAAAAGCACCATTGTATAACGTACAATAGTTATTAATAAAGTGATTTTGGAAGTTTTATATGGACTTCTTTTTGGAGTTTCTTTTCAATTCACCTCAACAATTGCCATCATTGTGGCTTTATACTGTAAGTGTCTTTTGTGTTGCTTTTACTGTAAAAAAATTATAAGACAAGTGTTCAAAAGCAACAACACAGATTTGATAAGTGAAAAGGCGTTTACCCAATATTTAGGCAGTATTTTGGACCTATTTTTTTGTTCTGATTTGTCTCTTTAGGGCACAAAAGTGGAAGATGCAGACCTGAATCTAGTATGTGATTGTTCCTCAGGTCCAGAATCTGGATGTTGTAGTTGAATTTCAGGAGATTCCCCAACTGAGCTGAATCCTGCAGGCCATTGAGTTTATTCTCAGCCAGATACAGTTCTCGGAGGTTCATGTTCATCTTCAGAGCTGTGGCTAAACACGGATGAAACCAAGTCTCAATAATGTTCATTCACAAATCAAGTGAACCATTTAAATGCAAAATTACATCATACACAATACATTCGAAGAATATTCTACAAAGAATAAACTATGACAGGAAACTATTATGATCAACAGAAGAGCCAGCTGAGCTCCAGAAAAAACCTAGCATAGCTAAGCTAAAGTAAATTAAGCTGGTCTAAGTTAAAGATAGCAGAACAAGATAAAAGCTAGCAAATTGCAGATATGTAGGGTAAGGTACAGTAAATCTGTAAGAACAACACAAACTCTACTTTACTACAGATTAACTATGTTTACAGTAAAGATAGATATGTTGTAAAGCTAGCTTAGCTGGAGAAAGATAGCTAAGCTACAGTAAAGCTTATATATTAATATTAAAGGTAGCTGACTTTTACAAAAACTAAAGACTTTTACAAAAACTTTTACAAAATCTATAGTTAATCTAACTGAGAAACATAAATCTATCTAAATTATAGTAAAACTAGATGATTTAAAGTAAAGCTAGTAAATCAGAAAAAGTTACAGGTCAAGTTACTTTAAAACTAGTCAAGATACAGAAAAGCTATAGAAACTACAGGAAAGGTAGCCAAGTTACAGGAAAGCTAGTCAAGATGCAGCAAAGCTACAGAAACTACAGGAAAGCTAGTCAAGTTACAGTAATGCTAGCCAAGAAACAGTAAAGCTTGATAAACTACAGTAAGGAAATAGAAACTACATGAAAGCTAGCCAAGTTACAGCAAAGCTAGTCAAGATACAGTAAAGCTAGATAAGCTACAGAAAAGCTAGTGAAGTTACAGTTATGCTAGTCAAGATACAGTAAAGCTAGATAAGCTACAGAAGAGCTTGAGAAACTACAGGAAAGGTAGCCAAGTTACAGGAAAGCTAATCAAGATACAGTAAAGCTAGATAAGCTACAGGAAAGGTAGCCATGTTACAGGAAAGCTAGATAATTACAGGAAAGCTAGTCGAGATACAGTAAAGCTACAGAAACTACAGGAAAGCTAGTCATGTTACAGTAATGGTAGCCAAGATACAGTAAAGCTAGATAAGCTACAGAAAAGCTAGTAAAGTTACAGTCGTGCTAGTCAAGATACAGTAAAGCTAGATAAGCTACAGAAGAGCTTGAGAAACTACAGGAAAGGTAGCCAAGTTACAGAAAAGCTAATCAAGATACAGTAAAGCTAGATAAGCTACAGAAGAGCTTGAGAAACTACAGTAAAGCTAGATAAGCTACAGGAAAGGTGGTCGAGATACAGTAAAGCTACAGAAACTACAGGAAAGCTAGTCAAGTTACAGTAACGGTAGCCAAGATACAGTAAAGCTAGATAAGCTACAGAAGAGCTAGCCAAGTTACAGTAAAGATGGCTGATCAATACCAGGCTAGAAAATGGGGCTGGGAAAGATGCAATAAAATTATTTGAGCTATAGTAGGATGTGTTTAAATAAAGATAAACCAACAGTACGTATTTATAAAAAAATGTAGAAAAAATGTATTGCATTAAGTAAATGTTTATTTTTAAAAATGATTGTATCTAATCAATAGTACAGTTAGTTTATTATGATTACCAAGCAGCATTAGTGGTCGTCCTGAGATGCCAGCATTCTCCAGATGCAGGACGGTCAAACTGCTACTGATCCGAAGTGCTCTTGCTACAAACGGTGCTGAATGGTCCAGCAGAGGGGTGTTGCGTGCATCCAGGTACTGCAGAGAACTCGTCTGGAAACAAAGGCACAATTGATGATGTATTACGGATCACGTTTTGTTTGAAGGTTTTAGCATACATCAGGGAAAATAACTATTTTATACACTAGACTTTTTTCCCCCACTTACAAACAATTGGGATCTGAGAGAAAATGGAAAAAAAAAATAATGTAACATTTTAAAAAAATGTTATTCATTTCATTGAATGAATTTAGCATTTGATCATCTACCAGCCAGCAGTAGTTTGAACTTGTTAAAAAGATTAAAACGGCATCTGCCAACACACTCAAACAATCCGAGTCTAACCTATCCACTATGAGCAAGGTCAAAGAGCTTTTTAAAGACACCAGGGACAAAATTGTATTCCTTCACAGATCAGGACAATCTGAAACAACTTGGTAAGAAGACAACAACCATAACTTTGAGCCTCAAGGAGTGCTATAGATCATGAGAAAGTTGAGGGGAACATGATAAGACCGGCACTGTTCTATCCATGCCAGAATACCACTGCAAGCCCTGCTCTATATCATGAAGAGAGCTGGGATTCAACTAGGAATAGGGGAAGGTAACTGAGCCCTATCTTGAGAGAAGTATGGATGTGGATGTGTATTGAAAGACTTTAAGATTGTAAAGGTTGCATCTGGCCTTGTCAGCATGACAATGGCCATAAACACATAGCCAGGGAAACTAATGAGTGAAAAATGGCCCATTAAAAAAGTGGCATAGTAAGTCTCCAGACCTGAACCTAAATGAAATTATATGGAGACTACAGAAGATAGTAGTTTCAATTCATCTAGTGCCATGTTTAAACATTTAAGATATTAGACGAATATAAACATAATTGAAAAAGATGTTCATCACCTTCCTCATCATGTGTGAGGCGGCCTGCCATCCACGGGTGCCAATGTGCTTGTTGCTGGAGATGTTTAGATGAGTGGCAGATTCATAGTATTCGATCATATCGAACAAAGCGGAAGCTCCCTGAGAGAAACAGATGGAAAAAGACAACCCGAGTAGCCATGACAACCAGCTGCTGCACCTGTTCACACGCTGATGAACTAAACAGGCGTATCTGCAGTTCATCAAACTTTATCACAGAGAAGTGTCAATTAATTTCAAATTTGCATTTGAAAGAAATCTAACTTTAATCTTAATAGGACCTAAATACATCTTCTAGTTTCTTAAATAGATTTAACAATTTTATTTACATCCATTTTGGTAAGATTCCTTGAGACTGAAAAAAGAAGAAAAAAAAACATTATTAATGTTTTGCTGTAATTTTGCTGTTGTCTTACATTTTTTACATTTTTATGCTATCTTACATTCTAAAGAGCAGCTTTTCAAAGTTCGATGTGATGAGCTTTTAACTAAATCAAAAGTAACATGTTTGAATCTGTACTTTCAAAAAGAAATACGTATTTATTAGGGGTGTAACGGTTCACGGTATGTATTGAACCGTTTCGGTACGGCCTGTTCGGTTCGGTACACTTGCGTACCGTTTCGGTATTCGGTATTTTTATTAAATGATATAAATGTATTATTAGCGCGATATTAAGCGCAGCGGAACAATGTTCCTAGGCGAGTTTCCGCACGGACGCTATTGAGTGACGAGCATTGAGCATTTCATTTTTTATTTAAAAAAATGTGTTTTTCTTAATAAAGAGTGCCATTTATTTAAAATATCACCCAAATGTGTCACTTTTATTTATTTTATGCAAGAATTCTACTGTGTATTGGCAGCTTTTCAAAATAAAGAATATGTAAGTTCTTATTGTTTTGTACGAACCGAATGAACCCGAACCGAACTCTCCAAGACACTGTACCGAACCGAATACGATTTTAGCGTACCGTTACACCCCTAGTATTTATCACAGAAACTGAAAACAATAGCTTTCAACTGTATGCATTATTATCAAGGCTTTTATCTATTGTGAGAAACACGGCCAAACACTGAGGATGAGGGGTGAAACAAGCCCCAAACAAGCAAATATTGTAGCTGTTGTTCTGCAAACAAAGCATGTCACACTGCAAATGCCCTTGAAATCTCACATTTATTAAAAGAGCTGTAAAATGGGTGATGGATACACCGTGGCACTAATGCACCAGGGACTAGGTGCCATGATGCATTTCTGTAAACTGGGGTCAGATTTTAACCCCAGTCTCGCCATCTTCTCTCTCTCCATTATCATTTATTTTCCCAACATTGGAATAAAAAAAAAGGTGTACCCTTAAATACCTGCTGGATAAGGAGGGAACTCTTTATGTTTCCGTATAGATTAGGATCTCTGAGTCAACAAAAATAAAAACGACGCATAGAAAAGCTATGGTTTAAATGTTTGTTTCACCATTTTACTAATGTATTTCTATTAATCATGCTTCAGTCAAACACTGAAAAAAAATTACGTTTGGTGAGGATTAACAGTGTTCTCAAAGATGGTGCTCCATATCTATTATGCCAGCACGAAATAAATAATAAACAGCCTGTTGATTTCTAAATATTGTGATAAGCATCAGCCACATACAGATAAATAAGGCCAATTTATGTGAGTAGCGTAATCTAATGGATATGAAGATTTCTGAAGAATGGTGTAGAGAAATGTTCTATTTTCAACTTCATTTTCACTTTTTTTTTGATGATGATGGATTTTTATAATGCTGAAAGAATCCCCAGTAATACAAAGATCTGAGCTAGTCTGAGGCTAAAAGAGCAGGTTTAAACATGCGCCCATCTAAAAATGTGTGTCACAAGAGAAACAGTTAAAGCATCGCTTCCAAATTGTATTTACACAAGAGATTTACACTTTATTTTAAGCTACTTGAACTTTAACCACAAAACGAACACAGACAAGCTGAGACAAAAACACTGACTTTTCACTTCTCATGCAGCTAAGGAAACCAAACATAAAAGGTTGACTTCAAACTTGAATAGAGGAAAGATAAGAGGACAATTTAATGTAAACCCATTAAAAAAGTTTATAAAATGTTTTATTTACAATATAATGTTTTATTTAATTTTTTTTAAAAACTTAGTAAAATACAAAAAATGGTGAAATTAATAAATGTAATAAATTAATTAAAGAGAAAAATAAACACACTGTTTAGTAATTATTTATTTATTTGATTAAAAAATGACCATAGAAACCCTTTTTTAATGGCCAAAAAAGTTCCAAACACGAAAGACTTACGTCCTCATCCAGGTTGGTCTGTTCCAAATCCACCACTTTAAACTGGACCCTCTTGAAGACTTCCTCCAGAGATTCACATGATTTATAGTCTAGTTTCTCTCCTAAACACAAAGGAAACTATTATTTATATTTTTCTTTACCAAAAATAAGGCTCTTTACATTTTACAGACACCAATTATTTAAAGATGCTTATTTTTCTGCTACTTCATTATTCACAGTGAACAGGAATTATTTGATTCAAGCTCACATTCCTCATATCTTCCTAAACCCAACAAGAACACAAACCAGTTTAAACAGGTTTCCTTAAATAAAGTATTTTGGGTGTGTGTTTAAGCATTTCATACAGAGGAATGACACCTCATTCCTGTCCAAGAATTCTGGCCAAATCTGCCCATCAAGGCTTTTAAATAATCCCTGCAAACTCTCAGTCTATTATACACCAAAGATGGGGAATGCAGTATGCAGAAAGGCAGCAACTGATTTCCTGCTCACCTTTGAGATCGAGGCACTCGTTTCGCTGTGTCAGGTCTTTCAAGTCCTACAAGAAATAAAAAAAAAAAATCAAGGGTTTTACATCAAGATGCAGTAGATGATGTTTCATAGCCATCACAAGTTATTCACAAACGTCTTAAAATGTATTGGTGAGTAGAATAAGCACAAACTAGGTGCACAGTGGTGGTATTAGTAGCCTTTAAATCTTTCTCCCTCGGCTCACTGTCCATTTCTTTTACAAGCCTGCTGTTTGTGAAGCCATTTTTCCGAGGGTGACTAAGCAATTAAGAGAGGAACACAAGAGCAGATTGAAATGTTGGAAAAACACATGTAAGGAGACACACAAACAAACACTGTAATAGCTGCTTATTTCTGCACTGAGAGGCAACTAATGGAAATGTACCATCATTCCATTGGAAATGTAAAGGGTTGTAGCCAAAATACCAAAATAAAAAGCTTTCAACAATTTCTCTACCTCTCCTTGTTCCAAATCTGTTTGAAATTCTATCTTCACAAAAAAGCTATTGATGAAGTAGCATTACATAGCATTCTTTAAAATATCTTAATTTGCAGTTTGGAGCAAGGGTGTGGTAACACTTTTTTTTGTGCACCATTGAACCGTCACAGTTCAACTCAATAAAGTTCAACGACTTTTTAATGTTTCTGCATTATTTTCCTCTCTGAGTGAAAGAGCTGTGACTACAGCAGCTCTATGCTTCTAATATTTCAAGATATATTTTGAAACAGGAGGTTGATATCAAAGCAAAACCTTGAACACTTCCAAAGATGATGCAGGATTTTAAACTGAGAATAATAAATGCATTTTTACTTCTTTAGCTCCCCACTAAGTCTTGTTACAACTCCCCACTAAGTCTTTTTAAAGCTGTTTGGTTGTACTGCATTTGTGTTGTGCCATTTATAACACAAACTGAGATTGAGATTAACGGTGTGGAATCAATTTGGCATGCCACAGACATTATTATTTTATAAAGAAACAACAATTCACATTTGTCTGAATAGAAACATAAGTACAGAACTGTTTTAGTCAGGAATTATTTTTATAGGAACTGTTTTTGCTTTATAAAAAGTAAAGTGTATATTAATCATAAGATGAGAAAAGAATGAACATCAAACCACTTTTTTGCCTTTTTTTACGATTTTACAATTTGCTCTGATAATCTTGATATCCTTTTTAGTACAACCCCAGCTGCTTTAAAAAAATATTTTTTTACAAATATTTGTATATAATAATTCCACAACAAACCTGATATTTTGGCATGTTTTATAAGAAAAAAAAAGTGACGAAACAAAAAAAAAGTGAAAATTGTAGCAAAATATTTCCTAAACCTTATACAATGTTCCAAGAACTTTTTGATTGACTGTGCTTTGACTTCTGGCAGAACTTTGAAAAACACAAACCCTATCACAGGTCTTGACCTTCCAAAAGCTATTCCTTCTTTTCATCTCTATGATTTGAAGTCAGTAAAATGAAACTGTAAGGCCATCACATATTTTTTCCACATTAAATATAAATTACATTGCAAATGTATCAACTCTAGTAATTAAAACCAAGAATATCAAAACTGATAACCTTTTTTAAAACCTATTCATTACATTTGACAACGATAATTAAACAATGTGTCTTGCGCCACTCCTATTTAATTTAAAACAGCCCTGTGGTTGGCACATGCACCGGTGCATGGTGAGACTTCAATGGGTTAATCAGGACAATCTGATTAAATTTCAGCCCTGTGTTCCTGTAGCATTGTCTACAAGATAAACTTGATGTAATTTTCCTACTAGGAGCACTCAAGCCTTTCCCACAACAGCTGGAGTTGCAAGTGTGAGAGAAGCCTAGTGACCAGACAAACTCAGTTTTTCTTGTTTATGATTCTACTTGACAAGAAGGTTGGTAGTATTTTGTACTGTTCCGAAATAATGCTGAGAAACACCAGCTTCTAATGTGTGTGTGCCCTGACATCACAACTATTAAAAATCTGTAAAACCTTAAGTCTTGTATAAATGCAATATTATGTATTTTACTTGTTTGTAAACACACTCATTCTGGTTTAGTTACAAATAAATTAATACTCAAACGAAGTTTAAATAGGTACAGACATCATACCTATTGTTAACACTCAAACTAGAATATTGTGGGAGGATCTGCTATTAAACTCGGCAAATAAACACATTTAAAACATTAAGTCTTAAACTTCTTTTTTTGTTGTTAAATTAGGACCTCTCTTGGTGAACAGAATACACATTATAATTCGTAGAGTTTGTTTACTCTCTATAGTGTTTATAATGCAGTGTACATAAGGTTTTCACAGAAGACCACAGGAGTCTTGTGACAGCCTAAGCCAAAGTTTGTTGAGGTTATGCTTTTCTAATCAGAAAAAAAACTGTAATCTAGTGGAACAAACCACGACAAAGCAGTTTACAAATGAACACAACAAAGCTCCCTTTTCTTCAGTAAAAGGTAACAAACTGAGAAAATATTCTTTTTTAACTACATTTTCCTCCACCATATTTAAATGACCAACAGACAAAAAAAATGGTTTACAGTTACAGTTAACTAAATAATTGGGTTCATTTTACCCATAACCAATGTTATTTCAGAAAATGTATGTGCAGAAAAGGGGGTAAATCCTCAAAGAAGTTGGTAATAAAGCTTAAATATGCTGTAAATTACAAATCTAAATGAGAAAACAAGACAACAACATTAAATTAAAGGTTTATGTTTATCTTTTAATGTCTAAACGGTAAAACACTCATGAAAATGTTGTTCAGTTGCAAGCAACAACTTCTCATGCAGTTTCACTAATATGTGTGAGAATTCACTCAACCCAAAAAACTTTTAAACCAGTGCTCAAGTCATTGGGAGTACCTTAAGCCAGTTGATGTTTTTTGTAGAAGAGGTTTTTATTTATTTATATTATTTATATATATTACAAAATTGGGTTACCTGCATCTGTTTGAGCACTTTGGGAATTGGTTTGCAGTTGAGCTTCTGGCACGCTTGTCTGTAGGCATTCAAAATCTCCTCTACAGTCACATTCTGAGCTGCAAAAAAATGATAGAAAACCAAGGTCAAATGTCAGACAAAAACATAACGTTTTAATGCATTTACACTGTATAGATGTGCTTATGCTCATTCCAACAGACATTCAACAAGGGATGCCACAATACTCTGTTTTATACCGAATCGAACGATACGCAGTCCTCAATTAAATATGCATTTGTGAACAACGTTTTTTTTGGTTTTTCCTCATTTGATTACCTTGTGTTTACCCTGTTAATTATTATTTCAAAATGACTCGCGAACTCCTGGTTTACAGAGGTGAAAACATTTCTGGAACAAACATCCAATCAATGAACTGCTCCTTGTGTAAATATCCAATCAGAGAGCACTAAAGATAGAAGAGGGCGGGACTTGTGGTAGGTCACTAAGCGTGACCAGAATGGAGCTCCCTCAGTCAGCAATATAAAGAGGTTTTTAAACCTGGAGACATTCCGGTTTGTTGTCAAATAAGACAAAGATGAGAGAAGAACAGTAAACAAAAGTCACTTCGTGCAAGCACTGTTTTATCAGATGTAATTATGCAATAGGCAACAAGAGAAACATGAGTGCTTATCCGTACCGTCAGCCAAGCCCAACAAATTTAGATACATATTGTTTATTTTATTGTTCATATAAAGAGTCCATTTTTGAAGGTGTGTATTGATGTTTGATTCTGCAAAATAAAGTGAACTCTCACAAACACCTAAATTTTTATCTCTTCATGGGATCTTTACAAAGGACTGTTACTAATTTGCTAAACCAAAAGAACTGAACTGAAAACCAAGGTACACGCCGAACCGTCAGCTTTGTGTACCCTTGAATCCCTACATTAAACATAACAATCCTCCCTCGTATATACACAAATTGTTAATGTGTTTACAGCAAACATCTACAAAGGCTTTGCAGGCCTCAGGCTTTGAGAAGAAATCTCAGGCATGTGTTAGTTTCTAAACCATTACCCATTTAGTCTTTTAAACACTTTTCAAAGGAGGACAAGTGAAACTCACATATTGCCTAATGCTCACAGTATGAAGCATCATGTGAAGGAATACAAAAATCAACTGTGTAAAGCCAAAAAGATTAATTTTTGCTGCTTTCTGAAAAATAAGTAAAAGATTTTTAAATGATAAGGTTATTGTTTTGTTTTTAAAAGGAGGCTTAAAAAGGAGACCATTTGGATCTTGTGCTTGTACAGCAATGGTCACCGTCATAGAGCTTTCAGATCTATGAAGAGATTATTCTTGCCTATTGATACAGCCATTGCAAAAATGTAAAAATGTGAGTTTTGATATTAACCACTGCTGTAGGTTCTGTGATTGTGATCAAATCAGAGCCAAATGCTGTGAAAACACAAAAATCCAGATTCGATTAGATGGTCATCTTCATAATCGAGCCTGATAATAGACCTATGATGTAAAATCTCTTTCAAAATCGTGCAAAATGCTGTTCATATGACTAAGCTGATTGAAATAATGGAGTGATTTTCAATAGAGGCAGCCTGGATGAGATTCGAAACATGGCAAAGCTTGTTCATCAAATTTAACTCAATGAAGAAAGTGACTGGTTTCCAGTTATCAAAGTTTCCACAAGTTAACTATTTTTCACAATTATGTTTATTAAGAACCATTTGGTGAATTCCAGTTATTTGCTATTAGCCTATTGTACACATAAACACAAAGAATTTGAAAATGCAGAAATAATTCAAAGATAGATAATATAACTTTCATTTAATAAATGCTTCAGGTGTTTATTTGTTTGACTGATTGCAGTGATGTTTTGTTTAATAGTTTTTTTGATTTATTACATGTACCATGTTTGACAATGAGGCAAACACAATTTAATGCGTATTCAAACTTGTGATAGACCTAAAATCATGATGTGGATAAGAAAAAAAGCATCTGAGCAACAGCATTAGTGTTGTCCTAAGAGATTTTTAAAAATATTTTTCTTAGAATGAGCAGCAGACTTTGGTGTGATTCCATGGCAGTTCAGTTTGAACTGGCTCATTGTTCTCATTCATTTCAGGCTGACCCCAGAGCTGATAACAGAGTGCCTATAAACTTTCAAGAATAGGGTTGCAGGAATAAAACACTTTTAAATGAAATGGTCAAAACCAAGCTTACAGATAAAAGGGAAGTATATTTACTTGAAAAACATTAACTTGAGGGAAAAATTGATCAATTCTTTGAATTCATAAGAAATGCTAAGAGTTTGTACACCTCTGATTTTGAAGGTACAGAAAAGGCTTGTCATTTTCAGGAGATAGAGGCCCCTTTACGTATAAATAAGTCATCACTGAAATTATGCAAACACAGAAACGTTAATGTCTTTCTAAATACTGGAATGTGATTGGATGGAGGTTAATTTTGAATAACCACACCGGAAGCCCGTAGGATTATTCACTTTTACATCAATGGGATATAGCAACAGTAACATTTCCCAGATTTGCTTACCAATTGTTTATGGATCATTTTAGCATTTCTTTAAAGTTCAATTAAAGCAGGAAAGGAGAGACACAAGGTCACCTTAGTGGCAGCCAAGTCACTGATGTGAGTTTGGTTGCATCTTGAGTAATCAACAAGTGCTCAACAAGCATAGAAACATCTTCCTTCAACTAGGGCTATAGATATTGATTATTTTTATAAACTTTAATGATCTCACGCTTTTGATAACCTTTTGACGTTTTCAAGAGTCAATTTTCGCATTCCTTGGTCAGTCAATTGCATGATTTTTGGTAGCGCTACTAAACTATTGCAAGTCAGATTATACAACCCGGAAGTGATTGAATACAGATACACACCCAGGTATCGGATCGGTACTCAGTATCGGCTGATACCCTGAGCCGAAATATCGGGATCGGTATCGGGAGGGGAAAAATGGTATCAGAACATCTCTAATTTTTGTGTTGCGCAATATACCGCATTATAGTATTTCCCTCCCCTTCCTCCTGCTGATATATATTAATTTCCAAAATTTCTATCTTTAAAAGGTCCTTAATAAATAATTTTTTTTTTAATTACTAAGTGGTGTAAAATTGGTTTGAATGTTTAAATGACTTGCACCGTTAGTCGTCTACCGGAAAGTGTTTCACGTTCATACTGGGTGTGGGAGGGAGGGAAGGAGGGAGGAAGGGAGGGAGAGAGAGAGAGGGAGAGGGAGAGAGAGAGGGCAGAGTCTGAATTCACTCCATGTTCATGGTGAACAGCATGTTCTTGGAAAAGTTTTATTTGGAGAATAAATAGTCTCTGCATGGGCAAATTCTCACAGAAAAGACAAACTTTTGGAAATGGTATCAACCTCTGCTCATAATTGTCTAATGCACTTTATAGGTTTCCAACAAAAACAAATACATTTACTGAACAGTCCTTCGCTTGTGACACCAGCAAAAAAAGTAACAAAATGTCCTCAAACACAGAGATAGCCTACACACCCAAATATATGAAATGTTATAAATGAAGGCAAAAATAATTATATATTGATACAGTATTCTGTTCCTGAAGTATAAAAATCTCATGTATGTATATGAATTTAATAAAAAGCACAAAATATTTACTCAAATGTATCTGGGTGCACTATAACTTGGCACTGAGAGTAGTAAGAGCTTTGTTTTAAAACACTAATTCACTAATTTATAACACTAACAAGAAACTATTTCATTCCAATTACTTTGCAAATGTAATTGTTTGAACATTTTAAATGAGAGTAGACTAAATTTAATTAACTAGACTGAGAATTAAATAGACTAAAATGTATTTCCTTCATGGATATAACTGGAAAACAGTCAATTGTTTTGGCAAAATTATAATTAGGGCAGTTTTCTCATATATGCAGCACACAATTGCACAAGATTTCAGAACAGTACAGAGAGTCCTGCACTTCCTCAGAGCAAAGATTACAGCAGCTTTATAAACTCTGAAATTTGATAAGGACAATATGTAAACAAACGAAACCAGTACAGTCAGCACCCAAAATACATTTGTCAAACTAGAACAAGTCCTAAATTAACATTCAAACAGGATAAAACTGTGAGGGCGCCAAAATGTTTTGACTTCATTAGTCGAATCTTACAGTGTGTCTTGTATGTCAGTAAAATAAGCTTCATGTAAATTATAAAAACTACAGTGAAACATTTGTATAGAAAGATAATTCCGACATGTTTCAGTCAAGATTGCTCATGTCTTTAATTATAGTTGCCAGATACTGACAAATTTATCTCAAAACTGTACTACGTTAGACAGAAATGAAATAAATCCATTTTAGTTTGTAGTTGTGTAGAATATATTGCCTATGAAAAAAGTAAAGCATCAATTAAATGTAAATGTGTTTGTTATATAGACACTTTTACATGTGCAGTTTGCCGAAGGAAGTGGTGGTGCTCCCCAATCGTTCAGACAATTGTTCAGAGATTGCACCAACCAAAAACCTAAAGGTGGGCTGTAGTTTAATAGGATTCATAAAAGAATAGAGACATTTCAGAATAACCAGAAGCCTCAGTAATTGCTGGTGATCATATATTATGATTGGAAGGGGGACATAATAAAAAAATACTTGCGTCTGCAGCATTCAATTTCTATCAGGTAAATGTATTCTTCTTCTGCCATTCTTCTATTGCCAAGTTGTGCACACCACAAAGCGTGACAACTTTACCAACAGTAGAAGGGTCTATATTCTCATGAAAAAACAAGTTTTGGTTATTTATAGCAAAAAATTATCATCCCATATAAAATGTGACCCTGATGGGTAAAGAAATGTAATGAATGAATTTTGAAGTTCGGTAATCTGAATATGCCTCTTAAAAATATATTCTATTACCTCCGTGTTCAACAGAGAATGTTTTGGCAAAACAAATTATTTAGGTATGAACTGGTCTTTCTGATACCATTTTTGTCTGGAAGCATCCAATTTGACCGATAATTAAACTGTTCAACTGTTAAACTTCATTTACAACGATGAAGTTGAATGAAAAAATTTGACCTTAAAATTTAATGTTCAATGAGGAATGAAATATGTTTGCTGTGGCACAAATTGTGCAGTGGTTGCTATTATTCAATTGGATAAAAATGTCCAACTTTTTACAACTGTCTAATTGTATTTATTTATATTTGGACTGGGCCCCGGTAGCTAACAGTGAAGGGATGGCAGGGGTCAGTAACATCTGAGCTACATATTCGAAAATAGACCTTCACACTCGCTCATGCCAGCAGAGTCAAACCCATTCACACAACAGTGCCATGAGGGCATTGAGGGCAAACAGACAGAGAGAGACACGCCCATGTGTGCCATTCCTTTGGGCTAAGCTGATAACAAACTGCACTGCAAAAATAAGTTGCTACAATGTCTTCAAATTCAATCAAATAAAATAAAGAGATTGTTTACAATCAGTGTTTATCAAATTGACTTAAACAGCACATTAATATATTCAGGTGTAAGTAAAAAGTACTGGTTTTCTGTTTTGTTTTCTGAACATATTTGAGAGGCATTTGACCAGTGCAAGTTGGTAGGGCTGAAGCAATTAGTTAATATCAACAACAATAATAATAACAACAATATCAGTTCACCAAAAAGTGGAAGCAGTCAAAAATTGAAAATGTATTTTCACGATTTGGGAGAGAGGCCTTTCTCTTGTATGTGTCTGGGTATCAGACCATTAAGCCACTGGTGCAAACTGCAATATCATTTTTGACTGCCATGACACGCTGGCACCAGAAACTACATCCAGCCCTATACTGAATGGCAGAAAAGATAAAGACTGCAAGGCCAGCCTGCAACCCAGGGGAGAGACAGAACAACTTAAATTTAAAAAAAATAATAAAAACTTGGAACAATGGTATTATCCAATTGTAAAAAGAATATCTGTGATAAGTGCTTCTGGTCATGTATTTGTGAAGATAATTAGCAAACCCATGAATTGACAAATTTTCTAAAATGTAATTTATCAGATTATTATCTAGCTGAAATTTCCCATTCTGTTTAATTGTTGAAGATAAAAATTCTAAGTACTCATACTTTTAAGTTAAGTCAAGCTGTATTAGGAATCAACAACCCAGTGAACCTAAGGATGCTTTCACACCTTTAGCTTTAGCTTGTTTAGTTTGATTAATTCTAACGTCCTTTTCCCTTTTAGTTTGTTCATGTGAGAAAGCAGCATCCAAACTAAAATTCAGACCAAAAGTGGACTACAAAAAGCAGTCCGAGACCAGATCGAGGAGGTGGTCTTGGTTAGAATTTAAATTAACTTTAGAGTGGTTTGTTTGTGGAGAGAACATAATCGAACACTGACCCAAATGATAGACAAATGAATATGACAAAAACATGCTTTTAAAAAGACAAATGATAAAGCAAAAGATGCCAAGTGATAAATATAGCAGCGAAGTCTGTCCATTTTGAGCATGCTGTCCAAGTTTTCTGGCGTTTACTTCTCAGCTGTTTACTTCCATGTGCGGGTTCATTATAACCAATTGAAAAGCAGTCGAGGAAAGGTGTAAGATGACGTATGTGACCAATGAGTTGCCTGTATGATGTCAAATGGCTGTATTTTCAACTAGCTGAAAATGGTAGGAATGAGAACTAAATCTGCAGACGATTACAACAATGTATCTGCTATTCCTCATGGTCCAGAGCAAATTAAACTAACTGGTGGGAAGTGGGTGCAAAAAATGCTTGAAATTATTAAGATTTCAAAATGACATGACTATCATTAAACAGTTGTCAATCTTTTGAAATAATAATTATATTAATATATATATATATATATATATATATATATATATATATATATATATATATTAGTTTATTAGCTTTAGATTTCAGATCCACTGTGTTTTTAATGAAGTCATCTATCAGAGACACAAACCACTAAAGTGTGTTTATCTCCCTCAAAGGACCCCCAAAGAGGAGTCCTCGATGTTAAAGGAAACTCCATAGGAAACCAAGCAACAAAAGTGACTATCACTGAACCATAGAATATAATGAAAGGAAATTAAGGAGTACACATTACAGAGGGTTCAAGTAACTAAAACAACTTCCTCAAAACTCAACAATGTCTGTAAGGCTGTGTAATATAATAAAGCAACCAACAACTGCACTTGAAATACTTCAAACCAAGGCCAAATTAGACCTTATGAAACTCAGACCACCTTTTTATATGGTACACATGTATTATTAACACGTTATTACTCACATTTTGGAGTAGTTTTACAGCTTGAAAAGAAAGTTTAAGCAATTTCATGGTGACGTGTTCCTGATAATGAGAAAAGTGTGCATGCATTACAAAAGGTATTAGGATTCCAAATAGATTGCAATTTACTTTTTACAATAAACAAATAAAGACATGACTCATAGTGGGGAGCTCAAAGAGACAAATGATCTCTGGTGCAACAAATTGCAGACCCCTGGTTTAGATTATCCTTAGAGGCATCTTCTAAAGACTCAGTGAGTTGATTGAATGTGTGACTTTTGTTGATAAACAAGTGAGCGATTCCTGAAATTCAACATGAAGGTGGGGTGATCGTGAGGTGATGAGGTGATACCGGTACATGGCTAAACTACACGGCAAAACTATAGATTTGTAGCAAGGCTTTTTTTTTTTTCGAGAAATTTATGAAAACTAGAGAATTTTGGGCTTTGTCATTGCAGTTTGCATTTTTCTGCCGATGCAGTTGCAAGTCGGGTGGACTTCTATCCCACTTTAGTGTGCCCTGCGAGCTGCTTTGGCTACTGCCTACTTGTCACTGTCCATTTTAATTTGTACTTTGGGAGGCTGGGTCATGAACATTTACTGTTAACGATCGCTAACGCCTCTTTGCACCAAGCCACACCTACTCAGTGCAGCTGGCATTTTTTTTAAAAGGCTCATGGCCCTTTAAGCAAAAGAAAGAAGTAAACAAGTCATACAGTTATATTCATAATATTAATATGCACAATTATGTTCAGTCTCGAACATATAACAATATAAAGAGATGCATTTATAATAATGTAGAAACACTCAAATGTGAGTATAGAAAATTAGAAACACTCAATTATCATGAAATATGTAGGAAACAGGAAGTCACTACACTTACAAGGAAAAGCTCAACAACTCAAAAAGCCTTTTGAACTAAAAAGATGGCAATTGCTGTGGATTTTAACAGCTTTTTAAATCCACTACATTGTAAAAAGTGTAAGTTGTTATTTTACATAATTTAATTAAATAAATTATTTAATGTCAAGTTTGTTGAATTCTGTATTTAGTTGCAACTCATTTGGTTTGAAGTAATTATGTAAAGTGGTGAGAGCTTTTGCAGAGTAATGAGTTGTTACATTGAACCTGACCTTCAGCTGCTGCAGTACACTCCAGTAAGTTTGCAAGGACAGAAATGACTCTCTGTGGCCTGATCAGAATCACAATACTGGGCGAACAGGATTTGGATCACTGGAACTCTCCCGGGAAAACATTACTTGGAAACTACCCAGCAACCTTTGTGCATGTTATAATCTAATGCTTAAGCATTAGAACCTTAAGCAAAAACTGGACTTGGAGACTTTAATATGTCTACATACACACAGACTGCTTGGCCGATTCAATTTGTTTACATTGACTAAAATATAACGAAAAGACTAAAGCTAATTACTATAAACTAATGTATCGCAAATGGATAAGGAAAGCTTTAACGTATAATGTGCTCTTTAATTTGAGTCAGTAAGATTGATCCAAGT
This sequence comes from Danionella cerebrum, assembly GCA_007224835.1. Taxonomy (NCBI): domain Eukaryota; kingdom Metazoa; phylum Chordata; class Actinopteri; order Cypriniformes; family Danionidae; genus Danionella; species Danionella cerebrum. The sequence goes on along the minus strand of SRMA01026500.1, from coordinate 337,123 downwards.
TAATAAAAACAGCTATTTGTAATTACCTTTAAAGACAGACAATCACCATTTAAAGGATTGTTCAGTGCTATGTTACTAACCCACAAAACCAGTATTACAACTATTACAAAACATTATAAAGCATTTTTAATGTAGATATTAAAAACGTTTGAGGAAAGAATGCCCAGAATTACAAAGGGAATTTGCCATCAATTAACATCCATTATCTAAAATAGAGCACTCATGACAAAATACCACAATTTTAGGGACAATTGCCACATGAGCTTAAATTTTCAGCGACTAACACAGTTTAATTATTTTTGCTTTTTACTGTTTTTTATCAATTTTTTTGTACTAAATGGTCCAAAACAGGTTTTTAAAACAGCATTAAACTTGCAAGGCCACCCCCCTGGATAGAAAGCATGCGTCAATCAACAAAATTACTGTTTGAATGAACTGCATTCTGAATATCAAGAGTCTCCATTATAGTATTATGCGCAAATGCTACATTTATGAAAACATATTTTATAAGTATATCGTTTCCAAAAAAAGATTAGAATTCTTAATTTGTAAAAATCTGCAAAGACTTCAAAACATCTGCATCATTTTAACTAATCAGAAACATTTTTATACATTTTTTCTTTTTTCTATGACTAGTAACAGTACAGAAATATTAAGTCAAATTCTGTTAAACCATTGAGTAATTTAAACAAAAACAAAGTTACTAATCTAGACTCCAAAAAAAGCCCCATATAAAAAGCTAAATTTCCCAAAAGCATATGACGTTACAAAAAACAAAGAGCAGTATTTAGACAAAACACGACATCCCGATGGCTTCATTGTTTGGTTTTTGAACATCCTCAGACACAAGAGAAGCATACAACTAGCTTGACCAATGCATACACAGATTACGGACAGACCAAACAATTAAAAACATTAAAATCTCTTTGCTTGAGATCAACGAAAATGTATTTATTTCAAGTAATCATAACATAGCACCAATCAGTCACTAAAGTCATGACTTAAATATTAGTTCAGGCAGAATATTCATATTTTAAAAGCTAAGTGGCAGACCATGAATGATTGTGCCAATGGTGCCTGACGCACCATTATCTAAACTTCAATAAGGGAGCCCGTAGCAGCTAACAGTTTTAGCCTACATTGTACTTTGTTTCTTATTCATTATATTTATTGTCTGGACTGTGAATTCATTAGATAAAGCAGAAAAAGCATGGGACAGAAAAATAGTGTAAAATGAGTTTGAATTAGGATGTAATCTATACTACGCAAGGTTTGTTTTAGAGTTACATTCACAGGTTGCATGATTACATCCCAAAACTTTGCAGGAATATTAAAAAGAGATGAAAATTCAGTAAACAAGATTCAGATTTCAATGGCCTTTGAGCAACATATTCATAGTTGAATAGAGGTTTCTTCAATTTACAGCTGCATGCATCTCAAAAGAATCTCAAAACAGTTCTACAGTTGTTATTGTGAAGCCATTGAATGACCCTAAAAGACGTAACAGATCAAATGTCTCTCGGATCCTTGATGTCTTGCAGGAAAAAGCTGGAGTGTAACAGGTAACAGAAGCCCGGATCAAAGCCTCAGCTTGAACTCAGCAGGGAGCAAATAGTTTAGAGCACAATTACACAAACCTTTCAGAGCTCAACAACAATGTAGACTGCAAGACATGAGTCCCAAGTCAGGATTCAGCTCCATTTCTGAACCTTGCGTGTTGACCTTCATGGTAGTAAAAATGGGTTGGAATACCTAGCCAACATTCAAAGTTAGATAAAAAGTAGGCTTATATATAATGGTCTTTATTTTTACTTTTCTAGAAAATTTGTATATAATAATATTGAAAAATGCCCTTGCAGTAACTGCAGCCATATGGAATTAATTCTTATCTAATAACTCAATGTCTACAAACGAAACATATCAACGAGAATGCATTTGTTTAACCAGGTCAATATCTCAAAGCCTCTACACACAGAGCCGAATTGAGATTTGCATGAATCCTTGGATGGCTTCTGAGCAGGGTGCTCTTCGGCTGGGTCAAGGAAATATTAATGCAATGACACTCGCTGTCTGGAGATGCCGTTTATGTTTTTTTAATGCACACAGTAGACAAGAAAGAAGGAGACGAAGACAGAAAACAAATTAAAAAAACACATAGAAAAAATCATGGCTGTTGAGAAGTGTATACTGTTGGTGTGGGAATTTGGGATGAGCACCAATGAGCAGCTCTTTTAAGTCCTACTTATGTCATCAAAGGAGCCAGCTTCATTTGGACATTTTCTTGTGAAAATGGATCCAATATGGCAATCCGAAACTCGTTCATTGGCACCACTTGTTTGGTCAAATGTCTTAACTCCCATTGGCACCGATGATTTTTGATTGAGGCATGTTGTCGAACGAATTTCGAATCGGAAATTCTCATCAGCGTGAGAAACTTCAGAGACAGTCAGTCTTCTCAAATTCGTTTACTCGTCTTTTTTGAGTTTAGTATGCAATATTTAGTTTTAAATTACATAAGAGCGCTGACTGAAATTTGTTCACTTTTTATTTGTTCATTTGTTAGTTTGCTTCTATTATTGCATTCCAAAAATGTGTGAACTTGTGTCATTGTGATATTCTTGAATAAGTTCACTCACCATGTCTCCAAGGGTCCTTAGGCTCAACAGCACCTGAGACAATGTCCTCATCTGAAGGAAAGGTAACTCTTTTGGACCCATGTTTATTCCCAGCTACTTCAACAGGTGTGGAAGCAGCAGAAACTGCCACCGAAGGCGGATCTTCACTACATTCATCTAAAGGCTCCTGCGGATGCAGTTCTATGATGGCTTCTGATATTACGGTCTCATCGCAACTAGAGGCACTTTCCTCAGTCTGAACCTGGGTGGCTGACTCAAACTCCAAAACTCCATTTTCATCCAGGCTTAAATCCACACCGATGTCCATCTCACCATCGTCATTACAATCTCCTGCAGAGCATTTACTGGATTCCTCAAAATTGCTCTGTTGCAAATCACCAGTTGAACCATTAATAGGCTCAGTGGGCACTCCAATGGTTCCATTGTTGCTATTACGCACTGTTTTGAGTTCTTCATCCTTCGAAAGGACATCTTTTAACCGAGTGAGAACCGCAGTATCCCGATCCCCCTGGTCCTCATCCATTAAATGGAGGCTGTCGCAAGGATGTATTACTTCCACGGTCTGTGATATAGTGTTGTCAGGCACATTGCACAAATCTAGAGCTTGAGCCTCGCAATTCATTTTCTCATTTCAAAGGAGCTGGAGAATCCACGACCTGTCATGCACTGAAGACCAAACTAACCACCAAAGAAAATTTTAAAACCCAAGCAAGCAGTTCATATGTCTTTACATCATGGCTTTGAGTTTAGCCCAAATACTCTTCATTCATTGCTTTAATGCTGTGAAATAGCTTCAAAAGGTTGAACTTTTTTTTTTATTTTATCTAATATCCAATGGTCTACTTCAGTAAACAAAACATTAATAACCAACCCAAGAAATTAATGCATTGTCCTTATCATCTCAACAAACATTGAGCGCATAAGGTCCTTACCAACAACGCACACTGTAGCTGTCCTCTGATTACGTTCATCTACAAGTTATACGATCAGATACAGGTAGTTGAAAACAAGTATTACATTGTTTGAATGTGTTATATTGGGTATGATAATGACTTAGGCTTTCTCAACTGGCCTGCTCTGCTGCACAAAGACAAGCAAAGTACCAAAACAGACTGGTTTAGCCTACGATTTAAAGTGCAAGAGCATTGAGATAACTCCAATCGTGTTTTAATATCTTTCAAAGCTTTCAAGACGACAAATCCTGCACTGTCACTTTCTGTGTCGCAGTCAATACAAATAAAAACAGGCGTCACACTCCGTAGCGCGTTCTCTACTTCCACAAAAAAACGGCCGCAAAACGATTTTCATGCTACATTTAAACAACTCGTTCCAATCGCTTCATGTAGATGATCTCTAACATATCCCCAAAACACACAAATCGCAGTTAAAAGGTAACATTTTGGCCCCGGTTAAGCTGTAGTCCTGATGACTCTGAGTGTCTGTTGACTGTTCTGAGATACGTCATCACCCCGGGTTTGGAAACTAGAATCAATTTCAGCCGCCGCACTTTCACCACTTTAGCTCAAGCAGCTATTTTTATCTTTGTAAAAATTTAGTTTTGCTGCTAAACTTATGGTTTAGAAAATAACGTTATTTTGAGTTTTTGTTTGTGAAGTTATTTTTTGGGGGGAGTAGCTTTCAAAGAGGAACGAGGGAGAAATTGCTCGAATCAGTATACGGTTGAACTTTGCAAAACAACTGTCACGATCTCGATCACGATGGATGGTTTATGACGTGTTAAAGAAAAAAAAACAAGCATTGTGTATTATTGGTGTATTTGTGTATAAGCATCAGGAATACTTCCAATACTTTTGTAACACGGGAACATAGAAAAACATACAATGGGAGATTTCTCATTTTATGTTCTTTAGAGCTAACATGAAACCGACTTTAAACCGCAGTAATATGAAAATAAGTAAAGGGAGACTTAATTTACATGTAGCGTTACAATATTTTTTTTTACTTGCGCGTTTTTATTTGGTTTAATGCCGTCTCACCACTAGATGTCCTCGATGCCTCAATTCTTATCTATAATGAAAAAATTAACTGCATTCAATTCTCATTGTAAAGCTTTTTGCTTAAAGTTTAAGTGAATTACTATTTTTATTAAAAATTTGATTAAAAAGAAAAGATGCTTCACACCTAAAGACTCTAAAATTAGAAGTTCTTGTAAAATGTATCTTTGTGTTGTTAAAATTCTCTCCTCTCTTCTCTCCTTTCTTCTCTTCTTCTCTTCCCTTCTCCTTACTTCTCTTCTCTCCTCGCCTCTCATGTCCCTTCATCTCCTCTCCCCTCATCTATTCTCTCCATTCTTCTTTTCTCCTCTTCTTTTATCCTCTCCTCTCTTTCCTCTTCTCTCCTGTCTTCTCATCTGCTCTCCACTCCCCTCATCTCTTCTCTCCTATCTTCTTCTCTCATCTCTTCACATCTTTACTCTCCTTTCCTCCCATTCTCCTGTTAAGTTTCTTTTCTTTCTGTAGTTTAGCATCAAGGCCTATGTATTTTTTTTTATCTAAATTTTCGGATTGTCTTCCTTTATCATTCCCACCAACTCCAGATGGAAAATATTTAACACAGTTTTGTTTTTTAAATACACCGCTTTTTCAGCTTTCATCAAATAAATGATGTCAGGCACATTTAGGTATTGGAGCTCTATCTTGAATATTTTAAGGTATTAAAATATCTTGTTTCAGTTGACTTTGAACCAAAAAACCTAACGAAAAATATTTTTTTTGTTGTTGATCTCTCATTTGATTTACGGTCCTCAAATAGAAAATCTGGGCATGTGATGAGATTTTTGGCAGAAAAGTTTTATTCCACCTGTTTCTGTCCCCCATGTATGAGGGATGTGTGTGCATGTGTGGGAGGCAGGTGCACAGGAGTAGTTTTATGGATGGCTGTAAATACTCAGAAGTGTGGAGTTGGAAGATTTCTCTCTCTCCCTCTCTCAGGTTCTCCCACATACACACATGCTCCCTCAAATGCATGGTCTTCTTTATGTGGATGTCAAGCAGAAGCTGGGGAAGAGCTGCTTTGGGTCCCAGGGAAAGAATTCATCTCCTAAATAAACCAAACTCGAGATCCAAAAGCAACTCACTAATGCTTTTCACACACACTGAAGGAGTGAAAATGAGGCCTCAGTTGGATAAGTGCAAAGAAAAGCATTCTTCTTAAAGAGATATTTCACTTAAAGCAGAACATTTTTTATAGCTGCATTCCACTGTATATTTTACGTCGTTGGGTATGACGCAATACAAATTAATTAACGTAAGTTTCACAGCGGCCTCAGAGCAATAACTGTTATCGGTAAAGGGCTCTACACAATAATTCCACAAGTGAGAGTTACATCTAAAGTAAACATAGAATCAAAAATGATGACTGTTTTATTCAGTTACAATTGTATATATAACTTTTGTGTTTTGTAATCCATGACTTGCGCAAACCAAACCTTTGGTTTATTGAAAACTCTTCACTTATTCATTTTGATGTATCTCCTTGTTTTTTTCTTATTCGATTTGAATGAATATTGTATGTGCTGTATATACACATCTTGATCAGAGAAAGGAGCAAACAGAAAGGTTAAGTTTCATGTTTTCCAACACTCTTTCTAAAGAGGCAAACAATTCAGGCATGTGTGTAACGGATGCATATACACATCTATTTATACAGATGGTACATGTTTATGGAAGCTCACATGAACACACACGTGTCGGTCGATAGATACACTCTCAGGCCGGGCTATTCACATGGGTTTGAACATGAAAAGCCCATAAACGATTAAAAAAAACTATTGTTTTTTTTTTTATTTTAAAATGGAATACTTTTTATGATTTTTGGCATAAAATGCTTTGGGTCAAAATGAGGTTTATTAATTTAATATTTGTATTGCTTCTTTTAATTTAATATGCTTCTATTGCTTTCTGGTCAAATAATACATCCCCAGAATGCTTAATTCTTAGAAGTCTGTGGCCTTTTTGAGCATTTCTTTTACTACTTAACAATTAGCTCTAGTAAATTATCTACAAAACAAATAAAGTATATATTTTTTTGGCATTGCTTGATGTAATTTTTTAGTACAACCCAAGTTTCTTTTTCTTTTTTTTTATATTCAAATATTCATTAATTACATTACCCAATAATTCCTGATATTGTTAAAAAAAAAAACTGAAATTGTAACTTGGTTGTCATGTTTTTACTGCAAAATTTGTAAATGAAGAGTTTTTATGTTTTATAATAAAAATTCAATAATCCCTACCTAAAAAAAAGACATGTAGACATAAGACATGTATATATATGTAGACATAAGACATGTATATATATATATATATATATATATATATATATATATATATATATATATATATATATATATATATATATATATATATATATATATATATACATGTCTTATGTCTACATATACACAAATGATCTTGAATCCATGTGATTTATTGTTTACCAAATGAAACCATCCACCACACTTACTGGTTTTTGTTATGTAAAACCAAGCTTTTCCTTATGATTTCCAACCAATTCCCCATTTTCCATGGCTATGACTGAGAGGAGGTGAATATGCTAAAAGATGTTTCGAATCCCAAATGAAACCTTCATTATTATTTCACATTTTTAGAACCACTACTTTGTATTTAGATGATTTTTGAAGATATTTCATCAGCTCAAGTGCACATCCTTATTTATCACCGAACCATGTCTAAACACACAGGGCTGTTGGGGTAGTAAATTGATACCCGCTCTGCAGTGTTTATGTGTCAGTGTAAATTTAAAGTTCAGTCAACACAACATTAATCAAATCAAGCTTTCCGCACACTGCCAAAGAAACACAAACACAAGCCATACACACTTCCTCTCACTTCTCCATCACTTGCACATTCTACTGTATCGGTGAGCTAAAGGACACTTTAAGTTACACAAAGAATATACAGACAATCTCTAACTAGTTTCGCTCATCATTTTCTTCTCATCTATACTTTTGAGCTACATTTTCAGAGAAACATCAACCACTGTAGTTTGTTGGCTACATGTTATCAATATTCAGGGCTCAAACACAGACGGTGCGCAGAATCCTATTGTAATTGCTCAGAGTATAGTTTTGTGACTTTTTCGGTGAACGTTGGTTATTTTGCAAAAAAAAAAAAACTTGTTTTTTAAAAAATGGATCTGTCCATTCCTCAACTCCATCAGTACTATCTCAAGGCATTCGGGATGTAATTGTGAACCTCTTTTGACTTCATTAAACTTTGTGCGGACAGTGGCCATTGAAAGCCTGATCCCAAATTTATTTTCCATGTATGAAAACATCTCTAAAACAGCACTCCCAGATATAGCATCACCGGGTGGCCACAGGAAATATTGATTTATCAATTGTGATATCTGTGATATCTTTCCAAAGATTTGAACTCATTCATTGCACCCCCTGGAGGTCACAACACTATGTTGTGGTTTTCATAATTTAATTTGTCTGTATTTTTAAAAATACATTTAAATACATCTATTAAATTTGAATTAGTCATAGTTCATAGTCCAACAAACAGACCGCTGAGAGCACTTTGATCACTGCTTGCAGCTTTGATTGTTAACATCTTCTTTGTTCAACTGAAGAACGATACTAGAACTTGAAACAAGTGAATACCATCAAATTCATGTCTTAAAATTCTACGCAATTAGCAAATTGATAAAAGTTCAAAAGGACAGAATATTAATAATTTAACTGAAACACTTGAATTGAGTATGGCAGAATGTTAATCAATTTTATTGTTTTTTAAATTATTAATAAGGTAAATGTTCCCTTTTAGTTCCCTTTTAAATTTTCAACTTAATTCAGGGTTAATTTAGAGCGTGACATAGGTGTTGCGAGTAAGATGTCTGCCCGCTCTATGCTAAAACGGCCTTTTAAAAACATAAAAAGTGAGGTTGAAGATTTGAATTTGAGCATTTTCTGGTCAGCGGAAGACAAAAAAAATAAAGAGATCCAGAAAATATTATATTTATATATATTTTTTTTTGTCTACCGCTGACCAGAAAATGCTCAAATTCAAATCTTCGGCCTCACTTTTACGAGTGGTGAATACAAATCTGATTTGGTGGGTAAACTTTAGCCATCTAGTTTAGAAGATTATTGAAGTAAATTAAGTGAAGTATTTGTAATCTGAAAAGAAAAACCCACATAATTCTTACATTTGACAAGTTAACCCTTACTCTGCTTCCTCTCTCATCAGTTTCACATTCTGCTTCATTAATGAACTGAAGGACTCATGACGCCAGACATGCATTAAACCACATCTCACTCTCATGTTTCCCTCGCTGTCTCTCTTTGCTTCATTCAAGCATTTTGAAGGCCGCAGCACAAAACGAGGGTGAGGAAATCAGGATTGTGGGGTGATAACTTCCACATGTTTGTATGGTTTTTAAATCAAAAGTTATATTTGAAATAAAAGTTATTATTTGGTTCACAGTGTCATCTTTCTTCTTTAAAGAGTGAACAAGTCACCCTCTTCACGTTAGTTGAGAGTGAATTAATTCCTTCATTATTAGTGGGTGGATTTCTCATGCTTTTCTGTCATTTGTGAGACCTCAGGCTGGTTTCTTTCAAGAAAGCATGTGTGCTTCCAATTATTGAACTCTACCTGTGAGCACGACCCTATTTCCTCTACAGTGTGGGAGTAAATGCTTTTTGCTTTTCCGACACTACAGCTCTATTATCCCAGACACACCAGTATAAAATCATCCATAAATGAAAACCCTTCTGAGTGAGCAAAAAGCAAAAACTTTATAATTGCTATAATAACTATTAAAGAGCAAATGATACAGCTGTACATAGTATGCTATTTTTTTTCGTTTTACAGCTGTATAGAGTAAAATATGGTCTTTTCTCATCCAAGTTAGCATTAAAAGTTTATAAAAAGGCTTTTAAAAACCTATAAAATTATCTTTAGTTTGTGAAAAGTGATTTACTTAGTTTTTTTTTAGTAACTTGCTGTTTGGGAGGTGGTGGTTATGGGTTGGTGGAAACTAAGAAACATTCCATTGAAGAAAAATAGTTCCCAGCCATGAGCCAGAGTAAATCACAAGCCACACCCGATGCCACTTCCCCAATTCATTCTCCCAACCAATCACTTACCTCCATTAGTTCAACTCACTTCCCTATTTAAACCTTTCACTACCTCATCGTCTAGACTACTGTGGATGTACCTCAGACCCATTCTGGTGAACATATTCCTAGAACACTTACTCTTGTCCATTCGCTGTCGATTTGCTCCTGTTGTCTCCACTTCCTGTTCAATGAAAAGAAACCAGTATCTGCCTTTAATCACGTTTAATAAATACCTAACTGGAGGATTCACAGCAGGAAGTTGGAACACAAGCAAAAAACCACTCGGTAGTGATTCTGCATGTAGACTTAATGCAGAAGCATAAATTGGACTTCACACTTCTAGCTGAGTTCTAAGATCGAAGATCAGAATCTGCTGGCGGTACCTTTCACAGCTAAAAGTAGTGAGCCAATGTCAAGTTCCTTACGCTTAACACCCAATGTGACGTAACAGTTCAGATCTTTCACACTAGGGAGTACTATTTCAAAACAATATATTATTTAGGGTCCTCCATTTACAATTTTCCTTATGGGCTAAGGGGGCAAGGAAGAACCCTCCCTTGCCTCTTCCTCAGGAGCCGAGGATAACTCTATCTGTGGACATTAAAAAAAAACACCAGAAAAAAAACATTTTAATTTACAACTTTTTTTGTGCAGCTAGAGATTTGGTTGTTATGCTTTGTTTTACTGTGAAGCACTTTGTCAGATCCCATACGCTGTGAGCTTGTGATAGATACTATATAAATCAAAGCTGCAAGCAGCGATCAAAGGACTCTTGCACTTCCGGCATCATAGTTTTTCAAAGGCTATCAAGAGCACATAGTTTAAGAAAGTCAAAAAAGCTTTGCAATTTAATATTCCATATACCTTAAGAGAAGATTGATGGAGCTTGGAAGTGAACAGATTTCACTTTTGAAACTAAATTTCAAAAGTAAATTAAAAATAACTCACTTTCTGTTGGTTTTCGAAACTCGCTCCAATTGACTTTTTTGTAAGTCTTAGTCTCGTATAAAAGTCTTGCAAATTCCAGACATGTAACTTCAAACACAGTCTGAAATAGCAGTATAAAACTGCGGAAATGGGATATTCCATGTTGCCACTAAGTGGCGCAATGACTGACACTATGTTGTTATTTTGATTTGTTCAGACATAGACACGTAACACGAATGGCAAATTTGAACCCAATAGGACATTGCATGGCTGAGTTTTTAACAACTTCCTGTTTAAGGTGATCAGTCGCTGTAAGCACATAATGTTTTTAAAAATAGCTGTCTCCCTGTTGACTTTGGAAACAGAATCCATATTATTAATATTTAAGTCTTGGTACTCTACACATATGTGCCAAATTTAATTCTCCCGTTATAAACTATTATCACACCAGTAGCTAAACTGCTTCAGGTGGTGCCACTTTCCCACACGCACTTTTCGAACCCCATTCAGATCCAAATTTTGACCAGTTCTGATGTGCATGCAAAATTATTTTATATAGGTCTATGGGATAGAGTTCTTATAGGGTTAGAATCTAATAGGGTTTTAGCATACTACTACTACTATTTTTACACAAATTGTCATAAATATCAAGTAGACATTATATATAAGTGTAGTAATAATTTCTTCAGTCACCTAAATCAAAAGTTTTTCTAATAAGTACCTCAAGTGCAATATTCTAAAAGATATTCCTCCTGTGGCAGCCTTTGTACATTTATTTCTTGTATCCAGTCACAATGTTTTTCTTCTCTCTGGTCTCTTTCTAAATACTTAGTCTCAAGGTTTTACTTTTTTCACCACACCTTTCTAAGTTTATTAAAATATTAATTTCCGCCTTGGATGTGTTTTTGAGTGCTTCCAGCTCCTGTCTTTCTGGTTTGCCTGGGAATGATCTATAGCTGTTATGTGTCCTGGCTCTTGAAAGCATCCAGAGAGTCCTTTAAAATACTCCTTTTACTTCAGAATTGCTCTATTCGTTTACTCTGCTCCATCTGAAGACTCCCTGAATGCTGGCTTCTCTGGGTTTCTCGGCTGCTTTTGCTTGTTCAGGATGCATTCCATGTAATCTTCTGTTTGCTTTGACATCTGGAGGAGAACGTGCAGTCCTACAGGGAGGCTCAGTTTTGCTGTTTAAACTTATTTCTCTCTATAATAATATGTCAGATTTATCCTCTAATAAGGCTTATAATAAGGCCAAATCACTGCTTGCATAGTATAGGTAAAATAGGGCTGTTATTGTCCGAAAATATGAGCCTGCATTTCTTAAAAATGGAGAAAAATGAATCCATAAACAAATACATTATACATTATTGAGCTATTCTTCCTGTATAGAATTCGTGATGAGACTTTTTGTGTCCTAAATGTTAGTAATGAATATGATAATAGAGTGCTGCTATTCCAGGTTAGGTTTTAGTGTCGATTAATTGACAATCAAAAACTTGTTTAAAATTACACACTGGTCTTCTTCACAATGCTGGACTATTAATGGTGCCACTAGCTAATATTTTCACATTGTCTTCTTCTTCTTTCCTTTCGGCTGTTCCCAGTTTAGGGGTCGCCACAGCGAATCATCCTTTTCCACCTAACTCTGTCCTCAGTATCTTCTACTCTTGCACCAACTACCTTCATGTCCTCTTTCAGCACATCCATATATCTTGTCTTTGGTCTTCCTCTTGACCTCTTGCCTGGCATCTCCATCTCCAACATCCTTCTACCAATATAACCACTATCCCTCCTCTGCACATGTCCAAACCATCTCAACCTGGCCTCTCTGACTTTGTCTCCCAAAACAACCCACCTGAGCTGTCCCTCTGATGTGCTCGTTCCTAATCTTGTCCATCCTCGTCACTCCTAAACTGAACCTCAACATCATCTCTGCTACTTTCATCTCTGCCTCTTGTCTCTTCCTCACTGCTACAGTCTCCAACCCATACATCATAGCTGGTCTCACTACTGTTCTGTACACCTTTCCTTTGATTCTTGCTGACACTCTTCTGTCACACAACACCCCTGACACTTTTCTCCACCCACTCCAACCTGCCTGCACTCGTCTCTTCACCTCTTTTCCACACTCCCCGTCACACTGGACTGTTGACCCCAAATACCTAAACTCCTGCACCTTCTTGACCTCAGCCCCCTGTAACCTCACTGTTCTATTTCCCTCCCTCTCGTTCAAACACATGTATTCTGTCTTGCTGCGACTGACTTTCATTCCTCTTCTTTCTAGAGCTGACCTCCAACTTTCCAGGTTTCCCTCCACCTGCTCTCTGCTCTCACTACAAATCACAATGTCATCTGCAAACATCATTGTCCACGGCGATTCCTGCCTGACCTCATCTGTCAACCTGACCATCACCATAGCAAATAAGAAGGGACTCAAAGCTGATCCTTGATGTAGCCCCACCTCCACTTTGAACTCCTTTGTCTGACCTACAGCACATCTCACTGCTGTCTTACTTCTCTCATACATATCCTGAACTATTCTGACGTACTTCTCTGCCACTCCTGACCTCCTCATACAGGACCATAGCTCCTCTCTCGGCACCCTGTCATACGCTTTTTCTAAATCCACAAAGACGCAGTGCAGCTCCTTCTGACCATCTCTGTACTTCTCCATTAACAATCTCAGAGCAAAAATTGCATCAGTAGTGCTCTTCCTGGGCATGAAGCCATACTGCTGCTCACAAATATCCACTTCTCTTCTTAGCCTAGCTTCCACTACTCTTCCCCAAAGTTTCATTGTGTGGCTCATCAACTTTATACCTCTGTAGTTGTTACAACTTTGCACATCACCCTTGTTCTTAAAGATTGGTACTAGGACACTTCTCCTCCATTCCTCAGGCATCTTCTCACTCTCTAAAATCCTGTTGAATAACCTAGACAGGAACTCCACTGCTGTCTCTCCTAGACACTTCCACACCTCCACTGGTATGTCATCTGGACCAACAGCCTTTCCACTCTTCATTCTCCTCAGGGCCTTCCTCACCTCATCCTTTCTAATCTTTTCAACTTCCTGCTCTACAATATTCACATCTTCCTCCCTTCTTTCCCTTTCATTCTCCTCATTCATCAACTCCTCAAAATACTCCTTCCATCTTCTCAGCACACTCTCCTCACTTGTTAGCACCTTTCCATCTCTATCTTTAATCACCCTTATCTGTTGCACATCCTTCCCATCTCTGTCTCTCTGTCTCGCTAATCTATACAATTCCTTCTCGCCTTCCCTAGTGTCTAACCTGGCATACAACTCATCATATGCTTTCTGTTTGGCCTTTGCCACCCCCCTCTTCACTCTGCGCTGCGATTCCTTGTAGTCCTGTCTACTTTCTTCAGTCCTTTCAATGTCCCACTTCTTTTTAGCTAGCCTCTTCCTCTGGATGATGTCCTGTACTTCCTCATTCCACCACCATGTTTCTTTATCTTCTTTCCTCCTTCCAGCTGACACACCTAGCACCTTTCTTCCTGTCTCCCTGGTCACTTCTGCTGTAGTTTCCCAGTCATCTGGAAGCTCTTCCTGACCACCCAAAGCCTGTCTCAGCTTCTGTCTGAATTCTTCACAATCTTCTTCCTTTTTCAACTTCCACCACTTGGTCTTCTTTTCAATCTTTCCTCTTCTCTTCTTCCTGACCACCAGAAACATCCTACACATCACCATCCGATGCTGTCTGGCTACACTCTCTCCTACCACTACTTTACAGTCTCTGACCTCTCTCAGATTGGCTCGTCTACAAAGGATGTAGTCTACCTGCGTCCCTCCACTCTTGTAGGTAACTCTATGTTCCTCCCTCTTCTGGAAATAAGTATTAACTACAGCCATTTCCATCCCCTTAGCAAAGTCCACCACCATCTGTCCTTCTAGGTTCCTTTCCTTAACACCGAACCTGCCCATCACCTCCCCATCACCTCTGTTGCCCTCGCCAACATGCCCGTTGAAATCTGCTCCCCCTACTACTCTCTCTCCTCTGGGAACACTCTCAATCACCTCATCTAACTCACTCCAAAATCTCTCCTTCTCTTCCAACTTACAGCCTACTTGTGGAGCATAACCACTCACTACATTCAACATCACCCCTTCAATTTCTAACTTCAAACTGATCACCCTGTCTGACACTCTTTTCACCTCTAAAACATTCCTCACAAACTCCTCCTTCAGGATCACTCCTACCCCATTTCTCTTCCTATCCACACCATAGTAAAACAGTTTGTATCCCCCTCCAATACTACGCGCTTTGCTACCCTTCCACCTGGTCTCCTGCACGCACAGAATATCTACCTTCCTTCTCTCCATCATGTCCGCCAGCTCCCTACCCTTCCCTGTCATTGTACCAACGTTAAGAGTCCCTATTCTCAGATCTATACTCCTGCCTTTCCTTTTCTCTTTCTGTCGACGAATCCTTCTCCCTCCTCTCCTTCTTCGACAAACAGTAGTCCAATTTCCACCGGCACCCTGTAAGTCAACAGCACCGGAGGCGGTCGTTGTTAACCCGGGCCTCGACCGATCCGGTATGGAAATCGATTTGGTGACTCGCATATTTGGTTTTTGGCATTTTTTACGCCGGATGCCCTTCCTGACGCAACCCTCTCTATTTATCCGGGCTTGGGACCGGCACAGAAGTCACTGGCTTGCAACCCCTGTGGCTAGATTAATATTTTCACATTGTCTAAATGCATTTATGTTTTTTTTTTTTTAATAAGGAATTTAAATCTATATTATTGTTTTGGCTAAGAAACCCAATCATTTTTGTGAACTAGCATACATTAATCAAGCCACGCCCACTTCGCAACATAATTTTCAATGTCAAAACTAAAAACGTAGGGACACAGGGGTTGTTTTAATTTAAATTAAGTGTATTACAACATGATGTCAAAGTTAGTTCCCTAGCAATCAGGCAGTTTACCTTAGCAACCATATCTCTATCTCAACTTAGGAAAGTAATAGAGACATGGGGTTTGGTTATTTTGCTCATATTGACATGGGGGATATTATATTATGTCACTGACCCCTCCATAGCAACCAGAAAATTTACCATAGCATCCAATTTTGCATATACCTATCTTGGCTTGGGAAAATCATAGAGACCTGGGGGTTTGTTTACCTTACACAAGGAAAACAAGTTTAAAAATAAATACAAAATGGCATTAGTACAAGCCAACATTAACGTTTGTGTGCAAACATTATCTATCTAGTTTCTAACTGATCTAAAAAAAAACTTATAGTACCATGTGAGTGAATTCTCTTCTTATTTTGTTCTTGCTTCAGTCAGAAAATGTATCCTAAAGCAAAATGAATATTCACCACTTTGTATAGCCAATGAAGAAAATGTATCAGTTATAGATCATTGAAAAAGTAGGAAGTATGGTGTGTATACAGTGTGGAAAAAATTAAAGCAGAGCTTGACGTCTGTGATTACAGTGCTTGCAGTGCCTGGTTTCCTCCAAAATACAGTTCATGTCAAAAAGTTTGACTAGCAGAGATTGTTTTTCAATGTTCGTCCTATTACCAGAGATGTGCTCTGAGTGATTATCGGATACTTGGTCACCTCTCAAAGGCACTTCTCTCAGGTTCACTCAATTAGATCTTTAGCTTTTTATGGTTCCTTACTTTTTCATTTACTTCATTTGCTCTCTGGGATCTTACAAGCAGCCAGTTTTTATATGCTTAAAGTATGTGCAATTCTTTTAGTTTGTGTTCTAACATGTGAAATTTACCACAGGTGGACTCCATTTGACCTGTAGTCCCCGAAGTCAAATCACATGTTACATGCTTTTGAATTCAGATTTTATGTGTAAGAAATTTGCAACAAAAATCATTAATCAGGAAATTTTCAGAAAAAAAAAAATTGTATGCATTTTTGTTTAGACTGAAACAATAAAATGTGGAAACTCGTGCAGTGTCCAGAATACTTTCCAGATGCACCAACACAGCTGGTTCTTATTTGTTTTCAGCACTGAATATGTAGTGCTTAAAACAAGTCAGACTTGGACATCTCGAGTGCAATTACAATGATTCAGTTTATGATTCTGAGGGACAAGCAGTCCAAATAAAGCACGGAATGGACTCCCAGATCCACTTGAGTCCACCAATGGGAGTGTCGATTGTAACTGTGGACAAAACCAATGTTTATTTGTGTGTTATACTCAACAAGGACAAGGAATAATCAATGTGGATCTTCTCAAAGGTGGTCTTAAACAGTTTCATATGAAACTCGGGCTGAAGGTACAGCAACAGTACAGTTTGTGCATGAACATTAACCCTTAGAAGTCCAGGGCCTTTTCGATCATTTCTTACTACTTAAAAATGTTCTCTAATAAATTACCTTTAAACTGTTTTTTAATTCTTTTTCTTTTTACAAATACTTTTTCATTTCATTTCACAATAATTTCACAAAAATTACAATTGTGTCTTAAATTTTGACCTTTTTACTGTAAAAAAAAAAACTGCAATAAAGCCACTCAAATCACAAGGTCAAAACAAGGTGAAAAAAAATAAGCCAAACCTTTCCTAAACTTTTTTTGTCCCAGAACTTGGAAAAATTCAAGCCATATCACAGGTCTTGTACTTCCAAGGGTTATTCCTTCTTTTCACCACTAGATGGCAAAGATGAACCACTTTGGGGTCTATAAAATGAAACTTGGTGCGTGCAGAACATGTTGAAAAAAGTGGTGAAAAAAGTCTTAAAATATACTGCGTCACAGGGTGCGCTCTTGACATACTGGCACGACACATTCCATTGTGCACCCGGGCACGGTTGCTCTACCTCCCCAATCCCTCCCAGAGGAAGTAACTTGTACGTTGAACCTAGGCACCTATTTGCATAACCCGAAACTTTGATCGATGGTGAGAACGAAGAAGCACCCTCAACTCTCACATAATATAAGGAATGTGACCTGGTGTCAAAGCTGTCAAAGATGCTTTACAGTATTTTGAAATTGACAAGTTTATGTCATGAATTTCCAAGTTGAAACTTCATCTGGAACAAAAGCAATTTTCATAGGCTTAGTATCAAGATTTTCACGTTAACACTGGATTAAGTTATAAAGAAATATTAGGTTCTGTTGAGCCTTTTTATTCTGGAATATTTGCATAGGCACTTTAGCATTTATTTTAAAAGTGCCGTTAAATCAATATGCAGGAAGTCCAGGTAACGTCACCTCTTTCCTGATATAAAGTAGCTCTGATTTATAATTTTTGGTATTTTGTTTTCACTCAGTCGTTAAACTTGATATGCTGGAACCAGTCAGTGGTTGGAAACAGAGCCTGCAAACCAGATGTAAAACATGTCGACAAAATAAAATTAGAACTCCATAATAAGCTTTTGTTTCATGCGCACACACAGATCAGCTCCAAAGTCAGCAAAGTGAAATGTAATTTTTCAGCAAAGCCAGATCAGGACATTCAGTGCCGTTAATTAGTTTGACACATGTAATAGTCACAATAGGCAATAATCAAATTGTTAAATTAACGCCACTGGTGTCAATTGTGTAAACGCTCTTCCAGTTTTAAAGGTAACACCTAGTGAGTTGAACTGACACTTCTGTTGATTCAGACTGGGGTGCATAGTGTTACATTTAGGATAAAACTTTGACAATGTTTATATAGGTCCACCCCAATGATTTAACACTGTGGATTTTGAGCATGCAGCACTTTCCAGGCTGACCCCACTACTGAACTCATCTGCAGTGCACTCCAGTCCACACACATTACATGAAATGAGATTTAATGTGTCCCAAACCATCGTTTCAATATTAAAATAGAATGAATCCCATAGGATTTAATATTCTGGTTAGATTATTAAGTGTAGTTCTATTGATTATCAAACGACTAATATTACCTTAAGCACAAATTTAAAGATCATTTTCATATTTAACTCATTTCATTGATCTCTGATCATTTTTCTTGTCCGTTTTAAAAGTGTTCTTTAATTCATATGGGTTATTTTAGATAGTTTGAGTAGTTAGTAATAGTTTTTGCAAAAGTTTTTTCCACTTGCAGTTAACCCATTGAAGTCTGGGGCTTTTTGAGCGTTATAATAACTTTATAGTTTGCTTTAACAAATTACCTTTAAAAACACTATTTTATGGCAAAGCTTGGTATCATTTTAGTCAACCTTTTTTTGCAAATATTTTTTTCATTTCATTACACAATAATTCCACAAGAAACCTGAATTTTTTTTACAAAATACAATTCTGAGTATTAAATTTTGTAATTTTTACCACAAAAATCTCAATCTCTATATAATGTAAAGAGAAGAGACGTTTTTCAGCCTGTCAACATGTTCAAAGTATGATACTAGGAGCTAGTCAACAGGAAAATAAAATAATCTCAGCATCTGACGACTTGTAACTAGGCAACTGAACAATTGATAATTGAGGAGGAATTCGTGTGCCCCAAAATGTATCCACTTTTTTTCCACAAACAGACCTCTTACTTTAAGGTCATAACACACTGTTCTAATTGGAGGGCAGCACTTGTCTTTTCATCTTTTCTGCATTACCTGGTTGCTATTGGGGCCTCTCTTCTTCCTCTCCTGCAATCACAAGAGCAAACATTATCTTTAATCATTAAGAGCATCTGTCTTGGATGAAACTGAGCACAGAGGCCAGTTCAGAACAACATCTCTAACAGCAAGCAAGTCCTTGTTTTAGATCTGTGGTGTTGTACATCATAAACTTTGTGAGTAAAGGAGAGTGAATCATTGGTAGTACAAGTGGGTGACAACAGTTGTCATCAGTGGAATACTACGTTAATGCATATCAGGCATTTCTTTCGTTAATGAAACCAAAGAAATGAAGTGTACGTGGTGGCTTTTAAGCAGGACAGGACAAATTTTTTTTACAAGCAACCTGGCTGATGAGTACATTTTTAGCATGCATAGGATGGGCTAGAGGGAGGACTCCCCAGCTCAACCTTTCCCATTAGGGACTGAATTTATTCATTGTGTCCAATCTGCTGCTAACAGAATGAGGATAGCAAAGCCATCAATATAATGGCATACACACAGGCAGAGCACAAAATACCCTGCAAGAATTAGTTTGTTCCCAAAGATTCTCAAGAAAACACCTTGAAAAACTTAAAAACCAATACTGAACATTTACCAGTCTATGGTTTAACTGGAACGTTGATGTTTTCAGATTGTCTGTACTGGGGTCAAGGGTTCCACCTGTTAACGTTCCTCTGTTTTCAAGACCTTTGGAAGATCAACATAGAATTTTTGGATTCCCATTTACACTTTCTAATATATACTGGAAAACAATGTTTACTCATCTTTCACATTGGCTATAAGACATGTGCGTCCATCATCACCTCTATTTTGTTAAGAATGCTTTTAGCTTTATAAAAGTTGAGAAAATGTAGTTTGGTATAAAGTTAAGCACTGAATAAAAGACTGTTTCCCTTTAAAGTGAGTTTCCATTGAAAACCTTAAGGCCTCAGATGTTAGAAACGTCCAAATGTGTTTTACGGTTCAGAGTGGCTGTCGACGGATGGAGAGGCTATGTGGGGAAATAAACAGGCGCAATGAGAGGAAAACAGATCAGAGTCGGGAAACAGGCTGAAGAATTGGGCTAATCTGTCGGGAAATTTGGGCAGGACGGACTCACAGATGTTTTCAAGCGCTAATCTAATCTCTCTGCCAGGCCTTGTCTTCTTAACTCCTTCCTCCTCCTGTCTTTCTCCTGGCTTCTCTGTAAAGGATGGAGTCGACTTTAATGCTTCTCAGGAGCATCATGTTCTGCGCAAGCTAATCTTTTGCGGTCGTTCATCTGCCTGTTAGCAGCCATGTTTTGGAGCAAAGCGACATGTGCAAATGTAATGATGAATTTTCTTTTGGATAGGGTGGAAAATGCAGAAACTATAACCGAAAACCAATAGTTGACTCAAAAACACATGGAGAACAAGGAGGGAAAAGGGAAGGATGAGGGTTTTTTTGGTAATGTCACCCCTGGTGATCATCTATCATATTCGATGGACTCTCATTTTTTTTCTCCAGTAGTTATTTTCTTCATTGAACAGCACTCATTTACTTACTCGCCGTTTTTCTATTTTCCAAGAACAGAAATCTATGGAAGTCATAAAATACAAATGAGGATAAAGTCATCACCCACCGCAAAAACGAAGCTTAATAAATCCTATACCTGATATTCTTTGTTGTCTCAATGTTAAAATCGCTTCTCTCGATCTGGATTTCAGTTCTTCCTCTTCTCTGACCCAGACTCTTTTCATTAGCATGGGTCTCTGCCTCACTGAAATATTGTTACAGGTCCTGCCAGATGTACTGGAAGTGCATGTTCAGGGAACAATTCTTATTGGACTAAACGTTTAGGGAAACTGAATACACCTTTTGCTTAAACCGAGACCACCCATCAAGAATCAGGGGTAACCGAATTACTAAATGAATCGAGAAGAGTTACCACTTAAAGCATGCATGAATGCATTGTAAATATACATACAGTATGCCACAGAAATGAGTACAGACCTCACATTTTTGTGAGTATTTAAGATAAAAGTTT
The DNA here is from genome assembly GCA_007224835.1 of Danionella cerebrum. Classification (NCBI taxonomy): domain Eukaryota; kingdom Metazoa; phylum Chordata; class Actinopteri; order Cypriniformes; family Danionidae; genus Danionella; species Danionella cerebrum. Next base: position 315,883 of record SRMA01026500.1, on the reverse strand, counting down.
GGTGTTCGAAAAGTTACCAAATTAGACTAGTGAATATTTATGTTTGATTGGGGTTTGAAAAGTGGGTGTGGCAAAATGGCTCGAAATTCATTTAAGCTTATAATTGGCTATCAGTTTGTTGTTGGTGAATGAAATTTGACAGACATGTGTAGAGTACCAAGACTTAAATGCAAGTAACATGGATTGTGTTTCCAAAATCAACAGTAAGTCAGTTATTTTACAAAAACTTACCACAGCGATTGTATCTGATGTATGGGATATTAAATTGCAAAGCTTTTTTGATTCTGATGAAACAATATGTGCCGTCGAAAAAGGAAACTTCCCTCTGAACAGAAAAGATTCATCTATATAAAATCAGACCAATCCCAAACATGCCGTGCCTTAGCGCATATACCTTGCAATGTACAGTGTAAGTTGGCCCCCAGGTGGCCCCTGGAAATGCAGCAATTAAGAAATATAGTGTACTTCTATTACCAAATTTGGCAGGTGTTGCAATAATATGGTCCCGAACAAAGTTTGTCTCACATGGCCAACGGATTAAAGTCAAACTGCAGTGATCGCCCCCATGGTGCAGGCTGCAGAATGATATCTGACCATTGTAAGTCTATGTGAAAAAGCAGAACATAAAACATTATCTCCTCAGAAATGACATAAAATAATGGTTTTAATGAGTTTCGAAAGTTATCTATACAGTGGACAAAGTTTTAATTGCCTCACAATGGCTCAATATTCCCCTAAACTAGTTGGGCCCATGTGCTTGACATCTACACAGAACAGAGCTGATTGGCCACTGTCATAAAGTAAATAAATAAAAACCTTTTTATCGCTTATTTCCTGGTTTTCATTTTCTAATTTGACCTATGTTTCAGAGTTTTTAGCAGTTCTTGCTTGAATGCATATCTTAATTTAGGATCAGTCAAAATGCATAATCTAACAAGGGACTTGGCCACAGGGTGATGACACCTGAGGTGCTTGAGCCCTTTGATCACTGCTTGCAGCTTGAATAAATATTGTTTTTGCATGGCAGAAACTGATTAAATGATACTTTACAATGTAAAATATATGTGTGGATTGCAGTGCTGTAATGCTGTAAACATCTAAATAGCTGACCGCAACATTGAGTATACATGTGAAAATGTCAATATTTCTTATTTTGAGGGCCATGGAGATAAGCTGTACAGTCGCAGGTTGCTAACCCCACTCCTTCTTGATGACATCACAGAAGGTCGTCCTTCAACTTTCTCTTTGAAGATGCCTTAAATCCTAAAAATCCAACCCACAATGCCACACACAAATGACTGTAGTGGCTGTATTCATTCAAAATGCATGCTTTATTGTACGCATTGGTTGTTAGTTCTGATTATAGTTCAATCAAGTTCATGCCACAAATGAATCACTCTAGAGTTTGTTACTATTTGTACAGAGACCACCTCCTCGAACAGGTCTCTGATCGCTTTTTTAATCCACTTTTGGTCCAATTTATAGTTTGGTTGCTTTCTCACTTTCCCCAACAAACCGTTTTAAAAGGGTAAACAAATTTTGGTTCAAATAAATCGAACGAAACAAGTCAGATGTGAAAGCATCCCTATTTTAAGAGCACCAAATCTTCACCTTCAGGGAGGTACTGGTAGTGCTTTGATAAATGTGTCTCAAAAAAAAGAAGCCTCCATGTTAAAAGGTTTGACAACTACTGGTCCAGTCGTTGAACAGGTTTTAAAATGCTTTAAATTCTAATGATCCCAATGTTTATGCGATGCCAGTTTTGATATTTAAGTACAGATGTTAGGTTTTAGCAGGGGGTTAAATTTCATTAAACTTGTCGCAGCAAAATTAACTCATTAGTCACTTTTTATTAGGCATGTCATGAAACGGAGCTTAAAATAGACATCCTCCAATGCGGTTGACAGACTGCTCTGTAATGAGGAGACCTGCTGTGCTTGGAGTACTCTCTGTTTCTGTTTACTGCTCCGATGCACTGGGCACTGTTGCTATTGACCTTTGCGCCGGTCTAGTCCATGTAGCACTTTTGCATGTCAAAGCCATAAACCAGATTGTGTGATGATCCGTCCTGGCATCCAACCTCCCACTTTTCCTGGCGATGCTCCTCTGCGAGCTTCATCTGAGGAGTAAACAGCCCAACAGTTGTCTTAACTTCATTTCCTTCCACCTTTCTCTCTTTCTCACTCTTGTCATCTTTCTCTTCTTCATTGCTTGTTTTGGCTGTGCAAGACAACAGACACACTCATGTTCTTAGTCAGTTTTTTTCTGGTAAATTAACAGGTCATAATACACTCAGTAGTATTTTATTTCTTCCAGAAAGTCCACTTCTAAATGCAATTTACTGTTCATTTCAAAATGTGCCATAAAATCATGTTATACTTTTATTCATGTCACTCTACTTATCACTCTTTCTGTCACTTGACATATTTCTTAACAGATTTCTCAAGAGAAGTAAGAGAAATAGCAGTTGCTAGTTAAGGAATTAAATTATGTTGATTCGGGAAACATCAATGGATCCTGAACATCCTGAAGTATTCAATCGGAACCCAGAATATTATTGTTTTGTGGCTTCCTGCTCATTTTGAGGGTCTTGAAAAGTCACCAAACTTCACTGTTGAACTGGTTAACATGTATTGTGACAGATTTGGGCTCTTTATAGCGCCACCTAGTGCATTTCAGCTCATCATAGGTGACTGAAATATAAAGTCAATCATTTTGCAAAAACTTTTGCTCGTGTCGTACTTTAATGAATGCCTCCTAGAGATTCTGTCAATCTAAAGACGAAATCTCACCCTGAACAGGAAGTTGTTAATAACTCAGTCAGGTAACGTCCAATCAGGTTCAAATTTGCCATGCATGTTAAGGGTCTATGTCAGAACGTATCTAAATAGCAACCTATAGTGTCCTGTATAGCGCCACCTAGTGGCAACATGGAATATCCCATTTTTTGCTGTTCTCACACACCTCTACCTATAGCAATATACCCTCCCAGTTATAGCGCCACCAGGTAGCCACAGGAAATACAGCATATGACGTTGATAAGATTTTTCACCAATTTTGACATGTGCAACAAGAATATTGTTCAGTAATCTGAAAAAAAAAACCATTTCTCAATCATAACACCTGTAATAAATTTTTATGTGATGGTTTAATTATTTAATTAGTCCCTGGTTTTCTCAAATTTGATCAGTTCTTGCTTAAACACAACTTATTAAATGTCCAATCAATTGCCAAAGGTGTGATGATGTCAGAAGTGAGAGAGCCCTTTGATAGCTGCTTGCAGCAATAAATGTATTTGATTATTTGATTGTCGTATTTCAATCATCAAAGTCTTTAGCGGAATAAAAAAAATGTGACCTACATTGCAAGCAAATATTGGAATTATTTACAGCTATCAGCAGATGAGGATGAGCACCAAGGTTGCATCTATAAATGTGGAAAAGCAACTTGATCACTGTTACATTTAATAACAAAGTAATTATTTCTATATTTATGTGAAGGGAGGACTATGTTGCAGTTTACTCTGCTGTCGGGAGGATTACATGTGTTTGTTTCCAATTTCATCACCAAACAGAGGCGTTTGTGTTTTTGTAAACTTCAATGTTAAATACTAGTTTTATAAATTCCATTAATCGACTGCCACCTGTTGGTGTGGTAGAGTCTTCACAGCGAGATTTTGAGTGTCCGTGTGGAGGCATACATGTCGACATGGCTTAACCCTTGTCAAAAATGTTTCCAGGACAGAATATAGTTGAAAAAAGCAAAAGTTCACCTGTAAGTTGTAGTATGCAGCCATTAATGCCAGAGGTCTGCCTGGCTGGTTCTTGTTATGGAGAGATTTGGTGCTGAAACCCACCTGGTATTCATGTCTCGGTGTTGTGTTTAGTTTACTCTCGAGTCAATTGTGGATAATAGTTTTGTTTTGTATGTTTGTAATTTTCCACATTCTTAGTTTATAGGATTTGTTCTTACTGACCATATGTTCTCTGGATGTCATCCCTCTCAATACCATAATAAGTTTGTAAGTCTCGTAAGCTGTCAACATTGCCCTGCGATGGACTGGGGACCTGTCCAGGGTGTACCCTGCCTCTTGCCCAATGTGTACCCGGCAGACCCCCGTGACCCCGAAAGGGAATAAGCGATTTGAAAAATGAATGAATGAGGACTGTGCAGAGTTTTGCACTGATATCCTTTGTTTGTCCATTGGATGTCACTGTTACTTTCTGTCATAGCTCAGTAATCCCAGCACCAGTATTCTAAGCACTGCTTTAGGTTTTAAAGCTATTTTTTAAAAAGTTTCACTATTTTGCTCCATGATTATTTTAGTTTTTGTTGATTACATTTGCATTGTATTTTTATGCTTATCCCATTTTATATATTTGCTTTTATTCTTATCAAAATAAATGTTGCTTAATAGTCTTAGCCCAGTCTCCTGAAAACCTTATAATAAAAAAAAAAACAATTCCAATAAGGAGATTTCTGAATAGTTCTGTTTTTTTTATTCAATAAACCTGTTACACCCATTTAAAAAGGTTCCCTTAACATCAAAGTTGTTTCTGTATGAACTTCACATCACAAAATTTTCCTGTGAAAATAGTAGTGTGCTTAAAAATTTGTACATTAGTTCCTTTGTTTAAAGAAGTTTCCAAAAAGTTATATTAGTGCATGACACACAAAGAGAATTATTATTAAGTTTTTTTTTTCTGTAAAAAAACTAAACCAGTTTTTCAGAAATTTTGAATATCAAGAAAAAGTCAATTTGTCTAATTAACATAATCAATCCAGAAGACTGCTGACTTGATGGTTGTGCAGAAGACCATCTCTGACCCCCTCCATATGGTGGACACTCATCACCTAAATTGCTTTTAAATAAGACTTAAACTAGTGGTTGCTCAGTGGTAGCAAGGAGGCTTCCCTGAAAACATAAAAAAAAATCATTACAATATAAAGTGAAGTTTAACTTCATGGATTTCCCCATAAACCATTTTCACGGCAGCAAAGTGTTTCATTGGCTAAGTGTGAACTGCGCATTGGATAATTTAAATATTGCCTCATATTTAGACACTGATTATCTCTGACAGCTCAAATTAAATGGGGAGGCTGGGTGAGCTGATTGATGATGATTGGAGAAACTGTGTAGAGACAGAACAATTTTGGAACCCTTTTGGGGTCTATTACAAAAGTTAAACCAGATAAATTGTAAGTTATGCGGTATCATGCCATCTGGGAATACTCATCGCTGTTTTTGGTAAAGTTACATTTCACTTTTATCAACAGTGTTTGATTAGTATTGGAGTCAGACTTGGCAGGACAGTGGCTTTCCAGGACCAAACACTCTTGATCAATGGCTGATTTATCACATGGTGACAAGCCTCTGACATCATACCTTTATTGGAACTGAACAGTTCCACTCTGAGCCTGTGTGCATTAACTTTATGTTATAAATGAGCACATAAAAACAGCTTTTCCATATTTTGACCTTTTTAAGGCTTGCAGATTATACAACATTGGGTACATGAAGAACCCCGATCCAACTGGGAGCACATTTCTACAATTCATCTTAGTTACTTTTGTTGTGTTCTCTTCAGAGAGTCCTCAGGAGATCTCGGAAGCTTCAAGACTTGTATATTAGATGCAGACAGGCAAACTGAATCAACAAAGACTGAGCCCAGAACACCAGTAAAAATTAAGCTCCAGCCTACCTGAGCTTAGCTCCTGCTCAAATGTGTTAATTATATATCTCCCAGAGCATCCACTTACAGCAGGGCACTGGCCGAGCAACATATAATCTGGCAAAGAAGCTGCAGAGAGAGAGAGGGCAAGAGGAAGGAGGAGCAATGAATGTGAATTCCAGCCGAGCAGGGATAGCATCCACGTTGTGAGACACCTGTAAAAACATCATTTTTCATTTTGGGCTGTAGAGGAAGGAGCAGAAATGGGGAGGCAAAAGGGAGGGAATGGGAAAAGGACCCTAGGTTATTTTGAGCTTTATTATTTCCACTGTCCACAAAGTTCAGGTCCTTGTTTCTTGTGATCATGTTCCAGAAGATTTATGTTAGTTAAAACAAAAATCTTAGTATAAATTTAAAAGCTTGCTTGTGTGATTGGTTGGAGCTCCACTGTTGAAGATGCCTCCCCATGTACGTCAATGGTATATAGCAATTGTCTTGATTTGATTAATTTGATTTCTATTTGACAAAAAAGCTATTATACTTTTGAGTCTTATTTTGAGAATTATTACTATGATAAAATGAAATGCTACAATCAAAAAAAATTATTATTATACATTTTAGTTTTTACAATAGTAACCTCCATTTTATGACCAATTTAAAATGTTAAATGCAAAAACAAATCATACAAATTATGTTAAGGCTTTAAATAAATTTTAATCGAAATAACGGGGTATACTGACAAAATAAGGCCCAGAGGCCAACAGAAACATTTTAAAACCAAAATCATGAATAAGGAAGCCTAACAAGTTAACCAAGACATGAGAGATGAGTTGCATGGCATGACAGCTCAATGTTTTGTTTATCAATTCTAAAACAAGTAAGAAAACAGAACATTTAACAGAAAATGCGGCTTCATGTAGCTTAAACATTATACATCAGCTGAAAGCCACGCTTCTGACAGAAAAGAAGCGGGGAGGTGGAGTGTGCTTGTAATCTATTTCCTGTACTAGGAAATACCATGCCAGTTCAATTCTTGATCCAGTGAGAAATCCCAGCAACATTGTATAAAAAGTGTAAAGCACATCGTCAGTGGTGCGGAAACTATTAAAATTTTTTACATTTTAATTTTGCTCAAAAAATCGAGATCCTCAAAATATGCTCAAAATATTGTTTTCACCTAAAATAAGGATTTATTTTCTAACCTTAAAATATGCCACCATTTATTAACAGAAATATTAATTTCACCAATTTCATTCTCATGAAGCAGCCTTGGCTTTTTGCAGGTCTACAATTTTGGCCCTGGAGTCCTTACACTGCTTCTTGTTATAATCCACAAGAGAGAGGTTTGAGTGATTGAATTATTTATTTATTGATTAGTAAAAAAATGCTTATTTCATGTATGAAAATGGAAGTTAATTGTTTCCAATTGTTTTTGGAAAGTCTCACAGGGTCTCACACAGTATTTATACAACTATGATCTCTCCATTCTGCATAACTGGCAAAACATGAACAATAACAGTATATCAGAAACTTTTTTGCCCAACTGTAAGAAACTTATTTGCCCGGTGCTAAGGTAGCTCGGGTTTGGCCTTGTTGTTATTTCAAATAGTTGCACTTAACTATGTAGTAAGGGAAAGAACCATGAATTGTGGAAGAAGCGTGAATCATAAGCTCGTTTTGTTCTTGGAGCGTAAAGAAGACTGTCTTTGATGAATTAAAACGGAACATCTCCTCACTAAAAGGTTGGAAATGAGTACCTCACACACGAGCCATTAATTCTGTTCACAACCTTTACATTCACACCAAGTAGTTTATGGTTTTGACACATTGCATTGAACTGATGAGAAACGAGAGAAAAGGAGGAACTTAACTTGGGAAATTGGCTTGTTTTTGAACCTGTCGATCACTCTAGGGCCCTATGGACATCTTTCAAAATGGATTTACCATAGCCCTCACACAGACTGACATTTTCATTCATTGAAACCTTGAAACTGAAAAAAATAACCCCTTGAGTCTTTTCAAACAGTGTTATATTGTTAACAACCAAACTGGTGGACTGCAGCTCGACATCCTAATGACTAAAGACTTCCAGCACAGCGGCCCGATTTACTTTGGGCTTCAATCTCTTCATCTTCCTTGATGCATTGTCATTGATTCCTATTTATTTTTCCGCCTCCGGGTCCTGACTAATCTGCAGCTGGTGTTTACAGTTAACATGAAAAGAAAGATCACAGATGGCCAATTTTGTTAGGAAACTAATAACTCCATTACAAATTTAGGTGTTGACAGCTCAGTTCATCAAAGATGAAGTTTAGCGGGGAGGAGATAGAACACATGCAACCTCTAATAAGAAACTATTACAGATTGATGTATGCAACTTTATTTATACAAAAAATAGGATTTAGTTGTTTTTATAGTGAGGGAGGCCTCACTGCAGCTTTATAGTTCTATACATTTCGAGTTCTGTTCGAAGGTCAACCTGACTCTCGGTGTGTGAGATAATCTTTATTTATGATTGCAAATGGAGATAAAGGGATATGAGAGAAAACATCTTAGGTCAAAGGTCATTTTCTTGATAGCGTGTCGCTCTACATGTACTTCCTGATAGTGTGAGGTTCTAAAAGTGGTTCACTTTAGGTTATTTAATGCATGGTTTTGACCCCAAGAGGAAGCAAGCACTAATCAATTGTGGGTTTTGGGTAAAAGCTTCTGCTAAATACTTACATTTAAATAGTATCTTCCATTCATTGCAACACTTTTACTTTTAGAATAGCATCTGGTGATTGTTTTGGATGGAATAGTCTGACTTTAGGGTTATGCCAAATGTCTAATTTAATTTACATTTACCATTATGTATTTAGCAGATGCTTTTATCCAAAATGACGTACAGATTTAAATTATAGTTGACTTTGAACTACAGATAGGTGCTTTTTTATATGTGCTGTGTATATTCAGGACTTTCAACCAATCTCATCACTCGTGTTGAGGACATTAAGGAAAATCAACTGAGCAGGTACTTGCAGGTAGAGGAGTGCATTTACGTAAACCTGTCACACATCAAGTGAACAGGCACTCAAGCAGAGTAGAGTGGTGCAGAGATAAAAAAAAAAAAACTAAGACAAGAGGGGAAATGCCATGTCAGTTCAGTTCCCCATTGAAAAATCCCAAAGCACATCATAAGTGGTGCGGTAACATTTTGGATTTTTAAAGATCCTCAAAATATGCTGGTGATTGTTTTCAACTAAAACAAGGATTTCCACAAATCTATTACGTGATCTTAAAAGGTGCCACGATTTATAAACTGAGATTATATTAAAACAGAAGCTAACGTTAGCACAAGCAGCACTAAAACAGCAGTCTATCTCTTCTTTCATTGCTTTTGCACCCTATGATAAACAATTGAAATTCATCAAGATTTTTTAAATGTAATATATATGTTACTGAAAATGTACATTTAACTAATTTTGAAATGCTGTTTATTAATTAACTTTAACTGAGCAACCATTGTATCAGAAGGATACATTGTTTTCATGCATTGTTTACTATTTAAGTTTATAGTGTCTTCTATTCTTCTAGATCGCAAAATTTTGATGGTTGTCTAAAGTGCTGTCTAAAGACAATCGCAATTTGAATAAAATAAACCAACCCCCGTGTCTTTATGATTTTCATTTGATGAGATCGAGAAATGCCAAGATGATTGCTAAGGTTAAAAGCCTGGTTGTTAATGAGGGGTCATTGACATTATTTAATGTCCGGCATGTCCCTTTGAGTGAAATAAACCAACTCTTATGTTTGAATGATTTTCCAAAGCTGAGATCGAGATATTCAAAATAGGTTGCAAAGGTAAAGAGCCAGGTTGGTATGTCTTTGTCTGTACCTGTTATTTAAACCAACTCATATGTCTCTATCATATACCAAAGATGAGATACAGTTCAGAAAATTGGGTTGCTAGGGTAAACAGTTTGGTTGCTAGGGAGCTGTCAGGGATGTCATTGAAAAAAAAAAGTTGTTACTATGATTAACATAATAAAATCCACAATTCTCTGTAATGTTTCATCTTAACGATATTTCCAACCCAACATAAACATTGTTAAAAAAAAAAAAAAAATTCAATTTTCAATCTAAAGCGAGTCATGATTGTTGAAAAATCTGAAAAAGCACAAAGTCTCAGACACCCTTTTTAAACAAAACCATTTGATGATACCAGCATTATGCCTGATAACTTTTTATTATCACACAGTTCACAATGACTCAAGACAATGTAAGCCATTCTTTGAGGCTTTTAACGGCACAAATGCATCACACTGAAATCAGCTTTTCATAACTGGATGTCAGGATAAACTTGGACATTTTTTATCTGGTTGTCTTTGAATACAGATAGGTCAACACTTGTGAGATTCTCTGCTCGGTGACAATAGACACAAGCGATGTGTAATACATGGCACATAAAGTCACATTTGGAATGTGTAGGTTAAGCTTCTATTGTAAGGAAAGCCCTCATGGTTCAGTCAATGCCAGTATAAAGCTGCCATGATTCAGTGCTATGGTTTTGCAAATAATAGTTGTGACACACCAGTTTTTACTGGTTATGGATCTATAAGGCGTTTTGGCATTATATATCTGCAGTATTTGTCAAGATTAAATATTCTATATCATTTGTTATTTAAATAGATATATTGATGCATTCTTAAATTAAATTTACTACCACAGAAATATCGTATAGCAAACTTTTCTTTGGACTGCACCGTACATAAAAATAACAAGTCACCATAAATAATTATACAAACACATTCAGACAAGAACATCATAATTTCTTGGTGTCTTATGGAGACTTCTCTTAAGGAGAAGTGCCCTGTACTCAGACACAGTGCATACTTTGCAGATTCCATTCGAACCAGGGATGAAGAGTTTTTTCTTTTTGTTGTGTCTCCTAGGTTTAAGTCTATCCAGCACAAAATGCTCAATAAGAGTCAGTGGTCATTTCTTTGTGTAGCTGGAAGAATACAACGACAATAACATACTGAAGCTATTGCACACTTACAAAACTGAAAGCTGGACTTTCCCACATTGGACTAAGCTTCTAAAGGTTCACGCAAAGACAACGCTTCATTGGACACAAGAAGCCAAAGCTGGGTTCCAGATGATAATAGGAAGGTGCTTATATACGGTACTTGGCATCAAAGTTTACCTCGCTTTTCTTAGTCTCTTTCTGACTCACTTCCTGTGTAGTCACCTTTCCCTCCTGTTTTTATCCTGTAGTTTATCGGCAACCACAGCCCTCCACCACCATATCTTGATAGTTTTTCAACACCACTCGCTCTTCCTGGTCTAGGTAGAGTAGGGCTATTGGGCTGAGAGCTGTTGGGACACAGCAGGGTCGCGGCACAGCCCCGTTCACAGAGTTGACCAGTGTCTGCACCATGGCATGGCTAGATGAATTCATATGGTCAGCCAGTGGGAAGCGGCATTCTCCGAGGCAAAAGAAAGCATCGTAACCGGATGGAGCTATGATCCATTTATTCCAGCCTACATCTTTGAAGTCCACAAACAAGGGGTGCCGGCGACAACGAGCCCGGGAGAGCCGTTTGAGTTTAGCTGCCCTCCCTCCATTTCGTTTCACTCTTCTTTCATTCCATCCCACCCGCCAGGATGCATCAGAGCCCTGACCTCTATCACCCTTAAACTTGTCCCTGGTCCATTTGCCCCTGCCCCTTCTGCCAGCAGGGGCTCGCTTTTTGAGAGGCACAAAAGGCTCGCTGCGCCCATCGTGACTGTAAGTCACTAGCAAGGGCCTCTGCTTTGCCCAGCTGGACTCATCCTGCCCTGTGGACCTGCGTAGCCGCAGATGTCTCTCTTTGGGAACACTGCTGTTATTGTCAGCTGTAACATGCAGAATGAAAGACAGGCTTCCTGACTTCTTGGATAAATATTGAAACACTTCCCTATCCAGGGGAAAGGTTTCCCATAGTTCTGTAGTCTTTTTATCTCTAGACAGTTGACGAGACTGGAGCAGAACTGGTTTTGATGCAATGTCACTATTAGAAAGATAAAGGCTGGCCACATGGGAGCCTCCACTTGATCCTTCATGGAGGAAGCGCAGCTCTGCAGACACCACACTTTCTTCTGAAGGAATGGATGACAGATTGAAACCTAAGTGAATCCGTTCTGTCGTTGATTTGTGATCTTCTGAAAAGGTTGGGAAATCTAGAAAAAAGAAAATGAAGTTGTCACATAAATTCTTTTCAATATTTTAAGAGGCCTTTCACACTGGGGTTTGTGGTCAGTCTCTGACCCTACCTGGCCCTGGGAACGGTTATTTTTTCCAAGTGTTAAAGCAACCTTTCAATTCCCAAACCTGTTCCCATGAACACTTGCAGATGTCATTTTGGAAATGATTCCCACAGTCTTGAGTGGGACATGTGGCTCAAAAGAGTAATGCCGTGCTCAGACTGCATGACTGTATCCCAATTTTAAGTCGCCAACAATCATGGGCAGTCTTTGGCAAATCTGTGTTTGTGCACTTTCCAAGAGGCAACTGGTTGTGAGATCTCTGTCATGTTAAATATCTGGACATGACTGTGATTCAGACTGGAACACTGTGAAATGTGTTCTGATTAATTGTAACATCAATGATAAACTGCAGCCAATGAGAGAGCAATATCCTAGACAAGTTTTGGGAGGAGTTACAAAGGTCTATACAACAATATAACCAATGCCTTTGGCCAAAAAGGCTTCTTCTCAGTCTACTTAAACCCAAAAAACATAAAAAAAATAGATGCCCTGCCGTTTGTGATTATGATCCCTGTCTAATGCTCTGGTTTTGCACAATTAACTTTGTTCTGTTTTCAAAAGTGTTTGGTTGTGAGACGTAGTTTACGGACATGCAACAGTGTTGTCTGAGATTCCTTCTAAACTCAAGTAGTGTGAACGCCCCTGTTGCTGAACCATTGTGCAGTATGAATACAGCAGCCACTAAATGCTACATAAAAGTCATGCAGTCTGACTAGATCTATGACAAGATTGCTCTGAAAATCGGACAGTCTGAACTGCTACATAATCTTGAAGTAAAGTTTGAAAGGCTGTGGAGAATGTGATTTTTGCTTTAGATACAGCAAATTTATCTGCACAAAACACTCCCACCCTATATCACAGCCTTTATGATGCCAGAGGTTTCTTTCACTGCCTAGGCAAAGTGCCCTAGATCAGGAATTACAAACCTGCAGGGAAGGGTTAAGCAGGAGAAAACTGGTTGGGTGGAAAACAGATTGTGGACCTCAGAAAGATCGCTTTTAGTGATAAGGCATTGTGAAGGGGCACCTCTATCAAAACCATGGGCACCAACGGGAACTCAAACATCTGATCGAACATGTGGTGCTGATTAAAAATAGTTAATATGGATCAGCCATATCTGATTAGTTTTTCACAAGGAGAACGACCAATGCAAGCTGGCTCTTTTGATGATGCAAGAAGGACCGCTAGGTGGAGATTATCCCCCATTTTAATAGCAACTCTCATAGCTACCCATACCTGTGTGGTGAAAGCATCGCACTGTGTTGGCTCCTTGCACATGCTGGGAGGGGTAACTAAAGTCTGAGTCTTCGATGAGATGGAACTGTTGAGTATGGAATCGATACAAGTCCAAAAGATACTGGGGCACCTGTGCCTCTGCATTGGGGTTGGGGTATGACTGTAAGCCCAGACGGGCAAGCAGCAGTCTTTGGATGGTATGGGTCAAACTTGGTTCTAGTAGGCTTTCCAGTTTCCCATGAGTTTGACTGGAACTGTCGCTGTATCCTGATGAGGCTTGCAGGAGCAACAGGATCATCAGAACCAAGAGGCTAGCAGGGAACATGTTGGATCTGTGGAAACAAAAGTTAAGAGATGAGACAAGTTTCGAGAAAATGTTCTTGGTATGAATCCCCCTTGGACCCTATGAACAACCACCAGCTTAAGACAAATATTATTGGAACTAATTTACGATAGGGGAAAACTGAACTGTACCTCTTAACAAATGTATGACTGAAGCAAGGCTTCAAAATAAAGCTTAGCTTTAAGCAGGTAAAAAATGCTAATTATGTCATATTAAATGGGGCAAAATATATTTTTAGTGTCAACTCTTCAACTGCATCTTTGTTTTGTCTCATGTTGTGATTTAATGGGACTATTCTATCACTGTGTGTTTTTGTTAGTGATTTAAAGCTATTTGTTGTTTTGGAGACGGTAATCGAAGAAGCAGTGTCATGGGGGAACTGAAGTAGTTTCACAGAGATTAGGGCCTGTGGTGTTTGATTTAAGAGGTCTACAATAAGCCTGCTAGAACAATTCATTAGGCCAGTGTCTCTTGAGTTGATTTAACTGACAAATGAGAGTAACCCCGAGCATACAGCACTGGTGTACTCTTCTTGGAAACCACATTAATTGTTTATTGCATTATACTTTGCTTTAAATTTAACGGTAAACAATATAACTCACATAATGTCAGGATATAGTTGGGCTATGAGAAACCAACTCGACACACTGTCATTAAACCATTCACCATATGAAAACTGGTTGATTTTTATGCTTGATTAAATATCATTGTTGATTTTCTATCAATGCTGTCAACCCATTGGGAGTTTATAGATGCCATGTGGGTCCAATGCAGTAGTTTGAAAGTAATCACTGGTTCATGATGCCAGACATGACGTGAAAGGAATTTTGGATTATGCGACTTAAATGTACAAATCTGATTTGTTCCTAATCAATGGAAAAAATAATTCACCATTCCACTGTCTCAACGGTTAGGTGCTTTCAATACTGGAGTTGTCCAAAACAAACGCTCCCCAGCACTACCTTTACGGCCAGTTCCATCCGCCTATATGGCAGCCCTACTGTTCATGTAGACCCCTAAGCCTAAAGTACACTTCCTAAAAATGGTAACTTTGCAGACTGTAAGCTCTGTGATTGGTCGGTTTGGTAGCAGACATGCATATATGAGCATCTTCATGAGCAAAAGAAACACCACCAAGGACCAAATCACTCAGTGATTGATTGAATGACTGCAGAATCATAACCATCTGCATGAACGTCCTGCAGATGGCAAGATAATTTATGATATTTACAACAGCAAATCATAGCAAAGCCAAAGAAGACAAAGCAGAAGTTCAGCATTTAATTTTTCCATTGTGATCTACAATTCGTCAAGCATATAATTTAACAAAGCTCATCCGTTTTGTGGTAATGACTCAAGCCTAAAATATTTTTAATGAGTTTTTAATTTAAATACATTTTTCCAAACATACATTTTTCTACTCAAAACAAACATTAAAATATGTTTGTGGTTTCTACTGCATGGTGCAGTGCAAACACTGCATAGGAATATTTAGAAATATTTTTCACAAATTGCTGGGTGGTCTCACAGAGGCCAAAAACACTTACAGCACAAGGCAAACTTAATGTTCTTTTGATGTAGTATCTGCTCATGTCAGGACTTGCTGAGCGGTGGCTCCTTTGGGAGTTTTGGATTACCCTCAAGTACAGGTGTTAGATGCACTTGAAATGAGACTGTGCACCAACCTCCCACTGTCCTTTATGTCCCCTCCCTTTCACTCACGCACATTCACCAAACCCTTAGAGGACACACAGGATAAGACAGACCCCACGCCCACAGCATCCGGCAGTAAAGTAGATTAAGTCACTTTTACCCATCCATTCAATTGTTCCACCCAGTGGGACTCACAAAGGTGTACCTTCTAGACAGACCAGTTCTCCTGAAAGCAACTTCCACACTGAAACCTCATTCTCATTCATCTGCTGCACCCCACCCCAACTGCAGATGTGTTGTATACTCTATTTTGATTGGATTAGATCATAGACCATATAAAACGCTAAATTAAATTGAGAATAGCCAGCCACGGATGGTGTTTGGGTTTAGGGTTTCATAATTCGACAAGAAGGGACATTGAGGTTGCAAAGATGCCTCATTTGCTGCAAGTTAAGCCTAATTACAACTTAAATGAATAAATAAGGAAACCCATTCACCCATTTAACAGATGTCATGAAGGTAAAATGTACTCATATGGAAATATTTTACTTTTAGCAGTAGTCTCAATGGCAGTTGCTCGTTTCACACAAGCCTCAAGTGGCCAGTAGAGGAATTGCAGTTTCATTCATTTCCTATTATGTATTTATGTTGCTACTCAGATTTGACTTTAAACAGGATGGGTTGAAAAAGATGTTTATTAGACCCTAGAACAGACGGTAAGAGTTAACCTCAACAGAAAGGTCAGCCAGACACGTGCCATTATTGAAGAGAGGTGACCCTTCAACCTTTGAGTGAGGTCTTCGTATCCACTTATCCCCCGCCTCCCAATTTTATTCCTCTTATCAGTTTCCTTCCTGTAAAACCTGACTTCCAGAATTGATATATTGTAACACACTCTAGAAACGACCATTGCTCTCTTGAGTCTCCTCCTTTGGATTTCACCCAGAAGTCAAGAGGGCCGAGGGGTCGCGGTGCCTCTGCTTGTTGCTGATTTATCCTCGACCACTGTGTTCATGTTACTCATTTCGCTCTTTACCCCGATCCCTCCACTCTGGTTTCCTGTTGTTCTTCCTTTCCTTCATTCCCCAGACTGCTTCTTGGTAGCATGACCCCCCCCCCCCCCCCAAGTTCCACATTATGTCATTTTGTTCCTCCACGCTTGCTGTTTTACACTACAAAATGTAAATGTTTATTGCGCTTCAGTGCCTTAACTGTTTACGAGACAAGAGAGGTGTACTATGCAGACGGATAAATACCAATAGAATCAGTTAATGTGCATAATATTGGAGGATATTAGTAAAATGAACACAGATATAGTGCAGTTGGACCTGACTGGAAACTAAGACAGCACCTCAGATCTGATTGTGCACAACAGCCTTTACTTAAACAGGCCTCTATAAACATAAAGACATGCATGGATGCACCCCACTGTTACAGCCTGAAAAAAAAACACTCCAGGAATCAGACTTTCTTTGTAGCTTGCCAAAAGTTCAGCTAAGAACATACTAAAGTAGTCTCCAAGGATGAGTAGAGTAGACAAGACATTTCCTCTCTGAATCCTCTACTAACCCTCATATAACGCTCTGTTATCAATTTAGGCAATCCTGAAGAGAATATTGTATGAGCATTTGGAATTAGATATGTTTTAGTTCATGTGATTGACAATAACATATTGTCCTTTTTTTGGCACACAAAGTCTTATTTTGTTCTCCATGGGTTAACTCTCCATGGCCATCTGTAACAATCTCCATAATCCCCTACAGTAAGGTAAACTTTGGAACTTTTTGTGCATGGAAACACTAACCTGACTGTTTCACACGTTCCAAGGAAGCTTCTCTGCTATGAATCTGTCACTGTGGGTTTGGTGAGCTGTGTGTTTGAATTTTTTAGCAGAGAGAGCAAAACAGAGGATTTCTTGTTGGATCATATATTGGGTATCAGGCTGAAGTCAGATAATTTCCTGTTTTTCTTTTAGCATCTAAACATTGTTGGAACAAGATAAATTGACATTTTCTTGGAACATCTTCAAGAAAGATTGTAACAAAGACAAGTTGATTAGAGAAAGCCAATGAAAATTCAATGATATTCTTTGAGGTCTACATTGTCGCCAAGGTTCATTTCTGAGTTTCATTGGCAGAGAATGGCGTGCATCAGATGTTACTTTACTCACGTCCAGGTGAAGTGGATGTTCTGCAGAGTCCATGACTTGTCCTTGAGCTCCAGTGTTACGGAGTCTCTCCTCTCATTCGCTGCTGAGGCTGGAGTGGACCACTTCTTCCTCTCCAGAGTTAGCCAGTGGATCTTTGGGACAGCATGAGTCTCCCAGCATGTCAGGTACTCATCTTGCTGTTTGTATTTCGAGAAATCATCCACTGGTTTGAACCTACTGCAACTGGAATGACAGGACTCGGGTAAGAGGCAGAAAGAAAAGAGTGAGTGAGTGAGTGAGAGAGAGAGAAAGAGAGAGAGGAAAAGCTGGAAGTTTATGCCGGCGAAATTCCCTTCTGTTCGTCTTGCTTTGTAGCGGACTTTCTCTCTTCCTCTCTCACACTGTCTGTACTTCTCTTTTGAGCTCTCCTCCTCCTCTCTCTCTCTCTCTCTCTCTCTCTCTCACCAGCTGGTAAACTGAGTTAAACTCTAATTGACTTTCCTGTCCATTTGGATCCTCCCTGATAGTGATGTCACCGATGACCCCTCCCTCCACCCTATTTTGAAAGTGTATGACACACACAGAGATAAGGTCAGGGTTGCCTTTGATACACAGTGCAGGTCAGATTGCCATTTCCAACTTTACATTTGGGTCTAAATGTTTCTTTTGCAGGAAACGAGGAAAAACAAAACGTGACAGATAAAGTTGAGCACACAATGGGTGGCACGGGCTGTTGAACTGACATTATCTGAGCAAGTGTTTATTCTAGAGGGAGTCATGAAGGTGAAAGAGAACTAATGATGATACAAGATTAATTCACTGTCACTGGTGCAAATGAATAGCTAGAGGGTGCCAGGAAAACACATCTATCAACAGAAACACACACAGAGTGAGTGAGAGAAAGAGAGAGAGAGAGAGAGAGAGAGAGGGGGGCATAATGATAATGAGACCAAAAGGAACACAAAAATAAAGAGGGGGCAAGGTGTGCTCGTCCTTCCGGTGGGATGGACCAAATTGGTATTCATCTAGCAGGGCAATGAGAAAATGTCTGTAACCTCACAAGCATCATCTGATAGATTGGATTGCATCTGTTGAATCAGTTGAAACACCCCTTTATACACACACGCACACACGGACGTACCTTCAGATACAGAGGAACTGGATTGCTCATGCAAGGACACTGCTTTCCAGAATATTCTGAGGGACAGAACACCACAGAAAGATGTAATATTTGACATGGGTGATCCCACTCAAATCATTCTGAATCTCTATGGAACTCTCATGTTTGGTTGCTCAATGACACTTTTAGCACATGACTGCAAAACTTTTAGTAATGTCTTAGAGAATAAATTGAAGTCAACTCAATATTTTCCCGTATTTGTTTTTTTGAGCCCTACCCCCTGTACCCCCGCCTCTCGCCTAATGTGCTCTGGAGATGACCCCAAAAGGGAATATAAGCGGGTTGGAAAATGAATGAATGAATTATCAGGGCTCGAGCACTTAAGGTGCATAAAGTGCTCGGAGTATTATTGTTTCACAGGATTCGGTTTGAGGGCCTAAATGTGCAAAAAAAAAAACACACCAGTCTGAACTGGTGAAAATCTGATTGTGGTTACAAAAGTGCATGTTCCAGCTTATGTTGCGCTCTTAGTTTGTCGAATACAAATGAAATTTGGTGTTGGGTACTAAGACTTAAATATAAGTCATTTTCCATTTTTATGTCATGTTCCTCCAAAAATCTTCTTGGCAAAAAATCTATTTTAATTAATATCATCTTTCTGCTAAGATTTTTTTTTAATTGTTTTCAATAAAGTAAAAATTTTTTTGTTGATCAAAATCATTCTTTATTGTCATAACCCAATATGCTGTTGAAGCTAATCTTAATTTCCACAACAGTTTAGTAGCAGGAAAAATCTGATGCATGTTGGGACACCTTTTTAAATCCAGGTGAACAACTTTCTCTTTTTCTCGCCTCTGGGTTTTCCCAAACCCTTTAGATCAAATGGACAAACATCATGTTGCTTTGCATTTGATAGAAATTCCAAAGTGCACGTCTGTGATAAGATTCCTTTCTCCTGAGCTCATTGTTTGTCAAGGGACAGAGCGAGTGATTTGATGGGGAGTCTATTTAGGAGGGGGTTGTTTCTTGTTGATCGACCACCAGTTTCCTCTGGTGTTAATCACTGTAATGCCAGCTTTTAGCTTGGCAAGGGACATATGTAGAGATATACTCACGCTTCATTGTTCTGACACTCCTTCTCTCCCTCAAAACATTCCTGTGATATCATCGTTGGTGTAAATGTCAGAGGTGTCTGGACTAGGCTGTGCTTAGGTGTTTTACTGGTTTTACCTGCACTATAGGGACCTCTTCAGACTGTGGTATGTGTATGTTTTCAGTGCTGACTATCTAACAAATCTAAAACATTAGCCTAAGCCCAATCTTTAATAAATACTTTTCTCCCATAGAGCAGGAGGAGGTGACGTTACATCTGGTTGGATCGGGGTGCAACGGCCATTTTGTTTGTATTCTTAGTTTCCACCAGGAAATTCTTTTGGGGTTAAATATTTACAAAATACTAACAATACTAAAAGGATAATTATTGCTAATACAATAACAAAAACCAAACCCAAAGAAAAACAAAAACTCAAAAGTAATCCGGTTAGTTTTTATCGGCAGTAGTCACTCTGATTAGCAGGAGGTGGGCGTCACTCCTACCACTTTTTAATATAAGACTTGCTCAAAATGTTTTCATCTGTCGAGACACAGAAAGCATTTCTCAGCAGCTGGCCAGTACCATACTTACAGTGAAACATAGTGGTGGGTGCACTGAGTTGTAGGGATGGTTTTATCATTAGTGGTAGTTGCATAAAATGTATTAGTTGTTTTTAAAACAGGTTTTTTTGTGGCAATGCTTGATATCATTTTTTGTACAACCTCAGCTTCCGTGTTCTTTTTTTACAAATATTTACAAATAATTCCACAATAACCCTGAAATAGTACAAACAATAAGAATTAGTCATAAAAAAGTTTTTTTTTATGTTTTATAATCAAAAGTTTTGAGACAAAATAAAAATTATGAAATCCCCCCAAAATCAAAGACAATGTTAAGACAATGTGAAAATTGTATAAAAAAACAAACAAATGATTCTATTGTGCTTTTTTGTGCCAGAAAAAAAAACAAAAACAAAAAAAAACAAGGTGTATCACAGGCATTGTACTTCTGGGAGCTATTCCTTCTTTTCACCACTAGATGGCCATGAATTTTCTCACATTTATCTAGCAAATTATGTAATAAGTCCTGTAATATTTGTTTGAAACAAACTAAAAAACTAACCTTTTTGAAATCTACACATTGTATTTGACACTAAAAATTAAACAATAGGTGTCATTTGTACTTATTTCAAAACAGACAGTGTGATTTGCACATGCACCGGTGCATGCAAACACTTCTATGGGTTAAGTTTATTATTCGGTAATAAACTCTTAAAGACTCTACAGTCTCCTTGAGACCTGACAGCCAGAGCTTAGACTTGAATACCATTGAAAATCTCTAGATAGATCTGAAAATGGCTGTGCACTGGTGCTTCCCATCCAACCTGATGGAGCTTACAAAAAAGATTTTCATGTTGCCTTAATAGGACATCTACAAGTTAATTTGGCTGCACAGATTAAAGTTTATATACAATAAAATCCAAATTTTCAGTTTTTAATAAAGTTGATTATGCTCTCTGAAAACAAGGCCGGGTTCAATTTATTCATATTTGAGGATTTTCACGTTGTTGAAAACAGACTTTTTCTCACTATGCCTGCATTATTACTTCACACATCGTGTGAAAAGATTGCACAAAATACACACACTTTCTCCTACACGTTCTTCTAATGGGATCAGCCCTCGCAGAACTGCATGTAAATCTGCTTACTTCATCATGCACCAGTGCTGAGAAAACACTTGAACTACTGTTAAACCCTTTATCTGCTCATCACGGAGATATGAGCTCCCATCAGGTGTGTGTTTTCTTCCCAGCACCTGTCATTAAGTGATAAGAACTGTCATTATAACACTTAAAATGACAATCTAATTTAAAGCACTGATAGGTGTAATCTTGGTGATTTGTTCAAACTTCACTCCTTGTTATTGCCTGTTAATTTGTAGGAGAGTTACTAACAGATATCTTGAGTGATTTAACGAAAGGTTCATAATTTATTTTAATTTTCAAAAAGCATTCAGCCTCAGAGCTAGGAAAAAAGATGCCGGGGAAAGAAGAGGAAGATTAGCACTAACAGGAAGCACGCTCTTCTCCACTCGTGTAAACCTGTCTGGGTGACTGGACGGCCGAAATAAATAAATCGGCCTTGTGGGAGACGTCCATTGCACTGCTGGAATTTTTCCTATAAAAGAATGCGAGAGAGAAAAAAGGAGTGACATACACATGTCCTCAGAGAAAGAAATCTGAGAGAAACACCTGTGAGTTCTGATGAAGATCCAGATTAAACATTGTGCTGCAGAAACCCCAGAAATTTTTATATGGCCCAGCACTGGCCCACATAGCAATCACGGCCCAGGAACACACAAGTCAAGACAAACTGATCAGAAGATGCAAAAACCAGTGTTTATTAGAGAGTATTATAATTTAATACTATAGTGACTAAGAGAAATTACAATAATTAAAAAGGAGGAGACATGGGAGTGGGCGCACGGTGGCGCAGTGTCCGACAAGGAGATTGAGGAACCAAGAACTCATGAAGCCAGGAGACATGGTTTGGAAGAGAGAAGGTTCAGGGAATCTGACAAACAAGGACGAAATTTATAAGAAGAACATGAGGTAATCTGAGGTAAAACATGAGGACAGCAGCTAGCTTTTGCGTGAACCATGTATGACTGGACCAAATTTTAATTCCACACAAGTGCCAAAAATTGACCACTACTAGCCCAAGTTGCAGCCCTATTGTCTACTTATGATGTCTAGCCTATTTCTTGGGTCCAGCATTAAAAAAAAAATTATACCACCTTTGCCTGACTCAGGTCATTGTTGGCACACACACTGTACATCAGAGCCAGATGCCAATCCAATGTTTTAGGAGTCTTTTAGAAGTCTCTTCCATGCACAAATCCATTCACCTTTGTAAATCATTAGAACCTGTGTGTCTTCTAATTTAATCATTTTCCTGCACCTGTTCAGGATTCAACTGTTCACCAATACGGCAGTGCAAACCTTTTTTTCATTCGTACCACTCGTGTGATGCATGGTTTTGGTTTCTGATCGGTGTGTAGAGGCCTTTAATCTCACTTAACCTCAGCCTGTCTGGTCAACTCCTCACAGAAGCTTAGTCCATTTTTCTGCACAGGCCTTCTGCATGACAACCTTATGTCAATTCCTCCTGATTCCGTGTGTGCTTTATCAGCTGTATTCAACTTATGAGAATATATCCTGACTCCACTGCTCCTATCTTCTATATCTCCTTATTCCCATTATTTCCTCTGGAAGGATAAAATTAATGTCCACTGGTTCCACCACTTTCTGGTTCTCTTCGTCACCTGCGTTTCTCTTGAATGGATTACCCCAGATTGCCTGGTCAGAGTGCTTCCTATCACTGACAATCTTTTTTAATCCCTTCTTCGTTATTCTCCATTGTAGTCACAATACGTAACTAACGGCTATTTGTAGTATTTCAGTCTGTTGCTCTCTCCATCCATATGTCTCTTTTCAAAATTTTCCTGTCTGTCTCTTTACCTAGCTGCATGTGTCACTATATCGTTCCAATCGGTTTTCTTTTTATTCTGTGATTCTGGTACCCAGTATGACAAACGGGGGCATGGCTGCAGGATGGGGTATAGTTAAAACCTCCACCTTTCCACCTGGATATTCCAGGAACAATCTTCTGAGTGGAGATTATTTGTTATCCAATATTTGGGTGGATTTTCTAAAGGTACTCCAGTCAACCCAATGTATTTGAAGCAAGTCAAGACAATATGTGCCTTCATACCTTTGATACACTGATATAAAGTCCTCCTTTTCATTATATATATATATATATATATATATAATCTGTAATTACGATTCTTAACTACTACTTAGCTCAAGCCTTTTCTACAGTCCCCTTCAAATTGTTACTCCAGTATTGTTTCCTTCGCCATCTCCTCAAACCAGGTTTTCATAGATCTTCTATATCAACCAGCCATCTCTTACTTTCCTAGTCACCTAGTATTTTCCTTATGCTGGTAGATCTTCCTCACAATTCTCTGTGTGTAGGCATATGTCCCAGACATGTTAGTGAGCTTCATTTCACCTCCATGAGCATGGCAGACCACTGGAAGAGACTATTGGTTTCACTGGTTATCCAAACATTCACTCCCCATTTTCAAAGACCTAGACATTTATCTTTTGGAGCATTTTTCTTTCTCATAAGTTTATCCCACCAATTTTTCAGATGCATGCTTAACCACTGATCTATGTTGGCTTTTACATGACCATTGGTCTACTACTGCTCATGAGCAAATGGATAATGTTTTACACTATAGAGGTTCTTAAAAGTGCTATTCACGTGGGCTTTACATAAATTACATTACATTAAATTTATGCATTTGGCACACGCTTTTATCCAAAGCGACTTACATTTGAATGAACATATTTTTTCTGTCAGTTCTTGCTTTCCCTGGGATTTGAACCCACAACCTTTGCGTTGTTAGCGCAATGCTCTACCAACTGAGCCACAGGAAAGCTAGGTTTAGTTGGTCTTCTTCATGGGTGGCCCTTTAATTTACTTCAGCAAGCCACATCCTTTCATCAGAGCCATCAGAGAGGTCTTGCTCTCTGAACAATTGGCCATAATTTGGTAAAGATTTAGAAATGACCTTTTGTAGTTTGTAGCAGAAACCAATGATTCCCTATTCCTCATTCCCAGTGAAGGGATTTCAGTTTTATGGAATATCACTGCTGTCAAAAACTGTCCTTCAGAGCATCTCATGTCAAGAAGATAAAGTTTCACCTACAGAAAAGGCAGATAAAACATGAACAACCGAGATAAAAATGACAAAAGGCTGATCTGGAGAAATGACAGAGAGAAAAATAGCAGGCCATAATTCTTTGGGGTATGAGCAGCACAAGCCATACGTTTTCACATTGCTTTCTGTATTATTTATGTCTTCTGCGACTGCAAATTCGTAATGGAGCCAGATGTAAATAGGGCTTCAGAGAGGGGAGGCCTGCAGGTGCACAGATGTCCCTCGCTCAACCTCTGAGAGGTCAAGCCAAGCCTCGGAATCTTGCAGAACAGAGGGAGCAGTTTGCAAAACAGGTGCTTCTGGGTTGAAGCCACAGCAGATTAATAAAGCATCCCAGATTAATAAAGCACTTCCTTGTTGACAAATCCACACATGGTGCTTGTTTGATGCATAGCAGATAGTTTGGGCTAGTTTTGCAGGTCTTGCTCCAGTTTAAGATGGTCTTAGCCAGACATTTCTTGGTTTAACATCGTCTAAAATTACAGAGTTTTGGTTAAGATGATATTAACTGACTCTACCTTGGTTTAAGAAGATCATAGCTGATCCTGTTCTGGTTTCAGATGATCTTTGCTGGCAATACTTCATTTAAGATGACCTTTGCTGATCATGTAAACTGAATTAAGTTGGTTTATGAGGTACTTAACTGGTCACGTTTGGCTCTTGGTTATTTTTTATTTCTCAGTTAAAGATCTCAGTTGGTCAAGTTTTGGTTTATGGTTGTTTTAGGAAACCCTATCTAAGTATAAGAAGATCTTAGCTGATCCTCTCCTTGGTTCAAATGACATTAAATGACAATGTATTTGTTTATGATGGTCATAGCAGATCATACACTGATTAAGTTGTAATAGGGATTTTGCTGTTCATGTTTGGTTTAATATGTTCTTAGTTACTTTCTTATCGGTTGAAGATGGTCTCAGCTAATCAAGTTTTGGTTTAAGATGCTTTTAGCGAACCATACTTTAGTGCAAGAAGATCTTAACTGATACTTTCTGGGTTCTACTGATCTTGATTTGCAATGCTTTTGTTTAGGATGGTTGTTGCTGATCATGTACTGAGTTATAATGTTCTTAGTTACTTTCTTTTTGGTTGAAGATGGTTTCAGCCGATGGGTTTAATTATGCTTTTAGCAAATCCTTCTTTGGATTAAAATGGTTTTAGCAGACCCTACCTTGGTTTAAGAAGACCATGGCAGATTCTGTCCTGGGTTCAAATGATCTTAATTGGCAATACCTTTAATTTCCTGGTCATGTCTTAGATTAAGATTGTATAAGATAGATTTTCTGTAAGATGATCTTGGCCAGTCATGTCACAGTTTGTTATGTTTTGTCTAGTCATGATTTAAGATGATGTTGCTGGTTCTGTTCTTGCTTATGATAGTCTTAGCTGGAAATGCATTGGTTTAAAAAGGACAATCTTAGCATTTCCTGTCCTGGTTCAAAAAAACAGAGTATTCACAGACAACTTCATAGATTAATTATGTTGAAGCAGTAACTGAATTAGATAAAGTGATACATTAAAAGTCTAAATAACCACAGAGATAATTATCTTCATTTCAAAGACATGTCTGAGTGTACGTGTGTATGTATATCTGGAAATATCTCCCTTTTCTAATCTGGACTCTGTTTATTCAGATTCAGACTGGCAGATGGGATCAGTAAATACTCAAATGTGTCCTGGGACCCTGCCATCTATTCCCTTTCCTCTCCTTCCCTTTCCTCTTTTTCACAAAATTCCCATAGTTCCTAGTTATGAACTCTGAAGTCTTTAGATAAAAAAAAAAATTGTAATAGTATTTTTAAATAATTTGTAGTTTTTTTTTATCTTAGGGTTATTTTATAATAGAGTTATCTATTATTAGTTATGGTGATTATCAAATCAAATCATTTTACGTGTACACTGCATTTAACAATATATACTTTTTTTTTTTTCAAATAAAATGCAAAAGTTAATAATTTGTGAATCAGGATTCAAACTGTTGCTTTCCACAGTTTAGCTCATCAGTCCTTGGCCATAAGGGGACCAATCTTCCACTGGACAGAGGAATGGCTGAGTTCAAGCTGCATGAGAATCCAAGCTGGAGAATATGGAATCTCTTTGATTTTGTTTTGTTTACAAAACAGAAAAAAGACAAACTAAACTAGCATAGCTACAATATAAAACAACACATGGCAGAACAATGTTACTGTAAAACTAGGAAAATGACCCTTTTGGCTCTTCATATACTTCACTGCTGTGCGGCTGCATGACTGCAAGTGTTAACATTACTGGCAAGCTGACACTAGCCAGACAGGTGACATATAAAGGTGCTCTTTAAATATTTTCGCTACTATTTTTAACCTATTTGAAGCCGGAATAGCATTAAAGTCTGTTGTATTTAATGCAGCACTCAAAAGCATCTCAGTTTGGTATTTAGCATTTTTAACAAGTGCTGCACCTACTTTATCTTAAGCAATTACCATTACATAGAATAAAATCCAGATTTAAATTCTAGTTTATTCATTTTTTTTGGAATGCCATCTTATCTGTTAAACCTTTCTCAAAATGTTCCATAATGCTGATTGGAAGCTTTGACAGAGGACCAGCATTACCAGAACAACTCTGTCATCGGGACATAAACTAGAATGAAGCTCTTTTGTACAAACAATGTCTTTATTGTAACATTAAAATGTGTAAATATCTTAACATCTAATGTATTCATCTCAGAAGTTAAAAAGAACAAAGGTACTGCTCTTTAAAATGTACAAGTGACAGTGTGTGCCTTTATTTCTTTATCTTGTCATTCTTGCGGAGTATTATTTTTTTACAGTGCAGAACAGACAATGTCAGGCGGGCACTGCTTAATTTGGGTGTCCCACCACGACTTGAGCCTGATGATGACTCACCAGCTCCGGCTGATGAAGGGTGCTGACCCCAATCTGAGAGAGGGAGGAGAGAGGGGCGTCTACCAACACGTCAGCCGCTGGACGTCCTTGTCCTGACTGACGTAAATCAAGCACTGGAGAAATGAATGAATGTCGCAGAAACTGAATAGAAGGCAAAAGGAGGGAGAAAAGAAAGAGCGTGTGATGTTTGAGACGAATTACTAGAGACGAGAGTTGAATGTAAAAAAAAAAACTTGGTCAAAGTTAAACAATTGCTCATTTTCTTTTACTTTTTATTGTCATCGAAGTATCACTGGATATATATATATATATATATATATATATATATATATATATATATATATATATATATATATCGGTAGTTAAATTAATACTATTGATCATAATTTTGGTTCTATATCCTTCTGTCATTTCTGTTTCCTCAAACCAATCTAATCACTCCATCACCACTGCACCTCTTCTCAAACATTATTTTGCTCACCTCCAACTGGCCTGTTCTCATCTGCTCATACATTCCTTCCCTTCACCTTTTCTCACAGTAGTTTGTACAGATTTCATGACTGATTACACTCCCTGATTATTCACAAAAAAAAAAAAAAAAAAAAAAAAATATATATATATATATATATATATATATATATATATATATACATATATATATATATATATATATATATATATATATATATAATTCCATCATGGCAGTTTCCCAGAGCCAGGGAAAATGCTCTGGCTTCCCACAGGAAACCGCTTGAAGATATTGCTTGTCTGCTTCCTGTTTTTGTCTAATTAGAGAATTATTATAGCAGCTCATAACAGATTTCATTGTATGAATGTAGTCTGCAATTTAAACTCACAAAGTGTGTACATATTTGGTAATAATAACATTCTGACTCTTCAAATTGTAAATCAAGAAACTCTTCTAGAAAAAAAAAGGCAGGCTTTCCTCAACACAAATTTATTAAATATTTTCCAACTATACTTTTATTATCTAAAATATATCTAAACAAAGCATTTAACCGACTACTAGCTAATATCCCCCTTTGTCCTCCAGAACTTTTGCTTGGCCAAACTAGAAACTTACTGTTGTCTCCAATAAAAAAATGAAGTGTTTAACCACTTTTATATACACTACTGAAAATGTATAATATATTTATACAAAAGCAGGACAAGTTGCAAGTACTTGGCCTTGACTGAATCCGTTCTATGAGTGCTTCAGGTGAAAACTTCACTTCAGCGTCTTCTCGCCAGGAAGCTCGGCGCACAAGAGCAGACGATCCTGATCACACAGAGATGAAAGATGGAGCTTTCATCCGAAGCAAAGCTGAGGTTCCCAGGCTCACACCCCTGAGGGAGCAGCACAGGAACACTGAGATGATCAGAGAGGAAAAGCCGATGTGATCTCCACTGAATCTTTGAAGAACCAGAAAAATCTACAGAGTGGAAGGGAACTTGATAACCCAAAGATGAGCTCTTCTTTGTAAAATGGAAACAGCTAAGAGTCACTAGATGAACTTTCTATCTGATCTCTTGATATGTGGAGGAAGCATCAACGCTTTAACTGAGAGTCCCTAGAGGCCAAATCTGGTTCAACATTTCAGCCTGAGGACCAGGAAACAGAGTACATCTCTGAAACAGTAAGCAGACACATTGTGTTTATTACACAAACTCACTGCCTCCGAATAATTAGTCAGATAGAAAAAACAACCAAATGTGTTCAATTTTTTGTGTTTTTCGCATTTCCTGGAGGTGATTTCAAATAGGTTTGGTCCCTGTGGTACCCCCGTATGTAAGTAATCATCATTGGTTTCAGACCTATCTCAGTACAGAGCTTTGTATGATAAACAAAGTGCAGATTCTCAAGCTACTATTATCATGGGTTTCCAAAACTGCCAGCAAGGCATCAAACTGAAGGATTGATATCCTGAAATAAATAAAAAAATGTTCACAAAATTACCATAGCTCTTTGAAAAGGAAGATAAATTCTCCGTCCTCTCCGTTCATTCTCGGGACCAGATGAACCTAGTATTTCATTTTCTTTTCTTTTTTTATTTTGCAAAAGAGAGATTATCAGAAATCCATTACTGCTTGAAAACCCCTTTTTTGCGGTTTGTTAGTGTGCTTTTGTTATTTTTACACAAAAAATTAGAAACACCACTGTTCTAGTCCAGATGCAAATCTGATGGTTTGCATTTCACTTGACGATGTATTGCTAACTCTAATTCTAACCATCACACTAACCACAACCTTAATGCCAACCCTAACTCTAACCATAACCCTAACGTTACCCTAACTTTAACTCTAAAGCCATTTACACAATGATTCGAATTGAGATTCACTCAAATCATTTGAAAGCTTCTCAGCAGTGTCATCCTCCTCATCTGGGTTGAGGAAAACTGATGCAATGACACTCCATGCCTAAAGATGGCGTATATGGTACAACAGATGCACTCCGTGATCGACTGAGAAACTGGAAAGAAGAAGTCAGAGAAGAATTTAAAAAAAAAAATCAGCAATGTCAAGTGGTGTATTCTGTTGGTGGCTGATCACAGAGAGCTCTTTGACAAAATGTAGAAAAGAGAGGATTTTTAGCATGGCTGCTTGATATAAAAAAAAAATAAAAAAAAAAATAAAAAAAGCTAAGCGAGGAGTACTTGAAACTACTTACCGTAATTCAATTCTTTGGATGGGTGAGAGAATACCTTTGGCTAATAACAACTTTAAAAATGTAAGCAGCCGAATCCAAGCATTTGACAGATCAGGCCTGCAGGACATCATTGGGGAAGCATTGCTCATCTTGGCAAATCCCAAGATCTATCATTTCATCATAGACCAATGTTAGGATTATAGATAAAAACATTAATCATAGCTATTAAAAATTGGTAAATGGGTGCAAAAATGACATGTAAACAATTTAATATGGATGCCTGAGAAATGCTTTGAGGGGTCTGTCATGTATTTTGCTGGTTATCAGACTCATGTTCCTGTGCAGGAAAAGAACAAGAGCTGCAAACAGGACGAAGTGGAATGTGTTTCCTGCCAGGGAAGCCTCAAAGGCCAGATTTCTGTCCCATCACACTCACACGCAGTAGACCCATAAACTAAATTAAGAGTGTTATAATGTTATGAACAGCGACACTGGGCTTAATTAAGGCAAGGTTAATAAATAGCTTTTATTTATTTTGGACAAGGCCTTTATCACACTTTTACACAACATAGTGGTGGTTGGTTTAATATGATAAAATGATGTCAACTGGAACTTGGAATTTGAAAACCAGCACACCAGATAATGGGTACAGAATGAAATTTTGTTGATCAGATCAAATTTTGGCATCAACTTTTGGCAAAAACATACAGTACAAACAAGATTTTGCTGTGTGGGTAAAAATCTTGAACCCTGTACTTTCACCTTAAACAATCGTAATCAATTATATTCTTTGGGTACAGTGATATCTCCTAAATGGGTGAATTCCCCATACATCTGCATGCTGGGAATTGGAGTTGCGTAATATCTATATTGAGAAACTTTACAAGAGGAACTTTATAAAACTATAGGTGTGTCTCGATCCAGGTTCTAAATCCTTAGGAGGACATAGCCTACCCAATCTCCAGAGGATCCTCCACAGTCTGCATCAACCGATTAATAAACAGAACAGACTTTATTCTAAATTTTATAAACTCCTCCATCTGCTCCTTGCTTCTACAAAATGACATACCGACAGTTAGCATACATCACATTTAGTTGGCTATACTTGTGTTTGCGTTATTAACCTCATGTAACCTCTACCATCACTACAAGCATTTAGAAAATCCCTTGAACCACTGTCCTTAATAAAAACATGCTAAATACAAATTCAAATGTAATTGCTCTCTATATTGGGTTGATTCTGTTGAAAAATAAAAAAGGGGAAAAGAGGAAAAGCAGGGGAAAAGAGGACTCATTTGAATAAAGTATTTAAAGATCGCTTCAAATTTGGTGAAAAGGGGCAGCTTAGACATCTAGGCCCTGTCCCCAAGTGCCCAGCTTTTTATGAAAGGTGTACGTTCGGACACGCCACTTACGTGTATGTGCGTGTCACAAGCAATACATTTCCAGATAACAAACTCCTGAAATGTCACATGGGAACAGGACGTTTAGAAATTAACCACTAGCTCTGCTGAGAAAAGTAAAAAAAAAATCTAAAAGATGCATATAAGCTTAATCAGAAATTATTATTCTGTGGTTTCCTCACACTTTTCAAAAATATTTGAGTCATATGAAATGGTGACCACTCATTGCCTGAATCAAGATTTTTAATAACAGAATAGAAATTGAATAGAGCAGGGGTGCTCATTACGCCGATCGCGGAGGTGCTACCGGTCGATCGCGGCGTGAAATTAAAACAATATTAGCCGATCATCCATCCCGTCACAGTTCAGTAAAGTTAGCTGTAGATTCACGGATTCGGTTTTCTCTGCTCAATAGCTCGAGACCAGAATGTTCTTAGTAAACAAATAATACCTATTTTTAATCTGTGTTATGTAGTAGATAAACTAAACGTTTTTTATCAAAACATGTTTCCCTCTGCATTCACAGAAACTATGCGCAACCCGCCTGACATGGAATCGCTTAGGGACCGTCTGCAAATTACCAGATCCAAAATATGTTTTACCTAGAATATGCTTCATAACTTCATTCTAAATTGCTCTATTACAACCAAAATCAAGCAACATGCCTCTCCTCACCTGTATATTGTACTGCACGACTCAGTTTCAATAAAAATGTGAAAAATTTATTAGAGCATAATTTTTATTCTTGATTATTTGGATCAAAGCTCAATTGCTCCCATAAAAATCACTCTATTACCACCAAATTCAGGTCACACACATCTGTTCTAATCCTTAACCTACTACAACACCCATTTTGTTAAAATTGAGACAAAAGCTAGTGCTAAGCTAATCAGCGTATTACGGCCGGTTTTTAGCCCATGCTTAAGTTTTTGGTCATTAAAATGAGTGAAGGAGCTGGACCAAGTAAATCATTAAGTCCTACATGAAAATCATTGAGTCCAAATAGCGTTCCACAATGACTGATGAACATTTGGAAGTCTGCTTGAGGCTGGCTGTCAGCAGCTACTGTTCAGACTATGCATCCCTGGCTGATTCAATTCAGTGCAAGTCATCAAATTAAACTCAGGTTATTACAAAAAATGTAAATAGTTAATTATTATGTGTGTTTTGTCATTTCTCAATAAAGTTGAAAATAATTGTTTGTTGATTGATGTTTTACATTTTTGTAGCGGGTAGATCACTTTGACTTGGTCATTTTAAAAATAGCTCGCAAGCTGAAAAAGTGTGGGCACCCCTGGAATATAGTGTAAACTGAAATGTATAGTCTTTGATATATATATTGGAATCTTTAACTAAACTATACTCCACTGTGAGGTTTCAAGAGGCTAGAAATGCCAGGGTTGTGAGTTCAAGGACCAGAACCAGACAAAGAACCAGGAACCGATGAAGATGTGTTCCTTTTATGCAATGTTGCTTTGGATAAAAACATTCGTCAAGTACATGAATGTCAAATAACTCTCTGTGAAGCTTCACAAATAAACAAATACACGTACAATAAAGCACTTCCAGAAATGAAAATGACTCAAAATGTCTAACTCATGCAGTAAAAGCTAACTTTACTCCCACCTTGCTCCTTTTAAAACGTAAACCAAGGAGAAACAGAAGACAAAATGCACCAAGATGGATTTAAGCTTTACTAAACATGATTATTGTGGATTTATATGAAAATACAGGTGAGCAAAAGCACCAGTGCAACTTCAGACCATGACTTGAAATATGAAATTAACATTGTGTGTCCTTGTAAGCTTCCTGATTGAATTATGAGCAGCTCTGACAACACAACAGGATCTACCCCAGCCTGGTGTGTGTGTGTGTGTTTAAGGATGAGTCATCAGCCCATCTCTGCCAGAGGAACTTCTGCAACAAAGACACACTCATTGAACAATGTCTAATGATATTCTAATAAAACTGCCTCTGGTAAACAAGCTCATACCTTTTAAAAAGATTGAATGTCATTGATTCTCCTCCGGCCATTAGAGAATACTTTTCTATGTCCTTACAAAAAAAAAAATTAAAGATGACTAATATGTTTGTCGGCTGCATTTCATACAAAGTTTCCAATGAAAAAAACCTGTGCGTAAGAACGTTTAACCTTCAATACAAAAAAAAAAAAAAATGCCAAGAATTTCTAATTTATTTACTGGAATTAATCCTTGCATTTTAGACTGGACGGTACACATAACATGATATATTCAAATATAAACTCAAAATTTAATTATGGCTTTATGAGCTGTTCTTTTAGATGTTCACCCTTCATTTATATCATGAACAGAAAAAGGCTTTTAACAAACAACTTTGAAACATTCAACATTTTTAATTTTCTATGGAACTTAGGTTTAAACTTCAACAAAACATAGTTGGGTATATATTAACTCATAAATAAACAATTGTTTGATGCTGCTTTAGCCTGCTACAAAATGAAAGTTCTATTCTTTAATTAAATGAGAAAAATTAACCTTCATTTGTAATCAGCCAATCACACGGCAGGAACTCAATGCATTTGGGTATGTAGATATGGTCAAGACGATCTGCTACGGTTCAAGCCGAGCATCAAAATGAGGTAGAAAAGTTATTTAAGTGACTAAACGTCGCTGGTCTGAGTATTTCAAAAACTGCTGATCTACATGCAAGACCATCCCTCATAGGATTTACAGAGAATGGTCCAAAAAAGAAAAAGTGGGTGGCAGTCATCGTCACTATAATTCGCACAGGCTCATCAAAATTAAAAAAAAGATTGGAAAAACGTTTTCTGCCCTGATGAGTCTTGATTTCTGCTGTGACGTACAGATGATGGGGTCAGAATTTGGCAATATAAAACAATGGATCCATCCTGCCTTCAAATGTTCAGGCCTGCGGTGGTGGTGTAATGGGGTGGGGAATATTTTATTGGCACAATTTGTGTCAACGCCACAGCACACCTCAGCAATGTAGCTGACCATCCCTTTATGACCATAGTGTATCCATCTTCTGACCCCAGCAGTGTAATATACCATGTCATATAGCGTGAATCATTTCAAACTGGTTTTTCTCAAGTGACAATTAGTTCACTGTACTTAAAGGGGAATAAATGAGAAACATATATTTCTTGAAAATGATTAAATACATTCACGTATTCATAATGTTTTACTCATACATATATTCATGCAGCATCTTTTTTATTTATTAGTCATATGAGCTACTGCATACATTTTTAGCTTTATGAAAATAAACCTCATTCATAGTATATAAATCCGGTTAAATCTAATCTGGTGACGACAGCTATATTGGCGCCCTCTAGTGTTCCAGAGAAAAATTGTTATTTTTATTGAAGGGCAATGCAGAGGGTAGGGGTCCCCAAGTTCATGCTTGCAAAGCAAAGCTTAATTCTAAACACAATTCGAGTCGCTAATTAAGGTCGTACAATGTATATCAGAAACGTCCAGCACCATCAATGATAATTTTCTTCTTGCAAAAAAAAAAGGTGAACAATGCAGACCTGATTTATTTGAAATATGCTCATCTTTATTTAAGTACTATTGAAGGTTATCAACTTAATGAAAACAAAGGCAAATTAACTGCATTTGAACAACATTTAGAGTGTAGTGGTAGCAACTGGTT
Organism: Danionella cerebrum; assembly: GCA_007224835.1. Taxonomy (NCBI): domain Eukaryota; kingdom Metazoa; phylum Chordata; class Actinopteri; order Cypriniformes; family Danionidae; genus Danionella; species Danionella cerebrum. Next base: position 280,946 of record SRMA01026500.1, on the reverse strand, counting down.
CTCAAAGCTCAAAAGAGCACGATATGAGATCATTGCATCGCAGAAGTGCTTCTTTTTGCACACCAAGCGGCGTCTCCAAATCTGACACTTGAAAGTTAAGCACATCAATGTCCGAGGTTCCAAATTGTGCGCGCATGCGCAGCTTTCCATGCAGCTCGATGTCCACTCGTTTATGTGCCATCAGCAGGAGCACACGTAGAAATTGCTCTCTCATCTTCGAGCGCATCTGCTGTTCCTCTTCTTCATCTGATGGAGACAAATAAGACGATGCAGAGACGAGTGTGGTGGGACACAAAGCAATGAACCGTGCCGAATTTGGATCAAACCCCCGACTGTTGGGCTCCGGTCCTCGGGGCAGGCGTAGAACGGTGACTGGAGGCTTCATCCTGCTCTCCTGGGAACATAAAATTGTATATTGAGGATTTAGTTCGCTGCAATGTAAGCTACATGATAAAAGTTCACACACATCCAGCGCCACGCAACTTGAAGTTCCACCGGAAGTTCTCCTTAAATTTCAAAATATCACCCGTCTGGCTTTATTTACGTTTATATTCCAAAATAAAAGTCATATAACGGGCCAACAATCGATGCCTGCAAGGAACCATTACAAAAAAAGAAAAAAAGTCATAGATCTCAGCGCACGTTGTTTTTGCAGGTTGAAAACCGTAATTCATTAACTGACAATAATTATTGGAACATAATTGAACATAAATATCTCATATAATTTACACTTTTGTTTTTTTTTTTTTCCAAAAGTTGATCAATTGCTAACAGTATTAGATAAGGATGGAGGGATGGATGGATATACTGAATCATAGAAAAAAATGCATAACACTGAATTGCATGTTAGCTCTTTAAAATTAAAGTAATGCTAAAATACATGTGTATATTCGTTTTTTTTTTATCGGTTAATGCTCCACACTCATAATTTGGTTTATAATGGGTTCATTCATGTAAACTTAATGTCATTTGAATGTGAGTGCATATTAAATACTTTAAAAATAATTAAAGTTTCCAAATCCTTCACCCCAGTTGATTAATGTCTATGTCGGCACCACACCCATAATGCAAAATTGGGGGAAACCCAACAAACCAACTGACAACTATATTTAACTTCAATTTTTGAATTCTGCTCTATACTGCTAATAGATCTACAATTAAGTCAAAATGTAATCAGTTTTTTGCAGAAATATCCATAAATAATGTTCATGCAAGTAGGTTTACATCATCATGAGGTATGATTTCCGGAGTTGGAACTTATATATAAAAAAACTTCCTCAATCTCAAACTCTGCTTCAGAGAACAGAGACGGGCAGCCTTTGACTTTCACTTTTGAACTAATGTGAGTACCTGTTCATTTATTGACATTTGCTTAACAAGTTTTGACAGTATTCTTTCATATTTCTTTGGAGTAATGTTCATAGTCTTTGTGGACATAGCATAAAAAGTGAAAGTGCCATTTCTAATAAAAAGGAAACGATAAAGCAGTAGAATGATAAAGCAGTAGTTTACTCTGAAATCGTAATGTGCTACAAATGATTTACTTTCTTTCCCTCAAATGAGTTCTCTTGGGAATATGAATAAATGTGAAATATGGAATCAAATGAAAAGTTAGGTAAACAAGTATCACAATGGATTTTTTTTTCATTAAATTTGTTTTAGGAAAGTGTATTTTTGGTAAATAAAGTTAGAATGAGTAGTATATGCACTTAAATACAGCATGCTGTTTACGTGTTGTAGTTGACTTGAGTCAAAGGATGGAGGAGGATGGAGGAAAAGCGTGTCAGCAGCATCATAAGTGAGTTTCGGTTTTGTTGCTATTTCATGTGATGTTGTCCCTCCCACACTGTTGTGTTAAAAATCAAATGGCATTTAAGAGGTTTTCCCCTGAAAATAATTCAGATGACTTGTCATTCAGCCGTGAAACATAGATATGATGGGATGGATTAGCATTTCTGTGGTAAAAAGTGCAGGTGTTTGTCTATAATGTCTGTTTTTAACCGTCTATACTTCAGTCTGTTTAGATTTATTTCTCTGGTTACCATTTTAATTGTGTGTCTGTCTATCTTTATGTTAATGTCGGTCTGTCAATCTCTCTGTCTGTTTATCTTTTTGATAATGTCGGTCTGTCTATCTCTCTGTCTGTTTATCTTTTTGATAATGTCAGTCTGTCTAGTTCCATTAATTACACTTTTTTCCAGTTCTCAACATAGATGACATGAACATGTGCATCTTTTATGTTTTGTTTTCTTCTTAGGTTGGTTTCGTCAGCGCTTTGGAAATCAAAGAAGTGATCCGGAGCGAGCAGAATCATGCAGTTCTTCTCAGTGCTCACCTGATCCTTATAACTCCTCAAAAGATCCAAGCTTAAACAAACCCTTTCCCTCCAATCATCAGTCCATAATATCCTCTTCATCTGGACACCTTCCGTCTTCATCCTCACACACCCTTCCTGCAGCACTCTCCTCCCCCTTTCGATGGTCCCTCTCCTTCGATCTGTGTGTGTGTCATGCAGAGAGTGACAAGGCTCTGGCACACTCTCTAACTTGTTTCCTGGAGTCTCCAGCATATGCTCTTCGCTGCTTCCTAAGGCACAGGGATTGCTCACCAGGCGGCGCCATCTCCACCGAGTTGCTGCAGGCACTACAGGAGAGCCACTGCTGTTTGTTGCTGTTGTCTCCAGGTTTTCTGCGGGACCGGTGGTGCCAGTATCAGATGCAGCAGGCACTTTGTGAGGGCCCGGTTAGTGAAAGGATCATTCCTGCGGTACTTGAGCTGTCCTATTCTGAGCTACCTCCAGAACTGCGTTTTGTCTCAACACTTAATATGAACGAGAACCCGGAGCATAAGTTTGCCCAGGTTTACCGCACCGTCATCAGCTGTGAGTAGAGGGGATGCTGCATCACATGTTTCATTTATACAATGTGTATTTTAAATTGTCATTCAAATTTAAAATGAATACAGTCTAATAAGTGGGTTTTGAAAAATATAGACTTAGTTAATATAGACTAATAATCTGCCTTAATATTATTCATTCTGTCCCATATAATATTGCAGATTTGCAAACACTTTTTCTTCATATAATGAAAAAAAACTGAAATCCATCTTTAATGGGTTTCAAACAGTTGAATTGAATCCTTGCATACTTTTTTACTACTTCTACAAACCTTTTTACTTGTTTGTAAAAAAAGATAAATAATAATAAGTAGTAGTAATAATAATAATAATAATAATAATAATAATAATAATAATAATAATAATAATAATAATAATATAAAACAAATAATAATAAAAAATAATAATAAAAATAATATGCTATTTTTAAAGCATTTCTAGTAAATATTGAGCCCTCTTTTCTTGCTTAATAATAGGGCTGGGTGATTTGACCAAAAAAAAATCCAAGAATTACAATTTAAATAAATAAAAAAAATTAATCCTTGTTTAAAATAAACCTGCAGATACTATAATACTATAACTTTGATGCTATTAATAAAAGCTTTCCTGTGGCTCAGTTGGTAGAGCATTGCGCTAACAACGCAAAGGTTGTGGGTTCAATCCCAGGGAAAGGGATCCCTTCATTCAAATGTAAGTCGCTTTGGATAAAAGCATCTGCCAAATGCATAAATGTAAATGTAAAATGTAATAATAATAATAATAATAATAATAATAATAATAATAATATCAACATTAAATAAATTATAAACGAGCTAAAGAACTCATCTGCCCCTCAAGAAACCACGCCCTTAGTTATGCATATATTTAAGGCTTAATAATTCTTTAAAAAAAAAAAAAATAATTCACCCCCTCAGAACATTCGTGAAGGTCAAATCTAAAGATTTAAAACAACCAAACTAGTGGAGCCAGCGGTGGAAATATGGGTTTTCAGCTCCAAAATTGGGCAGTTTAACACGAGAGTTAACCTGCTGACTTCTGGAGCGAGCCTCAAGTGGCCAGTAGAGGAACTGCAGTTCAGTCCTTTCCTATTACCATTGAGAGGGAAAGTAACAGGTTGCCCATTGAGCTGGATGCTACTCCCTCTTTCCAGTCATGCTTTCGCCACTCCCACTGTTCTGTTTTTGATCTGCATGTTTTTGATGAGGGAACACCCTAAAAAATGCTGGGAATGTCTGAAACGTTGATTTTTTTCCTAATATGGCCAATTTAATTATAAATGACTCTTGATAAGTTGGCGTGATGGCTTTGATAGCCAACTTTCAGTTAAAATGACCACATTTCAGTAGTACATCAAGGAAAACAGTTACAGGAAAAAAAGTGCCAAAGTACTTTGAGTAATTTATCAAATTGGTTAGAGAAATCAATTAAACAAGAATCTCATCAGGGTTTAGTGACAGTCGAGCAATGTTTAATTATAATCACAATAAAGTGGTTTATTACTTTTAGATGACTCATTCCAGCTGCATTGTGTTTATACAGTTCTGTGCAGACCATTTGGAAAACAAAAAACTGCTTTCAAAAATGGAATCATAATCATTGATTTTCATCAATGAACAAAATTCGGTGAATAAACACAAGAGAAGTGAAATCAGTATTTGGTGTGTCCATTCTTTAAAATAGCAGTAATTCGTTTAGGTACACTTGTATCTAGAAGAACAAATCACAGCCTATTCATTTAATCCCAGACATTCTATTATATTCTATGAAGAATCAGTATCTGTCTGTATTTCTAAGCATTAACTAACATCACTAACAATCCTGACCAAATCTATTTACAGAAATACAGCCCCACATTTTCAATTAACCTCCACCATTCTTAACTGATGCCTGCAGACAGTCATTATTGTACCGCTCTACAGCCCTTAAATGAACAAACTGCCTTCTGCTGCAGCCAAATATTTCAAATGTGTGTGCATGTTTGACTGGCCTTTGTTCCCACGTCTGAAGGTTGGCTTTTTGGTCGCTACTTTATCATGAAGGCCACTTTGGTTCAAACATTTCTAAACAGTAGGGGGGCAGTGTTCTTAAATCCTACTGGTTTTTGCCAGATCTGAGGTAATTGCACTGCGAACATCTTCCGTTTTTGAAGGGTCATTGGCTTGATGTGCCTTTGATCGACCACTGCGTCAATGTTTCTCAAATTTCCTGTTTCTATATGCATTTTTCAAAATAGCTTGAACAGCACATCTTGAAAACCTAGTCTGAAAGAGTCCTTGTTCATGCTGTATAACTAGCTTGTCTTGTAGCTGTGCTTAGTCTTGTAGCTGTAGCACAAAACATTTTTGTTTAACTCAAGTTGTAACCATAGTTTGACTGTTTATGTTGCTGTTTTAAGCCTCTTACATAGCTGTTTCTGTTTCAGTTCATTACTGGGTTTAAATCTACATGTGCCAATTGTTAGCATCTGTTTGGTATACTTGATTGGTAATACACACTGTGAATAATCCCACAAATCAAATACTATCTGCTGGGAAAATTTGTCGTAAATTTCATCATTTATATTTCTAAAAGCTTTCTTTTGTTTACAGCATTTTTCATACATTTGCTGTACTTGCGTAAAATGATATTTAAAAAGGATTTATGAAAGAAAGCTCCACTGGAGTTTCTTAAATTTGTGACCAAGCACTTTCACTAAATCTTTTTTGAGCTAATTGACAAAATTCACCTCTACACACTATTTTCAGACAACTTTTGTCCGTCATTCTATGTAAAAATTATGATGCGGTAATTAATCAATGAACAAACTGTATTTTAGCAGAAAATATAAATACTCATAATATGACCCCCATATACCCTGACACCAAAAGTCTTTTTTTTTTTAAAAGCTGTGCTTTTTCAAGTCTTTCAAAGTTATCGCAGTAGAGATAAAGCATAGTTTCTCAAAGGCAAACAGGAATGTCTTTTTTCAGATAATAATATATGTTTTGTCTATAATCTGGAACCAGATTCTAGTTTCTCAACAACTTTTGTTCTTTTCTTTTTTTTCAGATTTGAAGGACATGTCTGAGAATGGAAAAATGTACCAAAGAGATGAAACTTGACCATAAGGTGCACTGTGTTCACCATAAAGTAACAATTGTACGATGTGCAGAACGTTCTATTTATGTATGTTTCATACAAATACAAGTAACATGTTTTTTTTGTCAATAAAGTGTTTTTTTATTGGTTTTCATTTTATATTGAGTGTAGTTCTCCTAAGATACTTATAATTTGTATTGATTTGAATAGCAACCATGACATGAACCAGTCTGTTACTGTGTATACAACTGTTTGAATTGGTGTAAATGGTGCTGTATGCATTATTGCTAATGTTATTTAAGACATTGATGCTCCTATTGTTATGTTGAAATATGACATGCACCTATTGTTATGTTCCAAGAGGGTAACACTAGGTTGTTCTTGAGATTGTGAAAAATAAATCCTGTAAAATGAGAACTAGATGGCAATAAAATAAAGATACATGATTTCAAGCACGAGCAACAGATGCTTGTCTGTTTCTGATTGTAGGTCAAACTCAGATTAAAGGAAGTGGTTTTGTAATACGATCAACCGTTCTTTTATCTCTCTATTAAAGCCAACTCCCACTGGATATTTGCACACAATACCAATAAATTTGAACACACCTTACCATTACACAAATGCAACTTAAGTTAATTTATCAAAACCATTGCATGTTTAGAGTAAAAAACACACCAAACCATCTACAGCAATCACTTTAGGCTTTAGGCACAGTAGCTGACTATTCCTCGGATTACATTATATAATTTCCTGGAGCTTCTCCCACAAGATGGATTGGCTTGCTCAACCCTTCCTCCAAGCCAAGTTCAATGGAGTTCGTTTCCCAAAGTTGACCTGGAAAAACCCCTGTATCACAAGATCAAAAACAAAAATGGTGGTGGGTTGGGTCATTTATCCTTATGAAATCGTAATTTGGCAATACAACTTGAAGTGCTTGCAATCTTTCATCTGGTAATATATAAAACTGTGCAAATGTTTATTTTAAAGTGGTCCACGTTTGCAGCTAAAATGTAAACCCTTAGATTCAATTTTTGTAGAACATTAGATTCTTTTATTTTCTAATTTTTTTTTATTATATTTCACTGTAAGTCACAATAGGCAAACCTGAAATTGTACAAAAATTAAATTTACTGCAAAAAAGCTTGTGTTGTATAACAAAAATGATTACTAGAAATAATGTAAAAGTGTATAAAAATAGGCGAACGTAAACCGTATGTACATTAGGCACAATGCTTTTTGTGCCAGAACTTTGAAAAACACAAGCCATATTACATGTCTTGTTATTCCTTTTTTTCACCACTGATTACACAGATTTGGTGTCTGTAAATTGACACTGAGAGACGGCATTTTCTCACATTTTAATTTGAATTACCTTGCAATTTTTGCATCATAACTTTTGTAATGTTTGTCTAAAACCAAAATATCAAAACCAATAACCTTTTTGAAACCCACACATTATATTTAACAATCGGTAGGTCTTGTCATTCCTACTTAATTAACAGCTGCTGTGATTGGCAAATGCAGTGTGCGGTGTGTTCAGAGACTTTGCTAAAATTTCATTGTTAAAGTCTTCTGCTTGACCTATTTAGAGCATAACTCTTGGTGCAAGGGATTTAAGTTGAGCATGAAAGGCAAGAAGACGCTTAAAACGTATAAAGAATTGTATCTCACATCTTACCATCCCCACTGGCCAGTATGGTTTCATGTGTTTCAAAGCTCACATTTAACATGTATCTCCCAAACACAGTGTCCTCCTATTTTAGAAAAAAAGTGTGCACTTTCTTTTGTGATGCAGTTTCTGTCCTGGAGGCTCCCATGGCTGAAATGAGATAACCAGGAAGAGACCCATGTTGATGTGAAATTCCAGATATATAGGGCACACTCATTTAGGTGTTGCGATTATTTTTTAAAATTGTTTTATTAATTTTTTTTTGCAGATTTTTCAAATTGATATGTGCCAAAATATTTGACTGTTTCAATAATTTGTTGCAAAAGAACTATATTATATTAGATCACTACAGAAGTATTTTTCCAACCCGCTTATTCTCTTTCGGGGTCATGGGGGTCTGCTGGTGAACTCCAGCTCACATTGGGTAAGAGGCAGGGGTACACCCTGGAAAGGTCGCCAGCCCATCTCAGCAATGCACATTTAGTTTATTTGATATTTGTTTTCAAGTTTGAGAAGTCTTACTTAATATAAAATAGAAACCAATAGAAACAACACAATATCTAGAACCAAAGAAATAAATATGATTTGTGTTTGACAAATACTTAAGATGTTTCGTAAATGGCGCATGTATAGTTTTCACACATGTATTTAAAAATTCAAGCAAGAATGCCAATAGATTGTTGACAGCCATTGTAAACAAAATTACAGTACATAATATCCTTTAAGACTCAGAAAGACTTGACAGTTCAGTTTCCAAAACACAAGAAGTCATTTGAATTAATCATAATTGGTCATGTTATGTTCCCAAATTTCATTCAGTAACATTCTGCTTTTTTCACGTTCACATACAATGATTAACTTGAAAAATCAATATCTTGTGGAAAAATAGAAAAAAAAAAACAACAACAGCCCTGTCTTTGGTTTGAAGGTAATATGGGAGATCTCATACATGAACAAGGTAAATTTCATATTTTTTATGCTTTGTGTTTTTGTCTTATGAACAAAGTTCTTTGTTTTATTGGTTAGTTTTAAAATGTATTTATAAATTAAAAAAAAAATATACAAATTGGGACAAACCTTTGTATAGGAATGAAACATGTCAAATCAATCGGCTATTTTATACCATGACAAGTTTCGACAGGTTTCATATTTTTAAAATTAGAACTATACTTCACAATTTTGACCAATGTATTACAACATTTACAAAATGCAGCATTAGAGAACTTACGGGTTTAATTGAGGTGACAATAATTGTGACATTTGTTGAATTCACTAAGCAGAAGTTTGTAATTTATTGTTTCACAAACATATTTATAGCTTTTATTTTATTGACAATTATATTTTACCGAAAACATAAATGTAGCGTAAATTAAAAGCGTATAAAATAAAAATGAATGATATTAAGAACATTTAATTTGCCACAGCGCGGCCTAAAACCATCTAGAAGTTTTAAAGTTGTGTACGAGGGGATATTTTATCTTTTCACCACAACCGTGATTTATAAGGTTCCCGGGTGCGCATGCGCAGTCAATAGCGCTTTAGAAAACGTTACTACAATGACGCAACCTCATTCCAAAAAAATCTAACATATATCTTTAACCTTGCCGGAATACAGACAAAAACTAAAAAGCAAACTATTTCTTCAGTGCCGAACGTTTATGCAAGTCACCAAGACATCTGCAAGTCTACGCAGACATCTGGCACCTCCCCTTTTAAAGCAAAGAAGACCCATACTCCTCACATCGAAAACTTCAAGTGGATGTGGTTCGATAAACGGGGAGTAAAGGAAGAAATAAAACAATTAAACTCATATATTTTTGGAATACGATCGTGCTTTTACTATACAGACAGGGCTACACCGTGGTAAGTTTTCTCTGAGTTTTAGAATCAAACGTCCTGTGGGTGCTCCATGTTGGTGATGGTGTTTGGTGTCTGTTAAAGTTAACGTTAACACCAAAACCGATAAAACAAAAGACGATGGATTTGTGTTGCTAAGAAAAAGTAGTTATGGAGGTTTTCCTTTCTTTTTGGTGTCATTCAGTAGCTCAGATCCCTTTGTACAGGTTTTGAAATAAAGGATTTCGCTCCTTATCCCAGAGATTATAAATCATATTAATTTGGTTACAAGTTGGTATAGGCTACATTAGTTAAACAAAACGGTAAATTATTTTTTTATCAACTTTTTTATTGTTCATGTATTCAAGTGTCTAACTAACCATTACATGATTTGTCTCATTGAAGTCTCATTGTGGTGACTGTGACATTATTATTATTATTATTATTATTATTATTATTATTATTATTATTATTATTATTATTATTATTATTATTATTATTATTAAATAATTATTCAACCATAAATGCCATTCATACATATTTAAGTTTTTTAGATGACACATTACAACACAGGTTTTTTTAGATTATTTGTAGAATCTGAACAGGAAATAATGGGTCTTTAATGTTTATTGCCATTACATATGTATTTTTAGTTCTTACTTCTAAAAACAATGATGTTGAAAGTGCATCAGACCGTGATGTCAGAATATCACACCCGCCCATCCCAAGGTCATCTTGAAGCATTAATAATTCGAAGCAATTCAGCACTTGGGAAACCATAGCTTCAATAGTCTGTGTGCTTTCCTGGGGTCCACGGAGGATACAGTGGGTACATTTTATTCATGAAGGGAATACACTGCCACTTGCTACAACCCAAACTAAATGCTTGTATGTTTTCTTTTATCTTTTCACTCCAGACTGCTTCAGGGAAAGCAAGTCGGTATAATGTAGGTTTCCAAGAGGTTGAGTCACACCTATGTGCTGTTCGTGATCTAGATTCAGCTCCAGAGCATATGAGTACATTTGTTTTTAAAATTAGATAATTCTCTATTATAGCCTCACAGTGGAAAGAAGTGGGGTTAGTAGCCCCATACAGGGACAAAGTCATCATAAAAGTCTGGAATAACTTAAAGGTGTAATATGTATGTAGTAGTGCGCATTGTTACATGAAACTTGGGACTGGAAATTTGGATCGGTGTGTAGAGGCCTTGGAAGTGGTGATGAATTTTATAGCTGACCCCACAGTTTCAAAATATCCCCTTGAAAATGTAAGAGTTTCCAGTAATAAGAATTAAAGTGTTTTTTTTTTGTTCTCAATAAAGATGTGAACAGAATTGAAAACATTTTAATAAACATCATGGTTGACTTAAATGAAGATCAGATCACATTTAATGAAAGAAGTATTCAGAAAACAATTGTTTTGATCAACGACACTCTCTACCACCTATGACAACCACAACTGTGGTACCATTGAGCAAGGCACCAGTTTCTCCCACAGCTCCCTGGGAGCCGCAGCTATGGCTGCCCACTGCTTTTGTTGTGTGTTCCAGCTTATTTATTACATAAAGCCCTTTTGTACATTTTTTGGGAAACTACCTATATAAAAAACCATATAATGTTAATTTCAAGTATGTAAATTTCTCATACTGTCAAATAAAAATTTGGTCACACAGACCAATTGATATAACTTGTAAAATAAAGTTTAAATGATGATAGTTTTACTTCTGATGAGAATGTGTAATGGCTGTTGATCTATATTGAAAATATTGTAATAAAGGAGTAATGATATTACTGCTATTGAGAACTTGGTCCCATACAGGTAGAGGGGCTAGAGAAATACCCATGTGTTACGATATGCAAATCAAATGGATTATTCTAATGGATGCAGATCTCAAACTATAAAGTATCTTGTACTACTGTTTGATATCGATATTAAATAGAGTGCACCGAGCACAATGAAGTCACAGTCCTTCAACCTGAGGTCAGACCTGAAATGCTTTAGCCTTCAACACTGAACCTGTGCCAAGCTTTTTTCCCCTTTTCTTTTTTCCCTCTTTGCTCTGATTTGCCACACAGACTTGCATTGTTTTTGAGGTTGTTTCACCATGTGGAGCTCATTACACGTTGCTTCAATGTGCCTCTCTGTTTTTTACACAGAAGTCATGCAGAACAGAGGCCAAGACCTGAGAGACCCAGAAACATGACGTGAGGTTTCACAAGAGGCAGGGTTTAGGAACGTTGACGTACGTTAACTAGTTAGGGCAGTCGTTTTTTTAGAAATGTCCAAACCATAAATAACAATTATATTTCTAAGCCATTTATTTTAAGATTTCCAAAGAAAAGCTGGATATATGAGTCTTAACATTTAAAGTGACCATGATTGAAATAAAGCTTGATGTTTTAATACATGAAAAGAAGTGATGGGGAAAAAAATACTCAACATTTTAAAGTTTTTTTTGTACTTAAATGCCCAGCTTCATACACAACAGTAAGAGATCATGAGTCTTGATTTTAACACACAACTTTAGGGTTCACGAAATGGCTGCATAAATTCACCAAATGCCTTCATTATCGTTGCCTGAGTGCAGCACAGCATGGTTATCAACAAAGAACAGATATCTGGTCCAGATGGTGATTAGGAGGTGCACAGTGCAGGCTGAAAACAAACTCAGCCAATGTACTTCTGGGCATTGAATCCTGATTTTAAGAAAGAGTGGATACCGTTTGAGTTAGTAAGAATTGTCCTTTACCATTTTCATTTAAGAGATGATTCTTATAATAAAACAATATAAAGATGGATTTTGACTGTTGTTTCAGAGGATAATCCTTGTTCAATAATCCTGAATTATACCCAAACTATGTATTCATGTAGCACTCTAGACTTCTGCGTAGCCTCTATGTAGACACACACCTCTACTGCCTAGACTGACCCTTCCCAAAAATGATATATATATATATATATATATACACACAGTCGTGACACACTATTATGATTGGTTGGCTTTCAACGCATTTCCTGTGACCTTCAGTTGTGTGACCAATTATTACTTTGTTATAAAATGACTTATGGCATGTTAATTGTAATCAACAAAGAAAATAACACAAAGAAATACAAAGAAAAAAGTCTACTTTTAAAATATTTATTGGTCACAATTTGGTGGTATAAATTGTGAAGCTTATGAAACTTGCAAAAAAGTGACAAAAAAAATGAAAGACAAAATAAAAAAAATGAGGCGCGGCACCATGGCGCAGTGCACTGAGGCCTTCCATTTAGAAGGTTGTCGGTTCGAGGTACGACGGTGACCTCCCTGGAAGGAGTTTGCATGTTCTCCCCATGCTCGATTGTTTTTTTTTTCTGGGTACCCCGGTTTCCCCCACAATCCCAAAAAGCATGTGGTTAAGTTAATTGAATAATTTAAATTTCCCTTTGGTGTGAATGTGTGCGTGTGTGTTGCCCTGCGATGGACTGGCGACCTGTCTATGTTGAACCCCCGCCTCTCACCCAATGTGCGCTCACAGACCCCCATGCCCCCAAAAAAGGGAACAAGCGGGTTGGAAAATTAATGAATGTATCATTTTTTTTCATTATTAACTGTGAAAATAAATGTATAAAATATTGTCTTCACTGTACAAGCAATTATAAAATGCTATTTCATTATATGATTAGTAATAATAAAAAAGTTTGACAATTTAATTAATTATGGACATTTATTTTTCCATTTTGCTTTATACTTTCCGCTGTTAATGGGTTTCAATTTTGTCTTGGTTTGAACCAGTTCAGCTAAATGTGAAAATAATCTTTCACTGAGTAATATTGGTAGACTGTTGGTAGACATGTTTGGTGAATAATAAGTGTTAATTTGAAGTTTCTGAGATGTGGTGAAGATGTGCTGGTCAGTGAAAACTATTTAGTTCAATAAGGGGCTATGGCGTGCTAAAAGGTGAAGTGTCTTTTTCAGGCTCTGCTTATACATGTGTGAAGGTTCTTTTGAGAACTTAAAATTAAATTAGTCTGAGGCTCATAATGACATGTTTTTATAACCTAATGCCATTTAAGAGACAGAAATGTTTTTTACCTGCTTTTGTGGTATCTTTTACCTTTGTACCACATAAAAAAAAAAATGCTTTATTTGCCACACGTGTCTTTGAGGCATTACTCCCCCATAGGAATGTAACCTTGACATTAAAATTGCTTGTAAACCTTGCTTAGTGTATAAAGTTATTCACCCAGAAAGACAATGGGTCTTTTTTACAGTATCAATTTGTTCACATTCAGAAACAAATATTTATCTTTTGTTTGAACAATGTTGAACCCCCTATTATTCATATCTATAGCATTTGTGATATCTATGAGAATATTTTGAGGTTGAAATCTCCCGAAGGTGAGTGAATGATGAGAAAGCTTAATCTGTAACCTGTTGTTGTTGCTAGAGGATATGGCAGACTTTACTATAAAGGATGAGTAGTGTATGAGTGTGCTGCAGCATTAGAAGGATTCTATATTCTGAAGATGGTTATCTTTCAGGGAGTGAGTTTGCAAAGTGTTGGCTGGTCAATTAACTGTGAAACTTATTCTAAACAGTATTCTTTGCTCAGGGTCATTACGCTCAGTCACATTACATGAAGTTTCCACACACACTTTATGCAAGAGAACATTTACATACCAGAAAACTGACAGCACCGTAGCTGAGAGTTGGCGTACAGATGTTGGTCATGATCTTTGGTAGATCTTACAATGAGCGACTCATTAAACTCGAACTTTGTAAACAAAGCAGTGACGGCAAGCACAGAGCGTGATGGCAATGACAAACCTCACCTCCAACACCAAGAAAGTTCTGCTTTCACTGTCCAAAAGGTCAAAAAGAAAAATGATAAGGATAAGGCGTCTGTTTAAAACAAGTTCTCTCTCAGATTTCTCACAAATGTTACATACTTTGAGTGCACAAACAATAGTGCTGCCCCCTGGTGGGTGGATGATATTACATAATGTAATACAAAATCTAGCCTGGAGTTCTTAGCTTTACAGTCTTAAACTTAAACCTGATTGCATTTTGAAAGTTTAACCTTTTTTTTTTTGCTTACTGTTTATTTGGTGTTGAGACTGAATTTTAACAATGCTTATTTTAACAATATAGGACATTTAATATGACAATTTTTTGAGCATTTTAAAATATTTTCTAGCATTTATGTGCAACCACTGGTCTGTACCTTCTATGATCAGTTCACTGAACCTCATATTGAATAGTTCTGTCGGATAAATGTTTTAAAATGCTTTATATCTGCAAATTAAGCTTAAACAACAGTCAACAGTCTAATATTAATAAAGCATGCACTGTTGAAAAAAAGCCTGTTGATAATCTCAGCTTCACAAAAAACAGTTTTGGTCCTTTTCTGGATTATGAACGGGTCTTATAAAACAAATATACCACTAAATAGCACTTACAAATAAAGAGTTTGATTATTGAGTGAATGTAAAATAACTGCAAATCTTTTATTTCTCATTTTCGTTTTTGATACACTATAGTGAGCACTGAATATTGAAACTCTGATTCCGCCAAAGAAATGCTACAGAGGCTAAATGAGAAGCAGCAGGGAATTAAGGAGGAACAGAAGCAATGATCGCTAATCCCGTCCTCGAATATTAACACAAGGGATTTACGAGCACAGGGATTTTCCAGGTCCGTTGCTTCCAAATGAGAAAGTGTACCGTGAGCCAGAGAAATGGTAATGGAAAATCTGCAGTTTTTGTAAAATCATTATAATTATGACTTGTTCTAATGGATGTACTAAAGGGTAGTGATGACTGTTTTGTAATATATTTATATATTTTTTAAAAGTGAAATATAACAAAAGTAAATGATATGTATTTTTAATTTATTGATAACATACTTAAATTGTTATATACTTGTTACTTGATATTGTCATAAATATTATCATATAAAAGTATAATATGCAAAAAAAGATAAATCAGTTGACCATTTTAGTGGTTGGAGGCCATTGATTGGATGTTTTGCCATTGACAGTGAACCTGAAAAGTACTTTCTGGCTTTCAAGTAGGGTAATATGGTGTATTTATTATATCGCCATCTGTCAATATTAACATTATATCGGCCCAAACACAAAGAAGTAGAGATGCGGCAGTTGGACTTTTAATAGGTGAACATCTGCTCTGAGCTAAACGAACGTCTGCTTTACTTCTGTTACAAACTTCTGGTGCAAAGTGATTTCGTTTTTTGAGTTCATTTTTGTTTTAGAGTTGGGTGTCAATCAAAAATGTAAGTGAATGCCGAATTTCCCAAATATGGTTCCAACAGGAAGGATGTATTTGAGAATGAGTAGAAGACCAAAGAAAAGAACCCCGTAGAACACCAGACATGACCAGAACAGTCTGGGTAGTCTTAGAACTCTTTAATATGAACAACTTGGGAACAATTAGACAGATATGAGTGAAAGTAGGCAAAACTTTTCAAGCATTATATGGTGTTAAAGACTGTAATCAGATGTAAGAGCACCAATAAACACTAGCAGTGCAGTGAAGTGAAGAGATAAGTTGATAAGAGATTTTGACCGTAGCTGTCTCCACAATGCGAAAGAATGAAAACCACAGTGGCGAAAAAATATTGTAATTGGTTTGCCACAATACCTTCAAGTGTATTTGCAGGAAATGATAGATTGGTAATTCTACAGTTTGCCAGAGTCGCCACCAAGCTTCTTAAGAATGGGACTGATGTACCACATTGAATGTATGTACTGTATATGCGTGTATAATAGACATGATTATTATGGAGATAATACCATAGTGCATTGGTGAGGGTCTTTTTAAGGAACTCCTTTTAATGATTAAGCATTTTGTTATGTCGTTATGTTAATGGGAACCATTACCCACTGCTTTTAGAAATGACAAGAATCAACTGCCACCTGTTGGTTTGTTAAAGTCTTTAAAGTAGTTCTGTGGTTTTTGGGTGTTTATGTGGACATGGCCTGAGTTGAAAGAAAATTGACTCTTTTATTGCTTTTTTTGTCATATATGCATAAACATATTTACCATTATACTATTTAGTAACAATTGGTTCTGTTAAAAATGTGGTGTTTTCTGCTTCATATACTCTTCAGTTGTGGTTCATTTGTGGCAAATTGAGAGATTTGCCTGTTCAGTTTGTATTTCTGTACTTGTAATGTTCCTCTTTAACTTAGTTTGTATTCGTTTCGTTTCTTTTAAAGAACCTATTAAAAAGAGCTCACCATATTTATTGTTCCACACCACAAAAAAAAAACACCCAATTTGGATGCATCAATGTAAATTAAAATGTGTGATGTCAGTCATCAGAACCTGATTTAAAGCAAGGGTCCAAAATGGACAAACCCCATTTTTGTGCCACAAAGAGTGTGTTTCTGTACTGTTTGTGTTTGTCGATCAGACGGATGCCAAGACACTCGTCTTCAGCTAGTGAGGAAGTGAAACACTCCCCAGATGCACACATACTGTTGAGAGAGTGGGTGTATGCCTGTGTGAATAAGGGAGAGATAATGAGACGGAGCAAGTGAGCGAGGGAGTAAAAAGAATCTGCATTTTCACTAGTTTTGTGTTTTCCCAGGAGAACAGAATGGATCCTTCACACACTCGAGGTCCGAGCTTAGACTGAAGATGAGCTTAAAAGCTGTCAAAAGTAAGTATTATTGCACAAATACATCTTGAAATTTAGTCATGTTCAAGGGGGTAACGCTGGTCTTTATTTATAACTTAATAGCTGCATTTGCAAAGATTTCATTTTTATGTTTAGGGCTACTATAATTATTATTTCTCCTAAAAATAATAGCAGGCACTTCCTATAATTTCTATTATTAATTAAAAACATTTAATGTTGACGCTATGAATAGTTTTGACTAACAGTTTCAACCTTAATAACAAGACTTTGAACAAAATGGGACACAAAGGGATTTTTAAAAGTGTGACGGACATGTTCCTCCATCCCCGTGGAAATTTTGCTCTTGGACAAATTAAAGGACAAGTTCCCCTAAATATCTACAACATATATATGTCTCTTTTTATTTTGCAAATGTTGAACAGAAATTATACATTGACTTCCATTATATATTGTTATGATATATTTCAAAGTATTACCACATTTGACCTGATTTTCTATTATTTCAACTCATGACCTTGATATTTGCTGTGATTGAGCCATGGGAAAGAACCTGCATATAATTTACATAAGTTTTCACTTAACTCACTTAGCTCACATAAAATAGTTAAAATGTTCGGATAACTAATGATTGAAATGTTAGACCATTTCATGTTTTTTTTGTCTTCAGAAATTTAAATGACAGAAAATTTAAAAAGGGGTAAAAAATGTTTAATAGGAATGTCATGTTTAACTTTTAACTTTTTATCCCAATATATATATATATGTAATGCATGATACTGTGATAGAAAAAGTAGTATCATGTTATAAGGAAAATATTTTTATTTAAAATATTTTAAAGACAAACTAATGGTTTAAAGTAAAAATACTGTTACTTCAAAAACATTGTTATATATGTTGACAACCTAAAAACAATTCGTCTAAATCTATAAACAACCATTTTTGTGGCTTCCAAACTCTTTTAAAAACTATTTATTTTCTTTATTTATTTTTATTATGCCCTTTTATACATTTTCCAAAAAGGAGTGTGTAATGTAAAATAAAATATGCATTTAAATGCTAACTTGTTTTTTTTTTTTCCAAGCATGGTTTTTACGACTCCTCCCGTTTGTGCTCTGCTTCATCTGCTATTACTGCTCACAGTTCTACTTTGAGAGGTCAGTTCTTGCTTTGTTTGTTCAAAGTTTTAGGGTAAAAAAGTTATTTGAAAGTCTTTTTTTACATGCGTACTTACATTTTGGTTTTTACTAATGCATATCTTCTAAAAAATGTTTATTGAATAATTATTCTGTGAAATCTATAAAACAGTTTGTGGATTTGAAATAGCGGTTATGCTAAATATAGCTTCTGAAACTGTTTTTTTTCTTCTTGTGTTATCAGCTATGGAGTCAAGTCCCCTCAGCCCACTGCATCTCTGTGTCACAGCTTTAACTCTCAGAGGAAGTGGGAGAGTCTCACTCTGAAGTATGTGAACTGTCAACTGCAAAACACCAAAAGATAGGGTGTTGTCAGACATTTTATTCACTCATGGTCATGGTCAATCATTGAGAGCAAAACTTCATCTTGCAAAACTTTGAGATCATGAATGTCTAAATATTCACTTAAAACTCTCTAATGTCTAAAGTTACACATACAATATGAATTGTCCCCATAGCAAATGAAATGCATCACAACATTAAAGTTCCTCATTGGTTTGCACAATTTTAACCACATTTAAACCAAATTTTCTCACTAATTTGACAAATTCAAATTGATTAATTGAATCTGTTTAAATGAAAAATGAAAGTATGGAAGTGCTTGCTAAATCACTGGAACATATCTGTCTTTTGTGACCAGAATGTACTACGTACTACGTGTACTATGTTCTACACATCATTACGCTACAGTTATTTCCCATACAGCACTGTATGCATTCAGAACTCTATTTTTTTTTATTTTCTGGAAGACTCTTTCTAGTAACACGGAGAAAGCTTTTAAACTGTACGCTGTTGTCAGTAAAAATAGTAATTCCCATGATTTTAAGTAAAACAGCCAAAAAACAGGGTTAGTTTATAGGTGTGCAACAGTCATTTAGCTGGCACAACTCTATCCTTGCGTGAAATCAAATGTTCAAAACAGCAAAACTCACTACTGTAACTTTTCTAACTTCATGGGTGTGATTGTCACTTTTGATAGAAACCATGTCTTCATCTCTCTGGAAGTAGAGAAACATGAAAGAGGGTTGATGGAATGGGTATGGCTCCAGATAGACTCCTCCTGAAAGATGTTTAATAAACTGTACTTTAACCAAAAATGTGGTAGTTTTATTTCTATTTTACATTGTGATTATGTCAAAGCTCATCTTTTGAGGGCTTTTTACAACATTATATATTGGCACTAAATATGAAAAATTAATGTATAATGTCAAATTATAATACATTGAATTGGTTATAAAGCTGTCTGCATGAGCAGCAAAACTGTGAAAACTTTAAATTCCATTGAATTTCGAACACTGTGCATAGAGGACCAAAACAAATTGTTTGTTTTTCGCACATTTTAAGAGTCGTTTGGATTGAGTAAACAGTGATTGCGGCAAAAAATAGCTTCAGTTTCTCATGTCACGAGGCTCAGTAAAAGTAGACGATTAGTATTTATTTTTAGAAACAAAAGCTGTCACATATTCAGCAGTGCGCCCTCTAGTACCCACTGCACCACAGTGCCTGTATTTTTTAACTGTAAATTGGAATTACCTAAATATATCACTGTATTTTTTATCCAGCATCAGCAGAAAGCAGGATCTCTTCCTGAAGCTTGAGGATTTTTTCTGGAAGTATCATCCTTCACCTGAAGCTCTGCCGTACGGTGTTAAAGGCAGTGGTGGGTACATTTTCTATCACCTTCGTTTTTTCACGCATCGTAAATTGTAAATCTTATTCTGTAAAATGTGTAAAAATGATTTGGCTCTCAAGTCAGTACAGGTCCCGTGTTTAATCTGTGCTCATTTCCAGGTTTGGAATGGAGGATATAGTTTGGTCAAAATGAAACCTAGCGGTGTGAATAAGCTAAAAGAAAGACTAATTCTATTGCTTATTTTCAAAAATGTGGGAAATATTACAATCATGTATGTTTCTTCTAGAATAAAGAACTTAAATGTCATTTTTGTATGTTTTACATTCAGTTTTTATTCCAGCCATTATATTACCTGACAAATTAAATATTGCCAATCACAGCAAGCACGATTAGATGAATATTTGCGCAAAAATCAATTTTGCTTGGACCTTCACCTGCATTATCAACAATGATATTGAGCAATTCTGGTCTGAGTACATGATTGTCTTTAAACTCCTGTTTTTAATGAATCAACATTAATATTAGCTTGTACTGTATGAGAACCATTCCACCATGGCTGCCATTTCTTTTATAAATAAGCATTAGAAATGTTTCCCCTAGAACATTCTTACTGCAAATACAAAATTTCAAATATTGATAAAATCCACATAAAAACAAAAAAAAAAATGTATTCATTTATTAACATTTAGTCTCTGTTGCTACACTTCATCATAAAATATAATGATTAAGATCTTTTAAAAAGAAACCTTTGCATTGATATATAAATCCATGTATAATGTTTGTTTCAAATACATTTATTTACATTTATATACTTTCTTAGATTAAAAAAACAAACAAAAAACTTGGGAATTTCCATTAGTAAGTTTTTCAGCAGGAAGTTGCATCACTTGGACCTTTAGAAGAGCAAAGGTAAGTTCTCTCATTTTCTGTGAATGACTGTGATGATATCTTGGAGCAGAATTTAAAAAATACTACCTCAATACTACCTGTAACTCACATTTAATTCAGAGCTTTTGATCCGTTTATTGTAAAAATGCACATTTTTGGTAAATACCTGAATTTGCAGAATTTCCTTTTTCTATAATCCTGTGCACCATGTCGCTGTTTAGCATGTATTTGCTAATTCTTTGCTAAAAACTCAGTCCTGTCACTTCTTTAACAAGAGCGTTAGTTATCTTTTGATTATAAATGTAATAAAACATTTAAATAAGAAACTCCAGATGGACCAATGCTATTGGAATTTGTTTTAAAGTTTTGAAAAGTTACCCGAGGCAAATGACATCCATTTTATGGGATGGCTCACCAAATGAGGGATTTCAATGTTTCTTACCACTTTGCATAAAACAGTTGAGGATTTGCTTTGTTTCTTTTCAAATTCAGAGCTACTACTCCTGAAGATCTTGGCAGTGACTTCCAAATATACAATGCCATCAAACATTGAGAGGTGAAGTACACTTTTGGTATTAAATGGCACTCATGTATGCGCGTTTGTTCACTGTTGACAGTTGTGTATTTCTGTATCAGCAGGTCAGATTGCAGGACGTGTGCAGTCATCGGAAACGGCTTTGCCATTAAAAACAGCTCCCTTGGGGAGATCATTAACAAATACGACGTGGTGATCAGGTAACTCTCAGCCTGACGTTATGTTAGTATTTATACTTACAATTCTATTTACAATTCATGCAGTTCACCAAAATGAAAATGAATTGCAAAATCTTGTTTTGGTGTTTTACAAAAGATTCACCTATAGCCATTTAGATTTTTATTTGTTAAAATCTAACTTTTTATCTCAATTATTTGAGTGGTTTTACTGTCTTTTTCTTTTGTCAGATTATGATAATTTTTATTAGAGTACAAAATTATTTGCATAAAACTACCTAGGATTTAATATTAACTCGTATTAACTTACGAAATTTAATTAGATTTCCTATTAATTTAATAATTAATTATTTTGGTTTCAGCCAGTCAATAACTCACATCCCCCCCGAAAAAAACAAACAAGTTATTCATTCATCCATTCATTTTCCATCCCGCATATTCCCTTTTGGCGTCACAGGGGTCTGCTGGATCTCAAGTGCACCTTGGGCGAGAGGCGGGGGTGCACCCTGGACAGGTCGCCGGTCCATCGCAGGGCAACATTCACTCACACATTCACACCTAAGGGGAACTTAGATTATTCGATAACCTAACCGCATGTTTTTTTGGGATTGTGGGAAAAACTGGAGTACCACGCAAGGGAGAACATGCAAATTCCTTCCTGGAAGGCCACAGTGCTACCCACACCAACACAGTGCTACCCACAGTTTCGCCAAAAGGTGATTATTTCAGGAGTTTAAGTTGCTTTAAGTTCATAAGCGTGTGTGGCGGGTACGAACATGCAGGCTTGCTCGGCTACGTCCGAGTAGACCCCCATGAGAGGTGAAGGGGAGGTAAGTGGAAGCGATGAAGCTGATTCAGACTGAGTCAGGGAAAAACAGGAAGGACCAGCTTATATGGAAGTGGGTTGATTGAATAATTAAAGTGGGCATGGCTCCAAATAGACTCCTCCCGAAGGATGTTTGATAAACTGTATTTTAACCAAAAATTTGCAAGTTTTATTTTTATTTTACGTTGTGATTCTCAAAGCTCATCTTTTGGGGGCTTTTTACAACATTATATAATGGCTCTAAATATGAAAAATGAATGTAAAATGTCAAATTATAATACACTCATTTGGTTAAAAAGCTGCTGACAGCAAAAGTGTGAAAACTTTAAATTCCATTGAATTTCGAACACTGTGCATAGTGGACCAAAAGAAATTGTTTGCTTTTCGCACATTTTAAGAGTCGTTTCAGTTTCTCGTGTCACGAGGCTCAGTAAAAGTAAACGATTCGTTTTGTTATTAGAAACAAAAGCTGTCACATATTCAGCACTGTGCCCTCTAGTACCCACTGTTGAGGATTTGCTTTGTTTCTTTTCAAATTCAGAGCTTCTACTTCTGAAGATCTTGGCAGTGACTTCCAAATACACAATGCGAAAAAACAAACAAACAAGTTGTGGCACTATCAACCTAAAACCTGACCTATTATTTATAAGAAAAATACTAGAAAGAATTTCGATGTATAATTTGTGAATATCTCCATCCTCAATTAGATTTTTTCTATGTAAAAACAGCAATTTAGCTTTATGTTTATATTTGTTTTCTATACTCTGTAGCTGTTCTCTTTTCAACTCTTCTGGAGGACAACGTTTCAAACCGACAGTGCTCATGCCTTCTAATCAAACCAATTTTGAATACTTGTAATTAGTGCTAAATGTATTGAAATCAATAAAATGATAAAAATCATTTATGCACATGCCAAATTTTGTTTAAATAATTCTTGCACAATTTCCATAAATCACATTAACTTTAATTCCTTTCTTAAATAACACTTATCTAAAATTATTTTTTTGTCTCCTACATATAAATTTAACCGAAATTTCTTAACCTGACAACAAATGATTTATAGAGGAAATATAAAGGAAAATTTGCCCAAACTATTGCATTCCACTGCATCATGGTAAATAGCCATAGACATCCCATACACCAAGATCTATTGTACCTCTCACCCCTTAGTCCACAGAAAACAATCCTGGATTTGTGAGCATTAAGCTTGGCGGCTCTCTCCTCTCACAAAGGCCTTTTGTACCTTTTATTTGTCTTTTTTATATTTATGATGACTCTAATAAAATACATTATTGTTGTTATCATTATTGTTAGTGCCATCATTTTATTTTCATTACTAAGTAGCCCTGAAAATTGCCTAAGATTCCAATATATCCAATATACCACCCCCATTTACCTCGATTTGAATCTGAAGTTCCATTTATCGTAAATGCATGTTTTTATAACCCATTAACCTTGCCTTGCAAATAGCTGTAAATCTTGATACAGCCATAAAAACCATCAAATCATCCATCTGTTACATTTTTATAATGAAACCTTAAGCAGATTTATAAATGATACTGTCCTTATGTTTTATTGCATGTCTGTCGAGTGTCATTTAAAGGTTCAGTTTACAAACACCCCTGCAATAAGAGCTCAGCTTGGCTTCTGTTTCTCTATATCTTCTAAAACCCATTTATAGTCCTGCAGTGAACAGATGTCCAGTTTATTTACTCAAAGTCTCAGAGTTTGGCTTTGTTTGCTGTGTTTTTCCATGCCCTTTCCCTCTCTGAAGCTAATCACTTGACATTTGGTGTTGAGTTTCAAATCCTGATGCTTTACAGTCAACGCTAGGGCAAGAGGAGAGCAAAGCAGTAGCTCTTGGCTAATCTCATTTGTTTTCCCCTCAAGGAATCGCTGCTGTGCAAAAAAAACTTTTTCAATGGGGTTGAGTTGATAAGAATGTTGGTTTTAAAGTTCAGTGTTCAGAAAGTTGGGGAGAGCAAAGATAAACATGTATTGCATAACATTGATTTGTTTGAAGGTTAATAAATGATTAGAAATTCAATTTCTAGGATTAATTTAACATTATTGGATTAATTTAACATTACTAGTTTCTGTTTTTATTCTCCAACTAATTTTTTTCTCAATGAATGATGGTGATCCTTCCTGTTTAACTGTTTTTTCTGATGTGATGTCAGTAGCCATTTTAATAATGAGTAATTGGTGAAATCATGGTTTTCAATATTTATGAAATCCAATAAATTAAATTTTTGAGTTATTTCACAGGACTATGGTAAGACACCCAAAAGAAGTTTCTATTGACGTTATTCTAGACATTTTTAGCCTTATTTTGTTGACAAGATGTGGAAATTAACATGATGAGAACTTTTAATAAATTTCTATTTCTTTTATTTTTTTTTTACTTTCTGGTTCAGACTGAACAATGCTCCAGTCAGAGGTTATGAGGAGGATGTGGGGAACAAAACAACCCTCCGCATGTTCTATCCTGAATCTGCATCCTATAACCCAGAACTCAACGATGATCCAGACACACTACAGGTTCTGGTTCCGTTCAAACAGCAGGACTTCCGTTGGCTGAAACAGATCCTGTACAATGAGAAGAGGGTTGGTGAAATGAACTAACCTTTTATTTACATTTATACCTCTAATAGATGCTCTAATGGAAAGTAACTTACACATTAGGTAAGAGAAAAAGCATTTTTCAACCAGAAGTACTCATGGAAGAAGTGATTACCAGACAATAACAAAGTTATTAGGTTGGGAATCTTTAATTGTGAGACAAGATTGATTATTTCAAGGATTTGCATTTGCATTTATATAACCTACACTAATATCTGGAGATTTATAATGTATAAGTCACAAAATGTAACTGATTTAAATGACAAGGCAATGGCTGGACTTACTGTAACACAAAAAGATGCAGAGGGTGTTATAACCATATACATTTATAAATCGGCCCATGAGGGGAGGAGTAAGAACTTGATGGACATTTGAGCTCCACCACAGCCATAGACCAAGAGGTTACAGAGAGATAACCACCGGCCATGACTGCTCTGAGCGTCCACTGTTGCTTGATGACCATAAATGGACTGCCTAGAGAGAGAGCAAACAGTTCATAACTTCAACTGGGACTTATTCAGGAAATTTCCAAGGGCACACAGAACAAATAAATCATGGTATAAAAGCCAGCACCCAAGACTCCTCTTTTGACTCTTGGACTAGTAGTTTCAGGCGTTTGGGATTACAGAGCTGAGGGACAGAGGAGTCTTCTGACCAACCTTTATGTAATTACAATACTTAAAACTTAGGGAGCTAATTAATCTAACCTGCGAAAAACACAATGAAACAAAAGAATAGTGTATGATAACTAATAACAAAAGATAGGTTAGGCCCTCTCTACATATACCTGGTTATTTTGAAAACAGATCATTTTTTATAGACTCAATTTATTGTCATCCAGCAACAGTGTAAGCTCAGACGAGTTTTGAATATGCTGGACATATTGTTGTGGGGACTGCAAAAACAGGGTTTTTGGCATTTTGGATGTGGGTGTTTGTTATTGTCTTAAGGACAAATTACATTCGCACTATGAAAAACATTCCATTGACTTGTAGGGCAATGCATCTAATGACGGGAAACAGGAAGTTACTGCCTGCATGGTGCGCTTTCGGATTCCACTATGACAGAAAGTTGGACAGATTGGAGAGGTCACATGCATAAGCTTTTTGATTACTCAACGTTAAGCAAATATACACGTTTTAGGACTAAGTATTGCCTTAGATAAGTAGATTAGAGAGAACACTGCTTTACATGAGTAAAATTTACATGAGTAAAATTATGAATTTTTAATCAATTCTGTTTTGTGGGTGGGATCATAATTGATTCAAGTGGTTACAATACAATTCTGCATTGTTCAGTAGTAGTGTGTCTGCCTCTTGATGGTGGAAAAGACGAGGACTAAGTTGCTGGAAACAAGTTCGGAGCTTTCTGATTGGCCAATCTGACTTCCTTGCAACCTGTTAGTTAAATTAGTTGGTTTGGTATATTTTTCACAGCAATTTGAATTTTCGGTTGGAAATCTTTTAATGAGCATGTGCACAAGAAAAAAAAAATATGTGTTTGAAACATTGGAATAAGTTGAATAAGAAATAAACACGTTTTCATTGTTGTTATATCCAGCTAAAACACAGATGTACTCATGATTCAATGTGATTACAGGACCAAAAAGGTTTCTGGAAGCCTCCTCCTCTGATCTGGCTCGGGCGACCTGCACAGATACGTGTGTTAGACCCATATTTCCTCAGAATAACTGCTAGAAAACTTCTGAGAATCCCTTTGAAACCAACAAAACAAGAGGTGAGGTTGACTGACCTTTACATTAGGGGTGTCAAACATACAGCCTGTGGGATGAGCAGCATTACAAAGTAACATTTTAATTCTCCTAATAAATTATTTAACAAAGAATTTAGCCTTGCGCATCTCTGCTTCTGGTCAGTTGATGTAAAAAATGACGGTTCTATTTTGTCTTGCGGAAGAACTTATAGGTATCCTCCGCCTCTGGTTTAGTGTGTGATGGGAGCAGACTTCTGGTTTCTGCATAAAGATGATTGATATAATTGCAGTGGGTTAAACTGTAAGAATATCCTTATATCCTTATATCTATATTGCCACGCTTAAAGCTTTTCCTTTTCAGAGTGGAACCTTTCTGAAGCTGAAGTTTCATTACGAAGCTAAAGCTTTTAAATCAGAGGAAGATTTTGTTTGGAAAAGAAAACATTAAATCAGCAAATTCAGTCGCTTCTTTTCTGTTATGTTTATTTAAAACTGCAGCGTAAAATTGTTTAAGACTA
Source organism: Danionella cerebrum (assembly GCA_007224835.1). Lineage (NCBI taxonomy): Eukaryota > Metazoa > Chordata > Actinopteri > Cypriniformes > Danionidae > Danionella > Danionella cerebrum. Next base: position 253,718 of record SRMA01026500.1, on the reverse strand, counting down.
TGCAGAGTTCCAATATGAAGTGAATAGAAAGCATATTATAAATTGAGAAGTATAATTCTAAAATTTGACTTTGTGGAAATTATTGTTAATCAAATAGTTAACAGAATATATATTAAAGTCTGATGGTCTCAAAGTCTGATGGTTGCACGGATCTTATTTAGCTCAGAATGCGGCTTCCATTTTCATAGAGAACGATATAGAAAAATGTCTGGTTAATTTTAGAGTCAAGGTTTTGTATGATTAACAAACAGGAAACGTGGAGCTTGAAATCTGTTTCCTCCCCTCCCAACTCTAATCTCTCTCGCTGTCTGTACAGGGAATGGCTCCGGAGTCAAGCATGTTAATTAATCTACTCAGATAATATTATTAGTTGAGTTCATTAGATTAGTAAATGCTAATGATCATAGCAAAGAGTTTTATGAAATGAATGATTTTTTTACATTTTTTTCAACATTCGACTAATATGCATGACTCCAGAGAAAAGATTCAGCTAGCTTTTAATCCAAATTGTTTTTCAAAAATACAACATTTACAATTTAGATCTACTTGGATCTACTCTTTAATAAAACATGAAAACTAAACTTTACAGAGGGACAACCAGTAGAGGATGCAGAGGCATGTGTGCGTCAGACTTTCTGCCGCTGTCACGAGGAAGTAAAGACAGACACATTATTAGCTATAAAAATCAGCAACTCTATAAGGAAGTTCTGAGAAGAGTCCCTGACACTTGTGAAATTTAGCAAAACGTCCATAAATATTGCACTTTATCATACGTAGTTCATTAAATATCCCTTGTTTGTGACATTCTATCCAAATATTGAAAGTCTTTACTCAAATAAACTGTTTTATTAATGGTTTTATGTGCCCTAAACGATCACACAGCTATCCGTTTAAAGATAATGGGAATAAAACTAATTATTGGTTAGTTATATACTTGTTTTCCTCTGCAAACATTCAATGTCAGAGACACATCCTTCTAACGTCGTGTTGGTTCAGCAGTTAAAACAATGTATTTTGGACGTCTTTGGCACAGCGGACGTTTGATATGTTGCAGCATTTTCCTAAAAAAAAATCTTAGATAAAGTCATAAAAGTGACGCTGGTCCATTTTAACCTGCAAGAAACGAGAGAAACAACCGAAACTCATCCAAACTAAGGCGTGCATTTTTAGATTGGGATGTTTTCAAAGCATTAAAGATGATAAATTCAAAACTGTTGAAAATTTAATGTTTCAATATGAGTTAAATTTAACATTTTTTTCTTAGAACATGTTTTTGTCAAATTATTTGGTCATAAATTCAGCAATACCTGGTAAAAATAGATTTCTGCATAAATTAGAACGATTTTGCACAAATAATTATCTCTTTTGTTAATTAACTATTAGTGCAAAAATCATTTGAAAATGGAAATACTTGCAGAAATTCTAAAAGTTACTTTTATATCCATTTGTAATTGTAATATGATCAACAGCTTCACATTTATTTATTCATTCATAATGCAAGTACTACATTTGCTTAATTTACCATTCATTTTGTTATATAATAAATAATATAAATATAAAACAACAAACATGATTTATTTTCACTGTTTGCTCCCAGTTTAATCCTGTGGGAAATCCAATTTTCCTCATTTTTAAAACAAAATGGAGGTGATGACTATTAAGTAGATGCACACCCTGGAACAGAGCAATTCTTTTTTAATCCTTGTGTTTTAAGGAACTTATTTCGACATGCTCTGTAGCAAGCTGTGATTTCCCCTTTTTTACTGTTAATGTTAGTAAGAGTCAAGGGGGAGCTGTTTTTATTGTCCGTTACTGACCAGGGAATCTATTGTGTTTGTCTCTGTAAGAAAGGAAACATTCACTGGAGCTTATTTTAAAGGTCAGATCTATTAGGGTTTGCACTGTGAAATTTCTTTGTAAATAAATTGAGCCATAAATGAAATTGTAATCTCTACTGTTGCTATTTAATTCATAATATACATTATACAATGTTTTTGAGGTGAAAAAGCTGTGTCCAAAGTAAGCCTAATCAAGGTGGGAGTGGGGGGGGGACTCTTCATGTCAATCTAGTAGTTATACATTGGTTATTATCCTACCAAAAGGCATACTGGTTCAAAACAATTCTTAAAAAGAAAGGGTCTTCAAAGGACAACACTTTGCATTCATATGAAATGTATTATCTTCTGTCTCCCCCTTCTGGAGAGAAAGTATAATAAAATATACTTTACACAGTCCTTTTTTCATGGCTTCTTCTGCTGCTGTGTTTGTAAATAAATCATGCGGTCACTCTTGTGTCCATCAGAAAATTGTTCACCCTACCACTGGGATTCTGGCTGTGTTTGTGGCTCTAAATTACTGCAATGTGGTGCACGTGGCTGGGTTTGGGTATCCCGAGTCCAGAAACTACCAACAGCCCATCCACTACTATGGACAAGAAACCATGAAATCAATGAAGGTTCGTTTTATAGCCTTACCAATTATATCAAACATTTATCAAGTTTTATTTTATTTAATTTATTTATTTCCATTTTTTGTGTCGAATGTAGAAATGTAGATTTCTGAAATGTTTTCCGGAATTTTTTGAATTGTGGGATTCCTGCGTAGTGGTGACAAAAAATTACATATTGTTCTTCTGTTTTTTTTTTTTTTTTTGCACACAAAAGTGTTTTTTAAGCACACATTAGTAAGGACTCATTATCCCCATTTTTAAAACATTGTTTGTATTATAAATGTATATTTTTGAACTAAAATAAAATGTAATTCAACTGTATTAAATAATCTGCGAATTCTAAAGACATTTATATAGCAACATTAAAAATATGCATAAATAATATTTTTTTCCATCTTCATTTTTCTTCGCCCCAGAATTCGTATCATGATCTGAACCAAGAGGCTCAGGTTCTCAAGACACTGGAAGAGCAGGGAGTCATTTTCTATCTTCATCCTCATTCCTGACAAGAAAAGCACTGTTCAATTTTACGGACGATTTTGAGCTTGTGTGAATACATCTCTAAAGATGCGCCATTAGTATTGCAAGTCTCACATTTAATTTTTATTTTATTTCTAAAAGTATTTATTTAATTTCAATTCACTTTTTTGAATCATAACACAAAATTTTGTTAAGTATTTAATGAAAATTGCAATTCATTGTTATATAATGGTATAGATGTGCAAAATTAAAAGTTTATGAAGAAAGCTTTGCTTCTCTACCTTCTTTAGATTTATCAAGTTTGGTACTTTTCTGTGAGCTCCATTTATGTGGATATAATTTTGCTTACATCAAAAACAAATATTCACGCATTATTGTCAAAATGACAGTTTTGAGGAGGCTTGCAACTTGAATTTTGAAACCAGTAAAGTTAGAATATTCGTTACAAACCCTGGCTTAACTGGCTCTGTTTGTTTTACACAGGGACTGCATTACTTTTTCCATGTTCAACATCAGAAGAGCTATTTTTAGATTCATCCTTATTAAAAATTCTGCCTATTTTGCATAGTAATCCATTGTAAAATGAGGACGGCAGATGGCAAATGCCAGACTTTGACACAACACTGAAAAACTAGAATTAATAAAAATATCCACTTTTACTGGGAACCAAGTTTTCTATGCTAGGATGATTAATTCTCTCCACAGCCTGCACTGACTATCTTCGGATTGACAGCTTTTTGTTTGTAATTCAAGTTATTTCTAAACAGGCACCTTCCCAGACGTTTTGGGGACCTTAGGTAATGATCATCACAACAGGAGAACATCACAGATGCTGTGTGACTAAATTCCTTATTACGTCACAAAGCTTTTCAAAGTTTTTCCTTTCTTTTTCCAAACGAGTATATTTTGTTCCTATATACATCAAAAGATGAAGCACTTTTGTGTTCCCTTTATCAGATTTATTGAGCTATATATAATTTATAAGGGAATAGATGCAACTTTGAACCACACTTGCTAAACAAAAGACAGAAATTGTGGAGTTCAAATGTGCAATGTGTATTTTTTAAAACCCTTCGATTGTGTCAATGTTACCAATTTTGCCAGTTATAGTATATAATTTAAAATGTAGACTGTAAATTATTACATTATTTATTTATCTTTTGGTTGTGAAAGAATAGTGTTCTTTCAACCGGGACACACTAAGCGTTACGTTTATGTAATTCTTGAATCCACCTGCAGATGGCGCCCGAAGTCCGTGACGGAATGACGACGCAGTGTTTTCACTAAAATGAGCTGAAGCCGATCTTGTAATGTTCGTGGAGGCATTAAGTTCACTCTGCTTTGTATTTCCGAGAGTTTTTCCATTAAGTGCAGTGAGCTTTCTGCGTGATTGCCTGTTGTGTTCATGACGCACGTCTTTAGAGAGCAAGAACATCTGGAGAGCTACAACATCTGCTTCAAACATTTATTATCGGTGATTCGTGACTGATTTCCAATTATAAAAAAAACATTTAATGTGGATATATATTTTTTTAATGGACTAATTTAAATGTATTAGATACCATCGCGAATGGATTGTTTATGCTTCATGGTGCTAACTTTAAGTAAATGTCCATTTTTATTTCTATTTTCCCATATAATCCCATGTCTAGGGAATAAAAGTTACTTACAAACAGGTACTTGAATTTTAATATCAAAAGGTTACTTTTAATAACGTTAATTAGTTGACTTTGATACCCCTTATTGGTAACTAAGTAGTAACTATTTAGTAAGTATTCTATTCAGTAAGGTGGGGAAAAGGTAAATGTCAGGAAGCCTAATAGTAGAGAATAATAGTAGGTAATTAGTGATTATTTACCATATGTTCTCATGGAACTACTGATTAGTTACTAAATAGTTACCACCTAGTTGTTATCAGGGAACTACTTAGTACTTGGAGAGTATTCTAAAGTGACATCACAGAATTTTATAAATAACAGTAGTTACTGATTTGTTAATACAGTAGTAGTTACTTAACAGATATGTATATATTCAATAGTTACTGATAGTTAAGGGTAGTAACTACAGCAGTTACTGTGATATTTGTTACTGGATATTTAACTGTAACTTTCTATAGGTAACAATTGTTAATCCGGAGTTACTAGATAGTTACTGGTTAGTTCTGTAGTTACTACCTCTTAGTTATGGGTTAACTAAGGATTTAGTATTCTAAAGTGTTGCCACTTAATCAATAATGATTAAACTGTACTTACCTTCCATGGTATTCTTGTATATTAGTAAACAGCATGCCATGGGTATGTGCGACAGTTCTTAATGCACTTCTGCCGCCTCTGTATATGACACAAAATTAAATAAAAGTTGTTTGTTTGTTTTTTTGTTAAAGAGCTATAGGACATTATAATTATTTTAAGCCTCTTTCTTGACTAAGCACAAAATTTTTTCTCTGCGTAGATTTGATCACTTGCTTATGAAACAGCTAAGAGGTTAAAAGTAGAGGAAGCACATCAACAATTGTTTGGAGATTCATGTCTTGGAAGGTATTGTTTGGTATTTTGTAATTATTTCATGTGTTATATTCACATATTAGTCTAATTTAAGCCATACCTTTAAAATATGTGTGTGAAGAGCCAGTGCTTCATGATTGCTGCAGAATCACTCGATGCATTGCTTGTCATACTTGATTGGTCATCCTAGAGTGAGTTATGCAACACGCTGTGTTACATAATCAAAGAATATTTGTTTATGCCTCAATCAAAAACCAGGTCAGTGCCAGCTATCAACAGGACACCTTGTTCAGGCGTGTCTGGAGGTGAGAATTTATGTCTGTCTGTCTGTCTGTCTGTCTGTCTGTCTGTCTCCGTGTGTCAGAAAAAAAATCTGTATTTAAAAAAAAAATGGTATTTTCTTAAATCAAATTAGGAATTGATCATCAAGAGTGTCATTTATCGTGGCTACACATTAAGACGTATTTTGAGATGGTGAAGGGTGAATTCATTCATCTTATAAACCGCTTACCCTTTTGAAATCGCCGTAAATTGAGCAAGAGGCGTTTGTAAACCCTGGACAGGTCGCCAGTCCATCACAGTGTGTAACTCTTGTGACTCAATTAAATGTGTTAAAACAAGAAGGGGTCAGCCCTTGTGGTGCATAGAGGATGCAGCGCTGGACAAATACCGCGGTTGAACATAGCTACGTTGATTGGAATCCCAAACCCGTTGTCATTTCCCAACCTTCCCTCTCTCTCTACATCTCTTGGAGTCATCACACTGTCCTATCTGCTCAAAAGAAAGGCACAAATGGGAACAGGAAGTGGCCATCCCCAAACTGTTCCCACAAGTTTGGGAGCATTACAATAAAATTATTGTAAATTAAAACATTTACATTTTCTTTATAAAACAGAATGTAAACCCCATACCATTATCTCTCTCCACAAAAATGCACCACGGAGCGAGACTGTCATGAATTTAAGGTGCCAATCTTCTGTCAGCCACCAAACCAGACCTTTCCATTAGAAAAAGAAGCACAATTCATCACGTCATTAATTAAATGGTAGTGTATTTTACATCACTTCATCTGATGCACTTGGTGATGTGTGGCTTGGATACAGTTACTCAGCCATAGAAACATATTTCATAAAAATCTCTGCACATTATTTTTGAAATAATCTTAAATTTGAGGTCCATAATAAATTATTCCAGAAGGGTAGTGAACTTTGTTGTCCACTTTTTCCATCTTTATATGTGCAATAGTAAACCTCTCTGCATGCATACGTCCATGCATCCCTCAGAAGATCTATAATGGATGTTGACTGACATGATTTCAAACATAAAATTGTTTTGGGAGTTCATTCATTTGTCTATTCATCTAGCAATCTGCAATTGAGTCAGAAGGTGGCCTCCAGTTGGAACAGAACAAAAGGAACACCCTGAACAGACTGAGAGTTCCTCAAGTTTTATGATTTTTTATCTAAATAAAAAATACTTTTACAATACATTATTAATAGCTCATAATGTTTGAAGCCATGCTCTGTACCTGGGGATACCACCTTGTGTTTTAATTTTACAGGCCAAATCCCAAAGCTCGCAGGAAAAGCATTTTAAGCTTTGGGTATTAAAGGGTTACTGTGTTTTCTGTTGTGGTTACAGCAAGAATTTGCAGAATCACCATAATGCTTTCATGTGAATAAATGTATTAATGAATGAATACATTAAATATGCTGCTATTTTATGTCCCAATTGCCCGATCAGCTCTTTTTACACTCTTAGATTTCCTTCTTAAAATCAATACTGAGCATTTTGGCTCAGTAGTTAGCACAGCTATCATTCAGTGTGTCTAGGTATGCCATGTGGCCTTTCACCGGTGATAGCTGAGATAGATTTAAGATCAATTGATTGATCCAGATGAATTTTGTCCGAAGTAATGCATTGGCAGATATAGAAGATGAATGGATGGATGAGTTGAGTTGGTGATCTCAAATCCTATATACCAACACATCATGTTCAATTGCAGTTTCTTAAAAACTGTTCCAAATATTGACAGCATTCGGCTTTTGATTGAGCAGGCAAAAAGCACCAGTGTTGTCGAAGAGGTTGAACTTTGATGGTGGTGTTTTTTATTAACAAGAAATAATTAATGTTTACTTGTCAGAAGCTGAGCTCCGATATTGGATTGGGAGGCATGTCAAATTGCTCAATGATTCTAGACATTTATGGATCTCTTCCGCTGTTGAACTGTTGAACCGGGTGTATAGCTAGGGCCCGTCCTATCACTCACTCCTCTTTGATATTAACATAAGGAATATTTAGTAACTATAACATTAGCACTTTATCAGTAAGGTCATTATGTTCATTCATGTTGACCATAGCTGTGATTGGTGAGAGTACATCAATGACTCAGAGGGCACAAGGTAACCGGTCGTTGTGGCTCTTTCCTGTTGTATCTCATTCCTGCTCCCCGTGGTACAAGCACCCCGTACCTAAGAAACTCCTGGCTGGTATTGCTACACTGAACCCAACGGCTACTCTCCCACTCTGGAGGCCACCGTTCTTGGCATCTTAAAGACGTACAGCCACCTGATCCCGGATCTCTGGATGGAAGCTGTTTTCGCCTGGTCAGGAAATCATCAATATTCTCAACAAGACTCGCTCCAGGGTCTCTCATCAGCTTGTCAAACCACCCCCTAAAATGAGTTGAGATAAAATCCTGAAATAAAACTTTCTGATTGTAAATTCCCACTTCACTGATGGCACTCTACCAGTCAAAGATGAATATGAAAGAAAAAACAAAAAATGAAGGCATATTTAGAGGAATAAAGGCAAATGCTGCAGCGAATCATTTGGAAACATCCTCCAGCTATACTTGGTGTGGGCTTGAGTCAAACTCATGTAATTAATTTGGTGATTTGAGACTCAGCTTAACAATATGGTGAAAGACTTGAGGCTTGACTTGGACTTGAATTTCAATGACTTGTGACTTGACTTGATTCTCATCTGCCTTAGCTACACAATGTTTCAAGATTGTGATTAAGAGTATTTTATGAATTCTTTGGGAACAATGTCCAGCTATGCTTCTCAGGGACAGTGTCTCTACTGAAGATCTTACTATGTGTGGAATTAGACATTGCTTCTGAACTCTGAAGAGAATCACAGAGCTGTGGACTTGAGTCCTATGACTCAGACTCGTTGGTGACTTGAGACTCGACTTGAAAATATGGCAAAAGACTTGTACTTAAACCCCGATGACTCTTTCGGTGACTTGATTTGATTCTAACCTTCCTTAGCTATACAATGCTCAGAGTTTATATCTTGGCCGAGCCGTCTATGGAGAAAACAAATTTGAAAACCATTCCTAAGGTTAACCAGAGAATCATTGAAATGTTTGTGCTCTTAACAATAGAATTAACGCTCTATGACAAATGAAAAAAAAAATTCTTTGACAAATTTGGTATGTAGCACCCTTAGTTCTAAATGCACTGGCCACCACTACCCTTTCAGGGTCACCGGGGTCTGCTGGTGCCTATGCTGGTCGCCAGTCCATCAAGGGAAACACGCATTCATACCTTGAATTTTTAGATTAGCCAAATGTTTTTTGATATTGTGGAGAAACATGCAAACTTCTTTCAGGAAGGTCACTGGCGAGTGTAGCGCCACACCACTAGAGGGCTCCCTCCCCTGAGCTCTAACCCCTGTGACATAATTTCCTGTTGGAAGGGTACATAAGGCAAGCCCTTTCAACAGCTCATTGCAAAGTATTGCCAACCTTTATTGCATGTCAAGCGGTTGTTCCATGATTTACCTGCCTGTGTGTTTTCACCTGTTTTGCCTGGATTATCGGATTACTCTTGTAGATTTTGGACGTTGCCTTGTTTGCCTGTTAGACTGTTTATTGAGTATTGACCCTTGCCTGCCTCTCGACTTTCCGCAACTCAACGTGTGTGAGTGTTTGACGGCACATGTGCCCGCACAGGTGCCGCCATTTTGAAACCTACCATTGTTTCTATTGTGTGCTTCAAGAAACTTCGGCACATGGATTCTCATCTGTCCCGAGCCTCCTCGTCATTACAGCGAGCCTCAAACCGGAAACCTTATAACTGCCATCATGCCGCCCTACTTAGAACCATTTGATTCTATATCCAATTGATCTGATTTGGCTTTCCAGAAGTTTATCAAATGAGAGATAAGTGGAAGGAGGATAAAAATGCTTTAATACTTGCATAAAATGTGTTGCTTACAGCTCTTATGTGCTCATCAAGCCTCGTTCATGTTGTGTAAATGACTGTGTGATGCTGGCTTCCATGGTGCTTATCTGATTATGGTCAGACACATTTGCCTACGTGTCGGCAGGTGAGTATATGAGGGTGATTGTATGCAGGAACCGGATGTCAAAATCAGTGCTTGTGCTGGATGCGTCTTCGGTTTGTTTGTCAGTGTTCCCTAAGGCACCGTCATTTCTCTGTTGACTTCTCTTCACACCTAGGTGAGAACACAGGTTAAGAACATTGTATACCCACATGTACACATAATAATGTAGGGGACAGAAACCTGAACACACATTGGAATTCGACAACTCAATGACCTAATAATGGAGCTCAAACAAGTGCACACGCCCACATGTGATGCAATTGAAGTACCTTCTGTTAAAACAAGAACTTTTACAGCTACGTAATGTAGTTTTTTTTTAGAAATTTAAATCACTATATTCAATATATTAGTATGTATCAAAAATGAATATTGAGGTAAATCTTATTTATATCATTGCAACAGTTCAACATTGCAGGCTCCCTGTACCTCAAACTAAATGTAATCAAGCAAGGGGAAGATTGCTGATTTGAGGGCTGTGCAGAAGACCATCATTGATACCTTCCATAAGGTGGAAAAGCAATTGATGCTCACAGACTTCAATTCATTCATTTATTCATTTTCCAACCCGCTTATTCTTTTTGGGGTCACGGAGGTCTGCCGTGCTTATCTCCAGTGCACATCGGGATTGTCAAGCAAGTGCAAGCCGGAAACGTGTCAGAGCATCAAAAACCACCAGATACATATTTTTGTAGATATTGGCTACGACCAATATCAAAAACCAAAGACAACAGCAGAAGCTTCTGTGTTGGGCCAATGAGTAAAAAGTACTGGTTTGTTGCCCAGTGGTCCAAAGTCCTATTTTTAGTTTAAACCAAATATTGTAATTTTGGACATCAAGGTCCCAGAAACTAGGGGAAGTTGCTGATGCTAATTTTATTTTTTAGCAGAATTCGGTCGACAAAACTACCAGTACCTGGTTTAATAGGAATTGAAAAGCTGTACTTGATTGGATTGAAAACTAGTATCACTTAAATGTCATATAATGGGAAATATATTGGTTGGGGGAAGGTAATAGAAAAGATTCTCCAAACTGCAGATGAGCCGAAGGTCGATATCAAAACATCTTGGCTAAAGTTGACAAGAGATCTGTGTTAAAGTTGCGATCACTTCCATGCCACGGCACCTTGATGCTAGTGCAAAAGGAGACCGGTGCAGTAATATCTTCAGAAGGCCAACATGTGTTGAAACTAATTCTTGAAATAAATGGACTTACCCTTCATAATTTACTTTTTGGCACATACTAAGACATCACGGGCACCAAGGACAAAATTGTAGACCTGCACAAGGATGGGAACTAACATCACACTCTGCTCAAGTCATCACATTTCCAAGCCCATTTCAAGTCCACCCAAAGTCATCAGGCTGATCCAGACGGTATTGGACATGTGGGCCGAAATGAGACAGAATTTTTAGTATTAACCCCACTTTCCTTATTTGAAGGAAGAAGAATGATGTGTACGGTAACAGTGTCACCATCTCCAATATGAAAGATGAGGGTGGGAACCTTATTGTTTTCTGCAAAGGGAAGATGATGACTCCATCGTGTTGAGTGAAGCATACTTCCCTTTAAAGTATTGAAGAGAACTGAAGATGGATTGTGGACAGGTCTTCCAGCAAGCAAATGATCCCAAACACCAGTCAAGGCAGCTAAAAAGTGGCTCAGTAGGAAGCATTTCTAGCCAGACCCATATACATGAGCTGAAATTATGAGTTCACCTGAGAGATCTTAAAAAGACCTATATGGAGGAGTTGGCTAAACCCACAGGAAATGTAATCCTTTTAAGTGTTTCTTTACCAAATATTAGTTCCAATTGTTCATGCAATACAATGGAAATAATTATTCAACATGAAGTAATAAAAATGACCTTTTTATTTTTTTTTTTCAGTCTCTTTCATTTGCGGTGAACCTACAATTAAAAAATTGACCAATTCATTTCAATTGACCAAGTGAAAGTTTGAAAAGGTCAGTGAAGCAAATATGTATATGCCCCTAAATTATCCCCCACATCCTGATTTATGAGACTCCAAAATCAACTGTTTGGAAATACATTTTGACACATTTTTAACTAATGATTTTATTTTGAGCATTTTTAAAAATCAATCTGTGAGTTTTTGTGAGCTTGGTACAAATTCCCACTCTGTTACATCAGATACAGCAAAAAGCAATATTTCTGCTCTCCTCGCGTTACTTTTTTATGATGTAACCATCATGTTATGAATGCAATAGCCTTTAAAATTCCAAAGAAAGTTTTGGTCACATGACTTTAATTAAATAACCAAACGCTTTTTTGTTTTGTTTTTTGAAACATAATATTGCTACACCTACACTATTGGGATTTCTGTCCTGTTAAGGATAAGCAAAGCATCATAATTGTATCTCCTGTGATTCTCATGCCATAAAAGAAAAGCTGTAACTCCATGAGGAAGTCCACAGACTCTATTTCTCAGACATGTGATCCGTGGCATGTTCCTGCAGTCTCTTTGTGTGTGTTCAAACACTAAGTGCCTGAATCAGGTGAGTGTTTACTGTAAATAGGTGATGAGCTCACGCATTACCGTTCTTTCTGTGGCACTGTTAGCATTTTTCTGAAATAATTATTACCCAATTATCAGCAGAACAACAGCTAATGGGATCTGTTCCTCAAGTGGACAGTCAATGAATTGCAGTTGCATTAGTTTTATATTAGTTAGTTTGAACATCTATGTTGAGCCCTAATGAAATGTTCAAAAAAGAAATATATTCATTAAAAAAACTTCACTATGGATTTCTATATGTCTATCATTAATCTCAGCTATATTAAACCAGTGCTGCAGTCTAATGAATTGTGTATTTACAAATCCTGACAATATTGGAAAATTCGAGTAAACATTTAGTTTTTTATAGTTTTATAACTTTTTTTATAGTCAAATAATTGAATAGTCAGGATTTAAAAAAAATATTTGAACCATCTATGTGTCTCGCTGTCTTGTGTTTGTTTTTTTCTGTTTGCCTTGTAGCTGTAGCTCTCCATCCATTCCACCCAACATCTCACTGACAAACTGATGTCTCTCTCTCTCTCTCTCTCTCTCCTGCCATCCCCAGTGGCCATGATTGCATGAATAAAAGTGCCTGAGGTTTTCCTGTAGAACATAAAGGACACCGAGAGAAAGAGTGAGTCTCAAAGGAGAAGAAGAGGATGATCCTTAGGGAAGAGACACAGGGATCCAGCTGCAGGAGGATGCACAGTTCCTCCCATGGACTCATTCTCACAGCCTCACACACAGCCATACATAGTACACATACAAACAAACACACGTGCAGACAAACACACACGCATCCAGAGAGTCTGCAATGCACAACAGATGTAGAGAACGTATAGAAACCAAACACCCACACGCACTTGCACACACATACACCCATGAGACATTACATAAATAAACAGTTTATTCATGAGAAAAACATTCATTTAACCTTTTAAATGAGATTCTTTATGTTTGTAATATATGTGGATGAGCTCGTGTGGTAAGGGGAGTGACCGTGTGTCCCTATAATGCACGACGAGCAAGAGCACACCCATACATTGATATAAAAGCAGTAGATACACACCCTCACGTGAGATTAAATGGCCCTTGGTGACGTATTCCACACTATAGGCTTTATTCTATATGGCTGCATTGTCCCCATTGTTACTCGTTCATTCAGAAAGTGAATATCAAGTGCGACACTGAGTCTGCTAACTGTGCTCACATGCCATGGGAAACATCTCAACTTTTTTGCTTTTCTAGAAAGAGAATGTAGGTGCTTTAACACAAAAAAGTGAAAATCACAACAAAATTGAAATATGATTATTAAAATATGATCATTTTTCTGGAATTAATTTGTATTTATGACGTTTTATTAATTAAAAACATGCTATCGCAATGTAATGCTGGTCAATTTAATTAAATGGTTTGCTAAGTTCCCTTTTTATGACAGTATTAGCAAGTGGTTTATTAACCCTTAGAACCCTTAGAACCCTTTCTGAATTTGCCTTTGAATTAAGTAGGACAGGCTATTGTTTAATTTTGATTTCAAATATAATGTGTAGGTTTCAAAAACGTTATTAGTTTTGATATTTTTTGATTTAAACAAACATTACAAGAGTTATGAAAATTTGCAAGGTAAATCAAATAAAAATGTGATAAAATGCACAATCGTCTTTCAGGTTCATTTTACAGACCCCAAATCGGTGCCATCAGTGCCACTTAATGATGAAAATAAGGGATAACCCTCAGAAGTACAAGACCTGTGATATGGCTTGTATTTTCAAAGTTTTGGCACAAAAAAGACAATGGCACAAAAAGTACTTGGAACAGTTTATAAGGTTTAGAAGTTGTTTGCCTGTCTTTTTAAATAGAATTTTGTCATTGTTTTGTCCTTTTGTTCATTCATTTATTTTACATATTATTTTCAACAATATGTTCTTATTTTTTTTATTTTTGCTGTGAAAAAAAATCTATTTAATACAGTTTTTTTGTGCAATTTCAGGATTGTTGTGGAATTATTGTGTATTGTAATGAAACACAAAAGAAGCTGGTGTTTTTTTATAAAGTTGTAAAATGCTACGGGTTGAGCCTGTGTTTTGAACCAGATTCGGGTTAAATCTAGTGCTTTCAGAAACCGTTCCTGGAGAGATTTACACACGTGGAATCATATGGCAGTTCCCAGGACAGTGCACACTGTACCTATAGAGCTTTGTGTTTGAAGTGTCACAGGAAACATTACACTGATCTCTAAAAATAGCTTGTTGTTTTGACCCAGATGTGAGGAATTGAAATGCTTGAAATCCATATTTTCATATGAATGCTGAAAATCATGAAACTGCAGTATTGCATACTTCCAGAATGTTCCTGTTTAGTGAGGCCAGGATCCTTCTGAGTTCCCATTTTCAATTACAGGGTTTTCTTTCATGCACCAAAACAAATACACACACTGAGAAGGAGCACAACAAAAATAGGTTTTGTTTCCAACAGAACTATATTTTGTGGCATCTGCAGAGGAAAGACCTTTTTTCTTACAGCGTCATCGATACAGCATCTCCTCGTGTAAACCATGAAAGAATATGTTGTAGGTCTTTGGAGCTGGTCTGTGGGTTGACTGTGACTGTTTTCACCATCCTGCCGCTCTGCATATCTGAGGTTTTTCTTGGTCTTCCAGTTTGGGCCCTAACTAGAACAATGCGTGTCGTCTTCCAATTCCATGTTCTTCACAGTTGAAACTAAGAGCAAAAATCTCTGAGATGGCTTTCTCTTTCCTTCCCCTAAACCATGATGTTCAACAATCGCTGTTTTCAAGTCATCTGAAAGTTGTTTTGAGGCTCTTTAAAGAGGATGGATCTACAAAGATAAATATTTCCTCATGATTGGATTCATCCGTGTATGGAGGTCAAGGATCACTGGGAACAGAAACCTACAACAGTTTGCTGGCTCTTAGAAGGATATTTTAAGTGTAATGGGTTACATAGTCATTTTTGTTTCTAAAATGTAAAAAAATCTAAAAGAAATGCTTTACAAGCAAACTTTCTCTGAACCAAGTGACATCCATTTTTATGAGTTACTATGCTCAGTTATGTGATTCATCTCTTAAAGCACAGTACAGGGAAGTTACAGCAGAATTAGCATATGTTCCATCCATAATCACTGTCATGGATAGTGAGGCATATGGTATATTACATAATTCAGAAGGCAGAGAAGAAGAGATTAGATCACTGAGAAAAACTGAGAAAAAGCCTGGCAGTACAACAAAGCAATCTATTATTAACAAGGTCTTGTTTACTTCTTTTTCTGGCTTCATCCATCTAAAAAAATACCACAAAATGTTGAACTACACATTCATTTGCACATGCACAAATATATTAATGAAAAGATATTAAAAATAGAACTATCTGTCGGTCGTTTTTAAGAGCTGTAGGTTGAGGAACCAGCGCAGGGTTGTTTCATGCTTACTTCAAGAACTTGAACAGCTAGGTTTAAGGATAATGCGATTCCATGTTCATTTATATCAACAGTAGCATGCAGTCAAACATTCAAATGTACACAAATAAGAAAACAAGAGCAAAAAACATTGAGTATCATGTTGGGGATTGTGGTCATTAAAGCAGACAATTGTGCAAATCTGAGGCAAGTTTTCAAGAGCAGAAAATGGTGCTTGCTCTCTCTAGTTTGGCGAAGAGTTCTTGCATCAAGTGGAGGGGTTCAAGTACCTCCGGGTTTTATTCCTGAGTAAGGAAAGAATGGATTGTAAGATTATCTGATGGATAGGTTCAGCAGCAGCAGTGTTGAAATTAATTTTCAACTACTCCACTACACTAACTGGAGACAGTTGAGATGGCTTGGGCAGATATTTTGGATGCCCTCTGGATGCCTTCCCTTGGCGGTGTTCCAGGCATCTTCCAGCCAGGAGAAAGCCCTAGGGAAGAAGATGGTGAGACTATGTCTCTAGGCTGGGTGGTCTGGGAATGTGTTCACATTGGAAAAGAATAGTCTTGGTTTTCATGCTTAGAGATCTGGTCCCACAACCTGGCACTAGGTAAGGGATGTATGAATAAATCAATGTATGGATCGAGGGATGTATGGATGACTTTTTTGCAAATAAAGTGAACAATGTTGTAGAATTGGAATTTTTTTTTTAACAAAATAACAGAGAATTAAGCCACTGCTCATCTGCTTAAGTGTATACTATCATTGGATTTCACAACATTTTCCAACATTCCAACACAGTGGTAAGATCAGCTCACTTCTGAATGTCCTGAAACAAAACAGAAACTCAGAGTGGGTTGGGTTTTGCTGTGGCAGCACCAAAACTTTGGAATGAGCTGCCCCTGCATGTTAAAGGTGGGGTGTGTGATTTGTGAAACGCTTGTAAACCTGGGCCAGAAAACATACGGGGTAGCCGATCAGCAGTAAGGGGCATTTTTATTCGTGAAGCAGTGTGCGAGGGTTCAAGACTGAGAGCACAGTACGAGTTACGATTACGATTAGTGAGAACAACAGGTTGAAAATGGCGGACAACATATATACCATTGTGTTTGCTTTGCTTACATTAATGTTATGCTCCCCTTTGTATGAATGTACAATGTACAAACTAGTACTTATTTCCACAGCCTGTAAGCCTGGAACTCAGCAGATTCCTCCATAATGGCTGATCATAGATGTATGATTGAGACGGGATTATGAAAATTGGACGAATTGGACGACATTAGTCAGGGGGCATGTTTGCTTTCCAGCATTCAAATGGCCACAACGACTCCAAAAGATTGCACACCCCACATTTTAACAGGTCCCATCCTTGTCTTTTTTTAAATCTCTGCTAAAGACCCACACCCTTTGTTGACGTTTTTTCTTATTTTATTTGACTGTTTAAGATTTTTATTCTTCTGTTTTTTGCTCTTGGGGGACTTTGTCTTTCATGTTACATCTTGGTCAACTTTAGTTATTTTGAATGTTCCAATTAGGGTTACAATTTCATAGCATTTTTTTTACTCATCTAATCAATCTTTTAATTCTTCTCTTTCCAGTACAGGATCATAACAAAATAATAACTTTTTTTCGTGTGTTTTTAATAAAATTGTTTTTAAGTTCGGTGTTAACCCCTGTTCCACATCGCCCTCTTAGGGGACGATGTGGGAAGGGCTTTTTTGAGCTATCTATCACACATTTTCCTGTTTCCAAATGTTTCCTCCCAACAATGACCTGTCTTCCCCTTTGTCTGTATTTGTGGTCAGAGGTGTCCAATTTCACTGAATTTAACAGTTTTTGTAACAAATAAAGGTTGATTCAAGTATCATCCTTGTTAAAAATGACACTTTCCCGATGTTTACTGTGTGTGATGTTAGTAATGTTCTGCCAAAAAAAGTCCCGTTGTAAAGAAACAATACAGTTGCTGGCTGTACTTTTACACCTTTCACTAGAATACTCATTTATAGATATTATCATTTGAAAAAGCATGTACCATTTGAAAATGTGCCACCCTGTGACCGCTTTTGTTCCACCTTCGGTAATGAACAGGATGTGAAGACCACGATATGCAGATAATGGACTGGATGAACAGCAGCACTCACAATTGCATAAATAGTTCTTTCCCTCATAAAAGGTTTTGAATATTTGGCAACAATTCAAACATATCCAGTTTACAACTGTTCAGATTTCAAAGGTTTGTATTTTTGCTTTCCAGAAACTTCTGCAAGTAAAAGAAGACACCTAAAGTGACTATTGTCGTATTTTTCCCAGTCTAAAAAAATATTTTTTTACAGCATCATTCAAAGACAGGATTATGTAATTCAAAGGTAAATGAATGACACATTTTCTGATAAAAGATGTGAAACTTTTGGCAGCATCTCAAAGATATCATGTTTACTATTGTTCTGATTTCAAATATGTTTCTTTTGTGTACGTTCCAGGAACCAATAAAAGTGATGCTGATTTCTGAAATGTGGCTTTTAATCATGTCAAACTGCAACCAGATCTTGTTTATCCTCATTTTCGATGAAATGATGTCTTGCACATTTTTATTGTGTTGAAAAAATTACACCAGCAATACAACATTTTCACTCATTCATTTGAAATGAATTTGGGGAAACTAGTCTGGATATGAGGTGAAACCAGTCTGTGAAACTCTTTCCATTGTTCAACTCTAAAAGTGTCCTAATAGATAATAAAGCACTTCCGATTTCTACCTTCCGATTCTGAGCGTAAACTTAGATCCAGTGTGCATATTAGAAATGCAGAGAAACATGCGTTTATGTTTTGGGGCTAAACAGATACTTTTACCATTTTAGCACCTTAGCAAGAAAGACTGTGAAGAAACAGCCATTATACGTCATTAGTTTGCTTGAAACAGTGATATGGTAGTAAAAAAAAAAAAAAAAAAAAAAAAAAAAAACTGTGATATGGAGAGAGAAAGAGAAGCACACCTTCAGTTCTGTTGCACTGCGGAGCCCGTCAGGAACTCAATCTGCCAGAACTTCTGCTTTATGATCAGTTTCCAGGGAGCAACATTCCTAGATCCACGAATTAGCCACAATAACATTAACAAGTAAAACTACACATGATATTTTTATTGGAGTTCATTATTATTCTACACATAAAAATATATATTCCTTAGGAAGTAAGTGTTTCATCTAATTATTTTTTTTAACTAAAATGTACACTGTTGATTGAGAGTAATGATGGTTGATTTGACATAAATCAAATTAAAGACTAAATTAAATACACAAATACAATAGAGTTGTTGTCTATTAATTATTTCATACATTTTATCAATGTATTTCCAAAAAAGTCAATACAATTTGCACTTATACTTTGGGAAGTACAAAAATATTCTAAACACTTGTACATTGCAAGGTTAATTTGGTAGCTTACATAATTATTGATAATTTTGTCAATATAACTTACCATAAAACGTGTCAAATCATTATAAAAGCAATGCTGTTTACACCTTGGATAGAAACATGCACATATTTGCATAATAATAATAATAATAATAATAATAATAATAATAATAATAATAATAATAATAATAATAATAAGATTCATGGGTGCTATAAATGCAACCTCTCACCAAATTTTCTGGATGATCATCTTTTTGTGGAGGGTAGAATATTATTGTTGAAATTAGTGGTCGCTGCAATGGGCAGATACTCGCCAAAAATAAGTTTACATTCTGAGGGAACGCTTCCGTTTTTGTAAAATTGGTCCATTGGTGGTTTGAAATCTCATGGTTGCAATGACATGAATCATCTAATATCTCTTGTTAAGTTTGTTTAAATCCAAATATATAAAAGCTAATAAGCGTTTTAATACCTAATCATTATATTTGAAATCAAAATTAAACAATAGCTGGGTTGTATCATTTCTACTTAATTTAAAGCAGCTGCTGCAATAGGCGAATGCACCGGTGCAAAGATTTCCAAGGGTTAAGCAGATTTACCTACTCTGATCTCAATATGTGGTTTTTTTATATTCTGGTGTTGGCTTCAAGCAGACAAAAATTACATGTTTGGCAGTTATTTTTCTTTTTTTTTTTGCAAATAATACTCTTTTCTTCTGATGTTCCACTTTCCTGTAGAACATATAAATATTGCTTATTAAAATAGAGAGGAAATTATGAAAAGTGAGGGCTCTTAGAGAGATATTTTTGCTCTGAAATAAGGCTCAAGGGCCTCTCTCCTTTAGCTTCGTTGTACAGGTCTGCCTGACCCACTCCCACATATCCTACTCCAAAACAACTTTCACAGTGCACTCGAGGAGGAGTGACGCACATGTACACACTTGCACACGCACACCCTCGCACACACTCTCATAAATAAACTGACTCATGCTCTCTGGGCTCATGCTGCATTGGGCATCCATAAGCCTTGTGTTACGGTAGACACACATGTGCATTGCACACAGATGTTTATGGCTGCTGGCTAGTACACTGACTAAACAGTGTGTGTATTAGGAAGTAATTGTTGTTGTGATTTGGACACTTAAGTCTCATGCACTGAGAGTCTGACACATGCATTTTACTTTTTTACGTGGTGTTTTACAAGTTTTCACATACACACACACACCCCACACATTGAATTTCTCATGCACTAAATTTACGATGGTTTCCCCCTTAAATTACATCGCCATTTTTGAGTGAATCAAACCCCTGTGGAAAGCATTCTCATCCCGTATACCTTGCAGATGATTGGAAGACACTTGTGATCCAGCCAATCAGAAGAGAGGTAGTCTGGAAAAACATCTCTCCTGAACTATTGTTCCCACTTGTGAGAACTCGTAGTCCCCAGAAAGAACCCACTTCAACCTTCTAACGGATAAGCTACAGTGCTACCCATTGCGCCACTATGCAGCTAAACATAACATTTTTTCTGGTTATTTATGCTATTGTAAAAATGGTTTTGGCCACCCCAGTTTAAAATGGCCACTGCTTCCAATAGAAACTGAAAGAAGATGCATGGACATAACATTTCTTGTTGTTGTTGAGTACAACGTTTTCATGATTATTGAAGTTCAAAATTTGATTGATTTCACAGTCCTAATGTATGTGAAATAGTTATGCTGAATTGTGCGAAGAAAGAAAAAAATAAAGGAATGGTTTAGTTTGTGTTGCAAAATGTTTCTAATTTATTTAAATAATTATTACACATATTTTATACTATTTCTTTTTCACTTGATCTTCTCCAACCTAAACATGCCGCACCCCTCCCCCGTTCTTTGTTCTTATAGAAAATTCCTATATGAGCATGTCATCATGAGCTGTTCATTCCCCTGCTCTTCTCTTAGAGCGAGAGATTATTGATTTCTTTTTCTCTCTCTCTCGCTCTGTGTGTGTGTGTTACAGCGAGAGATCCTTGATTCTTTATCGATGAAGCTTTTTCTTCTCTCTGCTCCTCCATCTGCTGCTTTGCCTCAAGATTGATGGAGCTGTGAGTGAAACTGAAAATCCTCTCAAGTTTCTGATAGTGTAGGCATTTTCTCCTCTGTGCAGCAGGAAAATCCTCTCTAGGATGAAGCACATAATGGTGTGCGTTTTTAGCTTTTTGTTTTCCAGTCAAACTATTGTTTTTTTTCAGTCAAACTATTTCATTACACAATTTTTATTACATATTTTTAATAAACGAATGTATATGTGTGTGTGTGCGCGTGTGTTTGTGTTCAAAATATCCTAAAATGTATCACAATTTTCACAAAATGTCTGATAACTGTAGAATTTAAAGTGAAAAAATTTCACAGTGTAGACCTTAAATTTAACAGTTTTCAAAAATACTTTTAAAATGTAAAATTAACAAATCACTGTTTTATTTCTAATAGAATGTTCTAAATTGTGTAATATTTGTAAGAAAATGCATTTAGGAGCACATGCATTTAGACAGTTATAAGCCATAAAAAAACATGATTGCCATATGTAAAATTTACAATAAAAATCTTGTATAAATAATAACTACTATAGATTTGACAGTAAAGTTTTGGCTACCACAGCTTAACTTAAAATTTTTAAAGCAATTATTACAACACAAACCTTTAAAATAGACAGTTCTGAACTGAAGATGAAGATGGTCACGAACCATAAATATTAAGATTTAAGTCAGGTATAAACTGTTTTTATACCAATAAAAACATGTTAATTAGACAGTTATAAATAGTTGAAAAATCAGCAAAATTTGCAGTACAATTCTGTAAAACCATTAACTTCAGAATATTTGATGATATTTGATGAACCACAGCAGTCATTTTTTTTATAGTGAAATTTACAGTTTCTTTTTTACAGTGTTTATTATATAAATATATTGAACTTAATCAAAACATTTTGGATACATTAATATATTCTCTCTTTTTTTAACTTTTCAGAGAGAATTTGTAAACCTAATCAATATTATTGAGAACACTTTATTCCAGTTGTTAATTTTGTTAATTAAGTTTACTCGTTAAACTTAATTGGTTACAAGCAGTTTCTCAACTGCCTCTCTCTTTATTTCAACCCGACAGTTAGTTAAGTGAGGTATTACTTTAAAATATAATACTATGTAAAAAAGTGATACTTGAAAAACCTTGAAAAACTGTTCTTATTTCTCAGGGATTGTAGTCCTATGGTGCAAATTACCTTTAATGTTGCATGGCATTTTAAAGGGTGCCACACATTGCTATATACACGTGCAAAACATATGCAAATTATTTTAGAAGTCTAATTAATCTCTTACTATTATCCATTTTCATGGTAATGAAACTGGGAATACCTCTTTTAGCCTCATTAGTATTTGTTTAGACACATTTAGAAGAGAAAGGAAGACCCCCATGTTTAGTAGTGACGTATCCATATCTACAAACGTTTATTGAATGTATAAATAAGTACATCCTGACACCATTGTCACCATGTTTTCACATAAACATTTTCCTCTGAAAACCACAAGGCGAAAAAGGCATGTCACACGTCTCATTCTCCATTTATGGAAGTAGTCTGTGGTCTGAGCTGGCTGCAGTCATTAAGATGAGATTAGGATCAGCATTTGTTAGGATGATAATTGTTATATTTGTTGACGAAGCTGCTTCGTATTGAATCAGGGAGGAGAAGGATTGAACCAGTTTATTAGGATGTGGGTTGATAGAATAATTAAAGTTGGCATCAAGTTCAGATTAACTCTCACAAACAAAGTTTGATGTTAGACTTCCTCTCGTAAAAAAAGACAACATTCACTTTTAAGTTTCTTTATTTTATTTAGTGAAATAGCCTGCATATAATATTCCATGAACATGACTTGCCATACAGGTGAGTTCCTTTTAAAATGTAAATAAACCATCAACGGGGGTGAAAGACGCTTCACCTCTATATTCTGGTATGCTGTAATAGTAGGTTTCTCTCCACAGTTTGCAGATCCGCACAGTTTATAGAAAGCTTTCATTTTTTTTATTTGCATGCTTTAGAAAAATACCCTGTTTGGAAAAAGTGAACTGAACTCTGGTTGGGCTTCATGCTTTGAAACACAGTTTTTCGGATCCGTTGGAAAGGGGACTGACAGTGTAGAGGTCAGTGCACACTGAGTCTGAATTTTTTTTTTTTTTAAAACGTGTACATCACAAAATATTGCATTTGCAATCTTTGTCATTGATCAGTTGATTGATAATCTGAGAGCTCCGTTCACACTTTTCTCCTGGATGAGCTTAAAAGCATGATATAGAGGGTTATTTGACACATTCAGTCATGGGAAGATCTGAAACAATTTGTTAGTTAAATCATTGTTCATATAAATGTAAAATAATATACATTTACTGGTCTAGAAATAAAGAAGACAGAACCCAAAGATGAGCACTGATAACATTGTGCAGTGCTCAGCTTTTTATTTTCTTTTCTTTATTTCTAGATAAATATAACATTTCTGTATTATTTCCACATAGATTCAACCAGTTCCTAGAATTTTAAAGGCTACATAGAGAACAATTTTGGATTCAACAGTAAATTTGCCTCAAATTTTACTGCAGAATGTTATTGCACAATTAAACAGAATATGTTGGCAAGGTTCATGCTGTAAAAAGTTGGTTTGTACAGTGTTCAAAAATCCTTTTTTGTTTTTTAAATAAGTATATATATTTTATTTCTATAGTAATCATGTTTTGGGTATAGTATTGATTCAAAGTCTTGAGATCAATTAATAAATGACAATGAAAGTAAACTATATATTTTTTTCTTATAATTACAAATACACCACTTTTGTAAATAGTGTTGCTAAAAAGCATCAAATTGAGATTTATTGAGCTTTTAATTATGTCCCCTACCCCTAAGAAAACTAATTAAACAACATGTCAGGACATTTATTTTAATCACAATTTCAATTTAAATTCATATTTCTTTTTATTATTTTGGGAAAAAAAAAATCAGATTCAGTGCACAATTAATACCATGGCACCAAATGTGCCCTTAAACCGAGTGTGGAAGAAAAGTTAAGTTCTGGTGAGTGGGTCATGATGGTATTCTGGAGGTCAACAATCCAGCAGGAGAATGTGCAGTTTTCAATGGCCTTTGTTTTTATGGACTGAATCTTTTTAAAACGTGTCTGTCCGTTGTGTTTGTGCTTTTGTTTTGTTCTGTTTCCAGCCAAGCATCCATCTTTCACACACTTTAAGCTAACTCATGCAACAATGAACCTGCAAGGCCTGTTCTCACCAAAACAGATAACTATAAGAGTCAATTATTCAACCATTGCAGTCAATTATTATTTGAACACAACTAAATGTATCTGTATGTGTGGATGTTTTTTTCTCGATTATCATTTTGAATATGATGTTACGAACTTGGTGTTACACTAAAGGGAACGACCTGTGATTGGAGATCATATACCTCTGTTTGTTATGCATTCTAAACATCACCAGAATTTCTGAAAGTTTCAAAATCACAACTTTGAATGTGTTATTTTCTCAAACATCATTTGGAATCATTTTGAGAATCATTTGATGAAGCTCACTTCAGGCGAGATGAAGGTAGGCTTAATTAAAGTACTTTTTAAAGCCTTATTTGTGATTTACGTTTGTGTTTATATTAAATGTGTTAGGGACGTAACACACAACATTTTATTGGTATTTTACTAAAATGAACGAAATAACTTGAAAAAAAAATTCCGAAAAATTGTTTGCTGAACAAATCTCACAAATATCTAAATCTAAACTTCCCATCACTACTCTTATATGCATCTGATCATTTTTCTTATGAAAAGAAAGTTAATTGTTAGAACAACAAACAATTATTTTCATAAATCCTTTGCAGTAAAGCTATTTTTGATCCAACACTAAAATTATCTAAAGTCTTAAATAAAGCAGAACTCAGTATGAGCTAGTATAAAATGATAAATGATAAATTTATTTTTTTTCCCATTACTATGTAAAATCACTTGCCTGATTTGTTCTCTGACTGTCATCAGCGGACTGGACTGGCTAGTCTGGAGTGAAGTGTTCTCTGTTGACTAAAGTCACAGAGTAAAGTAACTTTAAATGAAAAATATGATACATTAAAGCTTTTAAAATGTGTTCATTTTCATTATTTGTAGCACATGTTTATTTTTACATTCCAACCAATTAAACAGAACGTCTGTTTCATGCTAATATATTTATCAATCTTGGTGTGAATAGGCCTTTAGGGGAATCTGACCATTATAATGCAGATAAAACATACAATTTAGAAACTGAAACAAACTGTATATCTTTGATGTTGTTGAAGACAAGAAATGCTGTGTTTGGCAGCAGGATCTGCCAACATAGAGTCCTTGCAGTAGGATTCTATTAAAGCTGAGATGTTGCAGATAGATGGCATGTTCATCCTCCTCGTTATACCTCTCTTTTTTATTTTCAGATGTCGACATAGTATATGGCTATTAGCTAGTTTTAGTCCTTGAGGTACAGGGTGTGGTTTGATTATCATGAAATCTTCATAAAGCTAAAATAGAATATGTGAAGGAATCAGTAACATCTGGTTTACTATGAGTCTATGCTCGGGGTACATTTCCCAAAAACAAAGTAAATAAATATATAAATAACTGCTGAGCCTTGAATATAATTTCAATTGAGTCAAAGCTTATATTTATAGGCAACGATGGTGTTGACTGCAGTTGGGGCATTGATTACTTTTTGTTAAAGTTTATCATTTAAGAAGCATGATTTTATTCAAACCTTTCCAAAGTATTTACAAAGTGCTTGAAAATTTATTTTGGGGACTGATCCATCACCACCTGCCATGTTTCTTTCTACACCACTGTGTTTGCAAAGAAAAGTTGCATAATTGGTGCAGAAATACATAGGGTGCATAAACCAAGATATGAATATGAGTTTATTAGAAATGTATTTCTAAATGTTACATTTCAAAATATTTTACACTATATTAAATTCCACCACTTTTCCATAACATACATTTATTTTTTTCCTCTAAATGTTTAATTGTTGTATTAGTTCATCTTCATTGCATTGCTTGGCATCATTTAAAATGTATAATTCAACTTTGAAACACAATTGACTATATTTGATTTCAAAATTAGGAATTACAGGCCTTCCACTGAAACCTGTTTCAATCAAAGTAAGTGAAAATTTAAGTGAAACTGTTGAATGGTCCTAAATTTGTTTTATGAGGCAATTAAACAGATTTTATGTACCAACTTGGCACAAGATGGCATCATATTCCAATGTGCTGGATACTGAGGTGAGAGTACTTGTAGATTGGTTTAGGACTTTGAATAATTTGAATTAAATTAACTGATTCAACAGCAGCTATTCTGGATATTTAAAGTGACAGGGTCAGAATAATCCCTCATATTAAAACAAAAGCAGTTGCATTCTCTGTTGGGGAGGCTCAGGTGGTGTATTTTTATTATTGGGAGCTAATTAACAATAAATGATAGAAAATACTGCTTCTAAACATCAGTCAAATGGAGTACCTCAAGGTTCTGATCTTGTTTATGAATTTTCATTGTATTGATGGATTTCTGAAACAATGATTCTATATTTTGGTTAATATGTGGATGTTTTTCAGGAAATGCACCCCAGCTGGGCTCTCTAGAGACATTTTGTCATACAGCATGGCTATTGCAAGGAAATCTCTCCATGCATAGGGGAAAGAAGCTTGAGAGTCACTACAGAGCTTTCTTGGATTAATTTCCTCAAGGATTTTCCTCCAAGCGATTAGCAGAGCCATTATTTGCCTCAGTCGGTTTCTGGCTTTCCTCCTCAGCCTCTTCCTGGGACAATTGGAAGGAGTGCTGCTTGAGTTCAGGACTCAGCAGGGGCAGGTGCGGAAGCAGAGGGCTCTCTTTTACCCGAGCAGATAGTTCTTTAGCACTGCAGACTGGTGTGTTAGTTTCGTAAATGTCGTGAAAGTTGTTGTAGTCGACTTCGTAGAAGCCTTTTTCCAAGGAAAGCACCGGGGTGAATCGATAGCCCCATAACACTTCAGAATCCAGATAGGAACTCCGTGCCTGACACGTCATGCCTGTGGGAAAAAAGCAGGCATAAGCAATAATTCCATCACATATTGTTGCCAAATTGTATTCATTAATTCATCTTAACCCTTAGAAGTCTCTGCACCACCAATCACAGCGGATGTTTTGAATTCAGTAGGAAAGACTCAACCCAGCTATAGTTTCATTTTGATTTCAAATAAAATGAGCAGGTTTCAAAAAGGTTGCTTGTTTTAATATTTGTTATAGAATAAAAATGTGAGAAAATGCCCAATCGTCTTCCAGTTTCATTTTACAGACCCCAAATCAGTGCTATCAGTGCCATAGTAATAAAAATTAGGGATAACCCTCAGAAGTACATTACCTGTGATATGGCTTGTGTTTTTAATGTTCTGCCACAAAAAAGCACAATAGAAGTGCTTGAAACTGTGTACATGGTTTAGGAAATGTTCGCCTGTTTTTATATATATCTGTAGAAATATATATATATACATGTAGTTGTAAAAATGTCATGTTTGTTTGTGTAATTTTTGTGTAAATGGGCTTACGTCATTTTTTTTTAACCAAGTGGATTAAGAAGTTCATGTATAGGTAGATGAGTGAACACATTGGCATAGTGTGTCTTGATACAGAAATGTTCCCACATGACTTAAACCAGAGATAATGTGCTGTGTGTGTGTGTGTTTTACACTTCTGTCACCATCTCCCTCAATAAATACACCTATTACAGAATGCAAAGCATCGTAAACAAGCTCAAGGCCATCATTATATTTTCAAGTGAGCAAATGACTGAATACACATCGTGCACAAACTGCTTGGGGTGAAAGGGAGATTCTCAATAATGGTTTGTATGCGTCAGAGGTTTGGGGTTTTGCATTGGATGAGATGGGAAATGGTAAAACAGAGCTTTAGTGTAGAAATGTAATTATTAGAAAGACTTTGTTGAACAGAGTGTGTGAGTAGGCAAAACAAGACGAATGACGCTTGTGCGAAACCTTGATGTAATACTCAGTGTTGCTGTAAATGATGGATAATACGGTAATTGAAGATTGTAGTCGCTTAAAATATTACTTTACAAATCCAATAGTGTCATATTTGCGTCAAATGGTGCATCACGAATCAAACGCTACTTTAAACCCAAGGTCTATGAACATAAAATCAGTGGAAATGTGGAAGCTGAGAACCACTAGCATCTCGATGTGACTGAGGCGTTTTTCTGCAACTTGATTTTTAAAACTCCCTACATTTTGGTAGACAATCAGTTTGTTATATAACAAAATATCTAACATTTCTGTAATTTTTGAGTAAAAAGTGTATTATAATGGTATTAAGGCTAGACGACAGAGTCACCAGGCATCTTTCTCAGTCCTGCAGCATTTGAACTTTTTTCTCAGATAAAAGTTTTTCTGTAAACACACAAGCATCTGCAGTCCTGTGCAAGTTTAGGCAGATTTAAAAAAAGATGTTGTAAACAAAGAATTCTTTGAAAATAGAAATGTTAATCATTTGTTTTCATCAATAAACCAAAAGCAGTGAAAGAACAAAAGAGAACTCTAAATCGATATTTGATGAAACCACAGTTTGATTCTAAAACAGTGGGTTTTTCCAAACATCTTGAAGAACTAACCACAGATCTTCTGTGGGTGTAGCTTTCACATATCCTTCTGTCTCTTCATCTACTCCCAAACACACCCGATGATGAGGCCTCAGTTGGGGCCATGCCATCACTTCCACTACTGTTTGTTCTTCTTTATGCTGAAGTCCTTAATGACTTTTGCTTTATGTTTTGGGTCATTGTCCCCCTGTAGAATAAATTTGGGCCCTAGCATACATCTCCCTGATGGTAATGCATGCTGGATAACTGTCTGCGTTTGTTGACATCGTATGCCATACACGTTAAAGAGTGCCAAAGCTCATTAGTGCACTCTCTTCCCATGGACTGTTTTTGTGGAAAGAAGCAGTGGAAAAGAGATACTTGTGAAGATGCTTGTTCAATGTTTCCAAGAAACCTCTTTGAAGGTTTCCAAGGCCTCCTAGATAGCTGTTTCTGATAATGACTGGGTTTCAGTATACATTTGACATTTGTAATCATTGGCACCTGTTTTGTTATAATTGGTTACAAAGTAACCAAAGTCAAGTCACTGTGCAAAAATACCTAAAAGAACCAAATAGTTTTAAATGATCACATAATTCGCAAGCTAATTAAAATTATTCATTAATTTTACAACCCTGGGTCACTGCGTCATTTTCCCTTTCAGGGTCACGGGAGTCTGCCAGTGCCTATCTCCAGTGCACATTGGGCGAGAGGCGGGGGTATATCCTGGACAGGTCACCAGTCCATTGCAGGCCATTCCCTGAGAGAAATTTAGATTATTCAAATAACCTCACCGCACATTTTTGGGATTGTGGGGGAAACTGGAGTACCTGGGGAAACCCATGCAAGCACAGGGAGAACATGCAAACTCCTTCCAGGAAGGTCATCAGCTAGCCTCAAACGACAACCTCCTACCTGCAAGGCCACGGTGCTACCCGCTGCACTACTGTACCCCTAATTCAAAATAACGTGGGGAAATTGTCATTGAGTTTAGTTTTACAGACCCTGTGTCATAAGTGCCATCTAGTGCTCAAAACCCTTGGAAGTCCAAGACCTGTGATATGGCTTGTGTTTTTCAAAGTTCTGACACAAAAAGTACAATAACAGTGGAAACAGTGCAGAGGTTTGCTTGTTTTTTTGATACATTTCACATTGTTTTGACCTTGTCTTTGCTTTTTTCAAGGGGATTTATAATTTTTTATTTTGTCTCAACACTTTTTATTTTTGTTATAAAACATACAAACATTTTTTTTAGATTTTTGACAAATGACAAAATGTATTACTCAGAATTTAATTGTTTGCACAATTTTAGGTTTGTTCTGGAATTATTGTGTAAGTAATAAAAAAAAAGAAGCTGTTTCGGTTGTCCTAAAAAAGTGAGATCACACACTGCCACATAATTTATGTGAGCAAATTATAAAGTAGTAAAAACCCTCAAAAAGGCCCTGGACTTCTAAGGGTTTGATTAAACTACTTTCAAGGAAAGTCTACATCAATGCATTGCATAAAGTAAAGAGCCGCAAGTTTGACTCAGTTTGAAAACAATTGATTTTTGGAATGATTTTTGTCTTTTTGCTTACTTTCACAAACACTTTCAAGTTTGCTTAGCCAATATTGATGCAAAATGAATGCTCCGAACCGAAGAATGTTCATAAGCAAGGATTTACTTTGTAGCCTTGAGTGAAAACAGAACAAACTTGATGGTCTTTGACTCCCATTGGTTTATTCACGAGATTCACGAGAGTAATCTTTCCAACAAGGCTTTAAAATTTGCAAATAACTTGAAATATTGAAAACACGTTTGTGTTTTATAGTTTATTAGCACAGACATGTTTTATTACAGTCTTTCTGTGTTCTGTAAAACTGTCTGAACAAATGCTGAGCTCAATAATATGGCAAATAGTGGTTTCGTGCAAGGATGCTTCTTAAATCTATAAATAAGGGCACAGCACCTCAAGGCCAGGGGTTCCTAAGTTTATTTGTGGTCAGCAACAGTGTCACTAAAAGCTGCTGACATATGTGAGTCCAGTGATATGAAGAACCATTAAAGGAAGTGCTGTCAGTCTGTGCAAGAAGACCTTACCCATGCAGCATCACAGTTTTTCTCATTTTCATATTCTAGTCATTGAAAGCACGTCTCTAATAGACCTGCTTTACATCATCGTAATAGTTTCAGACATGAGTGATTATCACTTGAAATAAAAATTCTAATCTGATGATAGATCCGGGAACAAGCACATATCTAATGGTTCATCAGTGGCAAACACATGAGGAGATGAATTCAGCACCTTCAAATGAAGCCAGAACCTTCAAAGGTTTATTCAAGCTTTAAATGGACGTCAGGCCCTAATAGCCTGTGTTAAACTTTAAACTACTCTGGCACACATCAATAACCTTCAGAGTTCCCGCTTTTATCTACTCACCATCTTTTTCAAAATGCTTGTAAAAACCTATATTAGTTATAGAACATTAATTTAATGCACGTTGTTATCTGTGGGTTTTAATGAGAGTGTAAATAAAAACAATGTAAATATAAAATAAAACACTGATAAGTCTCTACACATATCTCAGCACGGGTTCATTTGGTTCACAAGCTTCATGAACTGTTCTGATGTAGGCATTTGTTAAATAATGCTTCTAAGCTTGATGACCTCTTTGATTCTCTATATATAAATAATATATAACATAATATATGAAATGGAATGAAAAGTATAATGAAATTCACATACAGAATCCAACATAATATAACAAGTAGCCTAAATTACCTTTAGGAACTGTAAAACAAAAATATAAACAAACAAAATGAAAGTATGGCACACCAGTATATTGGCATTTGTATATAAATATACAGTATATGTATAAAGTTTATATTGAATGTGTAAATTTAAGAGGTCAAGAAGTATTTGATCACCCTGTGATTTCACTTAGAAATCATGGAAGGGCCTAGAATTTTCAGCAGAATGTACTGAGAGACAGAATCTACGGAAATCAAATTAAATGTTTTTTTTTTTTAAATTCTTTTTAAATTGCTGCCAAATCCGTACTTGATCGCTTGAGTCCAAAAATTACAAATATTACAGAATACAGAAGCCTTTGTTAACAATCCCAGAGATCAAACGGTTCCTGTAGTTCTTCAGGTTTGCATATACCTCAGGAGGGATTTTGGACTCCTTAGTTTTGCTGGCTGTGTGCTTCAAGACATTGTCATGTTGGAAGACCCAGTCATGACCCATCTTTAATGCCACAAAATACATGGTGCTGTTCATCCCCTCCTGAAAACCCTGAAGTTGTTCTGTGCCGAAAAACATTCCCAGAGCATGATTCTACAACCCCTATGCTTGACTGTAGGTATGCTTGAGACCTAAGTTATACTATACATAGATGCGCTTGGATTGGATGGGTACACTGGAGTCATGAAGGGATGGTCAAGGTCAGATACAATACTCAGGTATGCTGTATCTGAATCAACAAGGCATTTGCACCTATTGAACTGCTGCTCACTGGATTCTTCCTCTTCTGTAAACTCTAGAGATGGTTGAGTGTGACAATCCCAGTACTTCAGCAGTTTCTGAAATACTGAGATTAACACGGTTTGATCTGTAGCAGACCGTCCTAACCATGCCTACATGCGTAAATGCATTGAGTTGCTGCCATATCATTGGCTAATTAGAAATTTTATTTATAGTGCAGTTTGACAGGTGTACCTAATAAAGTGGCTGATGAGTGTGTATATATCTCGAAAAGAGTTCAAACGTATAAAACGTACAATAGTGCAATTTGCTTGTGCAAGAAACAAGAAATTTTGAAAGATGGATGGATGGATTAATGTATGGACGGACGAGTGAATGCTACATTTTTAAGATCATGCAGTGACCCATTCATTAGGGAAACGATGCTGTGCTTGAATGAGCCCATCAAGATCGAACACAAATCCCTTATTTTGCTACAATTATTTGATGCAATTTAGATCTGACTAGCCATCATTAGAGTCTCATCACGTTCACGCAAATTACTAGCTGTACTCAAGAGACTCTTTCCCACCCTCAGCACTGGAAAAATTACAGACAACACCAAAGCTGCCATCCATCATTTCTGACACGTGTCAGTGCTAAATGAAACCATCACAGCATTTGAAAAATCAGACACCAGGTTGTTAGTAACCTTTATACCCTCGCCGGGTCATTAGCTCTCCACTTCAAATGAAAAACAAGTCATCATCTCTCATTAGCAATTGGGAGTAGACTTCGATCTGAGAGAGGCCGGCCTGTTTGTAGGTTTATCCCATCCAATAGCCCCCTGATCTATAGCTGGTCTTCTGTCACAGGCATAATTTACACAGGCTTTAGTAGATCAATTGAATCATGGCCCACAGCTATTGACACACTTACGTTGGCAGATCTCCTCAGTAGAAAGTGGAAAACATTTCAAAGTGACACGGAGGTTGAGGAGGCTGCTGATGCACTGATATGATATACTTTACAGTTTTCTCTATGAAAAATATCTTTAAAGCATTGCTTGATATACTTTTTAGCACATTTTTTTCATTGCATTACACAGTTATACCACAACAAACCTGAACCTGTACAAATCAATTCCGAGTACACAAAAATCAAGTGTTGCGACGAAATAAAAATCCAAAAATTCCACCAAAAAAGCAAAGACATGGTCAAAACAATGTGAAAATTGTATATAAAAAACACACAAACTTCATACACTGTTCCAAGCACTTTTTGAGTCATTGTGTTTTTTTTTTGTGCCAAAACTTAAAAAAAAACACAAGCCATATCACAGGTGTTGCACTTCCAAGGGTACTTCCTTCTTCCCACTACTAGATGACAGATTTGGGTCTGTAAAATGAATCTGAAAGACTATTGCGTATTTTAAAAAAATTTCTCAATTTGAATTACCTTGCAAATTATGTCATAACTCTTGTAACGTTCATTTAAATCCAAAAAATAACTAAACTAAAACCTTTTGAAACATTCATTTGAAATCAGAAAATTAACAATAGGTGGGTTGCGTCATTCCTACTTAATTCAAAACAACGGTGTGATTAGAAACTTCTAAGAGTTAGGATTAAAATCTTTCCATTTGCTCATAATTCAGTCAAAAACAACTGTATTTATTTGGTATACACCACAATGCAAATATATGCTTCCAAAATGCTTTGAAGGTTCATTGCACAATGTTTTTCACTTTGTCTTTGCTGAGTCCTCATTGAAATTCACAGCAAAACAAGCTGAAAATGAGATGCAATCCCAAGAAAGCACGAATAATGAATTGGAATCAGATTAGCAGTGCACTTTTCAGATGAGCCCGATAAATAATTTGCATTGCAAACATTCACCTGAGATATTTGTGGGGAAATGTCTCAGCTTGGGAATTAATCTGCAATTAGTGTAGACATTTTAGACTTTTATTCCCTAAACAGCCCGGAGAAGAGGGAAATCTACCCATCAATTTGTGCACATTGTTTTGCAAGGTCAACTTGAGATAAAGATCTTTAGGAGTGTAAATACTCTAGTTAACATAGTACAAACTGTGCCAATTATCGCTGTGTTGATTGCAATAACTGGATTTAATTAGTGTCAGTGATGCCATAGAATGCATTTTTCATTTATCTAATGACTTAAGGTAAATGACAGAGTGTCACCTCAAAGACGTTTCCTTGTTGAACTCCAAGAGTTTCACTGACCTGAGAACTGGAACAAGGTTCATAACAATGGAGAGTGGAAAAAAAAACTTTTTTTGCTTGAACAATCTTTCCAAAGGATCCCCTCCAGCGGAGTGGAACATACCTGGAGCACTTTTATTACCCTATGCCTCTTTTCACAACTCCAGCTTGGACAGGTTTGCAAGGACACTGCAAGTCGGAAAAAACCCTCAAACCTTCTCCTTATCATTTACGAGAAATAAAGCTTTAGCATCAGTATTAAATGATCTCTACCTGTCATATCTTGAACATAACTTTGCAGACCCTGCATGCTTGTGGAAGAGATGATTCAGCGATGTCAGCAAGTGAATAATGTGGTGTCGTTTTGAATATTTAAATGAGTGACCTCCAAGTCTCTTGCTTACAGCACAAAAATGGTGGAAAATTCAACAAGGTCAACTGCTCTACGGAGCTTGGCAGTTAATGCACAACTTGCACCTTGAAGCCATCACGAAAAGATTGATTGAAGCTGTCATTTCTTACCAAGAAATATCAAGGTGAACATACCTGTAGCTTCAACCATGCCCTCCAAGATGACCACGATCTCAAACTGTTCCTTCTCCATCTGTGCACGGGACATCTCCCAGAACGGACTCTTCTCATTGATTTCGTGTGAGATTATGAGAGGCGATACCAGAAACAGTCGATCGTCCCCTGTGTCAAAACCAATGTTGATGTCCGTTTGATTGAGCGGAATGAACTCTCCCTCCTTGGTTTGTTGCGAGCGAATAAGTTTAGCCCGGATTGATGCCTCCACAATGTGTGAATTACGCAGGTCTCCCACTCTGAACATCAAGCACATCTTGTTGTCTCTCACTGAGATCACAGCGTTTTGGGAGAACATCAAAGTCTCCGCGCGGTTTTTGGGCTGAGAAATCTTTACAAACATACACCCCACCATCATTGCATTCACAATGGACCCCAAGATGGCCTGCACCATTAGAAGTATTATCCCCTCTGGGCATTTCTCTGTGATCACACGATAGCCGTAACCAATGGTGGTCTCAGTTTCGATAGAAAAGAGGAACGCAGAGACAAAGCTGTTGAGATTTTCCACACATGGGGTCCAGCCCTCCTCATCTGCATGTCGGAGATCTCCACGGATTAGTGCAATTAGCCACCATAAAAACCCAAAGAACAGCCAGTTGACCACATAGACAAGAGTGAAAATGAAGAAACTGAGGCGCCAACGCAAGTCAACCAGTGTGGTGAAGAGGTCGCTGAGATATCGGTATGTCTCTTTGACGTTTCCATGATGAACATTGCACTTGCCGTCTTTCTGCACATATCGCTGCCGGGGTTTCTTCACAGGATCAGAGATGAGCTGGGTGCGATCTGTAGGGATTTGGGCTTCCCTCAGGTGCTTTGGGAGCTTCTTCACCTGCTGAGGAGGAAGAGAGAGAGAGAAGTAGCAAAGTCATTATTTTTTTACAAAGTCAGTAAAACACTGTTTTTGGAAACCTGATGGTTAGTTTTTTTTTCGCGTGGTTTAATAATGAATTTATCAATGAATGCTCCAAAATTCCCACCACTTGCTATATTTACTTGAAAAGCCAACATGTTGTTACGACTTTTGCCTCATACAATTTTTTTTTTTACCAAAACATCCAAACTGGTTTGACTGGGGTAGCTATATCTTTTCAGACTGGTACCACTAAATGAATTCTAGGAAATTGCTGAGAATGCTAGGAAATTAAGAAAAACTAACTCAAACGGAGAACTGTGGATTTGATTATGTTAATCATAGCAAAAAACAAAATTTTAAAGACATCACTGACAGCTCCTTAGCAACCAAACTGTATCTCTGCTTTGGTATATGATAGAGACATGGGGGTTGGTTTAAAAAACGTATAGTGACATTATATTGTCGCTGACCTCTTCATAGCAACCAGGCTGTTTACCATAGCAACCAACTATGGCTCTGTCTCAGCTTAGGAAAATTGTTTAAAAATGGTGGTTGGTTTATGTTGCTCTTCGTGAGAATGGCTTTAAACTGCATTTTGAAAGCAAACATCAAAGTTGCCATCTAGTTTACCCAACGGTACCCTGATGAGAGACGTTATGGTTCCATATGGTGAATGCAAGCCATCTGATCAAACATAGGTTAGCTCACTTTCTTCATGCTTTGAATTTCAGGCTGTCTGCATCAAAAGCTGCACTATATACGCATTGGCCACTATTTTAGGTACACCTTGCTAGTACCTACTTGGTTAAACTTTTGCTTTCAGAACTGTATTAAACATTCATTACTTAGATTCAACAAGGTACTGTACTGTAAACATTCCTCAAGGAGTTTGGTCCATATTGGCATGCTAGCATCACGCAGATATGATGTTCGCTCACTGGATGTTTTCTCTATTTTTTTCCGACTATTTTCAGATAGTTGTGCGTAAAAATAGATCACCAGTTTTTTCAAAACTCAGACCAGCCAACAACCATGCCACATTCAAAGTCCCTTAAATTATCTTTATTCCCTTTATTTAAACTGATCAAAATTTGCATTAACGAGCAATTGGAAAAGTGTACCTAATAAAGTGGTCGGTGGGTGTATAATCTCTAATCAATTTCTTCACATCAGTTATGTAAGCCAGGAAAGAACAGTCAAGGGTGACAGTTGCCAACATTCGTCAGAGCTCACACTGTTCCTTCACAACAAAGTGGTTTGCTTTGATTTCTTTGATGGTGAACGTCACACCATTGTCACAGTATGTCTCTCCATGTAGAAGACTAGAACGTGAATTCACTGTTTGTTTTTTGTATTTGTTCATTGCAGGTTTTCCCCTCTTTTTCCCCTCCTAATTGGCCAAAGTCCATTTCTGAATTCTTATTTTAAACCATCCCCATGGATCACTCCCACATTACCTTCCTGTTCCCCATGAGACATTGGCAAGCCTAGATAAGCATCTTTTTCCCCTCCTAAGTTTACAACACAGTGCCAACCTCATGAGACAGTGGCACTCTGGCACTTTCTCTTTGCGTTTGTGGAATACTGCTCTTTCCTGTTAATTGAAAAGGAGCAGTGTGTTAAGGTTGCTGCAATCAATTAAAAAAGGTCAAGAAAAAGCAATATACTCACAGCCCATCCATATCTGGAGATATCTACTTCTCTCAAACATTTTTTCTATTAACTGTAAACAAATAACTACAGCAATTGATTTTCAGTTTTCTGATGTACCACCAATGGTTTATTTATAGGCAAATGTAGGCCAGAAATGACTAGCCATGGACTGTGTTTTAAAAAGTTCCACCTTACTGTAAAAATATTGAATGAGAGTTAACGCCTCTGCACAACAGTCCTAATTTTTGATCTGAAGTTTTGGTGTGACAACGCACCAATGGGAGCTCACATATCTGACTGAATAAGGTGTCATATGGTGCCATGAAAAAGAGTTCATATCCGATTTGTTTTACACAAGGAAAACGACCAATGAAAGCTGGTTTTTATGACTTTCCTTGTAAACATTTTATTTATTGTTCTCAAGAAACTTAACTTCTGTCATTTTAAATGTTATGCTATACACATCAGCTTTCTCAACAAAAAGCATTTAGAGCAAGTTCATATTGAAGCAGAGCCACAATGAGCTTTTTAAAAACTTTTTTTTAAACGTATTGATATATTAACACCTATTGATTACAAATAATATACATTTTTTTTAAAAGCAAAATTTTGAAAAGTTTAATTTTTGCACATGTGTCTTGCTATGTGAGACAAATGTACAAAACAGCTTCTACAAAACAGCTTCTCGTCAAATTACCCATGAATTCCCACAATTATTTAATGTTTTTCAACAAATGTAGTAATAATGTAATAAAATTTACCTAAGAAACAGTTTTCATGAGAGAGAATCCAGCTGAATATTTAGTATTCACTACAGTATTAGCAGGTCAAAAGGCAGTTTGTCTTTCCTATCCATGTGATAAACCCAGCAATGTTAACACTTCTGTTCAATTATTTAATGAAAACACTTTTTAATTGAAAATAACCAAAAGATAGTGTATTCAAAATTGTTTTCAATGTCAATCTGTACATAAAAGTTGTCCTACACTTAGTGATTTTTTTTTTTATTATTGTGCACTGTTTCTGATTAAATAATTTTAAATGTAATTTTGACAGATGGTAATATATAACCCATCCTAATGCTGAAGATTCATAGTTCTGCTTTGAAGCAAGATTTCATAACAGCTGACCTCTCGTGGGGTCACTCCTATCTCCATGTCGTGGTCCATGTGGACGCGAGAATCTCCTGCCATTCTCAGCTGTGACTGCACACCTACAGTGAGAGAAATAACACAAATTAATTCAAATGTGTAGTGTTCACTTCATTTTTTAAGTGTATGCTGTTTGTCATAAACCTTCAGAGAAGTATGTTTCATTTTTGTCATGCATTGATGTTTTTACCACTTCCATGAAATCAGATATTTCAGGTTAGAACCAGGAGGCCTTAAGATGTTCCAGTAAGAAAGACTGGGTTAACAGGTCTAAATACAATACTACTGTATTTGGGCAAAGTTTAATTACGTGAGTTAAATCTATCTAACAAAATAGTAATATGACTCATTACTACATATATTAAAAAGTAGTACGCATATATAAGAAGAACATTTTAAAATGTGATGAGCATGTTTGCTCAGTCAGTCAGCAACCCTTGGGGTTAGCCTGTCTAATACATCACTTTCATTTGAGCAAATGTCATTACATGGATTCATTATCTCCAATAGGGATACTGTCGACCTGCTTTAGCAGTACAGCAGTTTACTGACTCAAATGAGCAAACAAGACTCATTTAAAATAAGGGTTAATCAGATCAGCTAATGTCTCACTCACAGTCTCATTTAGGTGAGTAAATATATTAATCACGTCCAATATTGCAGGAAGGGTTGTTCGACCATGGTTGTCTGACTCTCTAATGGGCAAACAGAAATCTAAACCTGACTGCTCAGCTCTCTGCATTAAGCAGTGTGGTTTTATACATGACTGCCAAATCGAACAGGCTACACACCTTTGGGGAACATCTCGGTTGCTAACTTGAAGGATTAAATCAAAGCTCACAGGGGACATGTTCTTTCAAAGTGTGTGTATTTGGTTTAATTTTAACCTAAAACAGGCTCAGCTGCTTCCTGTTCCCAATAGACTAACTGCATCAGCACCATCATGGCACGAAAGCTGCTGCTGTCTTCATCACACACCACAGATACGCCTACACACACACACTGAAAAAAAAAGGCAGCTCCTCTGGCACCTCACTATCTTTTTTTGTGACACATTTAGTGTTCGGCTGTCAAATCTGGGCTCTGAGCTGTTAGAAGGTGCTGCTGTTGTGTGACACAATAACGTGACGGGCACGTATGCCACGAATCAAAATCTGACATGGATGAAGTGGAACGTTGTAAATACATGATTTGAAAAGGTTTAGATGTTACACCAAATAATGTCATTTCAGCCTGCCATTAGAATATGCTTAAGCTTGTAGGTAGATTAAGTAGACACCCGATAAGATTCTAAAATCTCCATCATAACCAAAGAGCTAAGCAAGGATGTGAGGGACATGATTCTTGACCCACACAAGGTAGTCGAGTTGGTGAGATTCTATAGATCATCTCTAGGGATTCATATAGTCAATCCCTCTCGATTGGTGGCTTCAGACTATATGCCTCCTTGGGGGTTTCATCGATCTTTAGAATGGTCAGTAGGGTCTCATCAATGATATCAAGGCTGGTCTCAAGGTATTTGATCAATAAGGAAAGAATTTGTAGCATACTACAATGCACAGGACTTGCCATCCCAAATCATGACATATCCATAGAGGCACACTGACCCAAAAGGTGCACATACTTTTCTTAAATTTGCTACCATGAGAATGATTATTTCCAGAACTGGGAGAAAGTTTTGTTTATGTAAATTAGTGTATACAATTGTTAAATAACGTCCAGGATCCAGTCTTCAAAGCCTATTTGGATGGAGCCGTTACAGTCTTCAAAGGAGTGGAAATCTTAAAGCCTCTATTTCATTACCTTCAAAAAAGGTACCTGTCCAAAGAAGCAACCACCCAATAAGACTAAAATTTCCACCATTACCAAACAGATTCCACAGATTTTGAGAAACATAAAATGACTGTCCATCTGATATTTGGTGGTTCCAGACTATTTTATGAGAAGTACAATCAACAATCGATAAGGAAACAATGTCTAGCATACTACAATACACAGGACTTAAATCAAGCCAAAGTACGCTAATCAAGAAAGTACTGCTACCATGTGAAAGATTGTTTACAATAAACCACAACGCTTTTTTCCAGTTCTACAATCTAAAAATACCATTCCAATGTAAAACATGGTGGTGGAAATGTTATGCTTTTTTTTTGTTTTTCAAGGCAATATAACAACTGGACCAGATCAAATGGGTGATGCATAGGTCCATCAAATCTTGGCTGACATCCTCCTTCCCTCAGCCAGGAATAAAAAATGAGTTATGAACATGTGCCAAGTCAGTCTCCAGACTATAATCTCATACAGCATCTTCAATAATAGCATAAGGGTCAATTTGTCAATATTACACCATGTAAAGATGGAATAAGTGTCCTTGATGTCACCTGTAGGTTTCTGATTAAGAACTAGCTGGCTTAAATTGCTCATACCCTATGAAGATGTTTATTGGATATAGAGATGATGACAAAATAATTAGCCCTTCTTGAAATTGCATTTCCTGCCTTTGAAATTCCCCAAGTGATGATTAACAGAACATTTTTTTCTCCTGGGGACATTTGTTTTAGCTGCTTAAGTGACATTTGACTAATGCATTTTCAGTAGGGATCACAGAGAAATGACAGCAGTGCCTTCTATTACCTCATTGACTTGCGCTCATATTAACTGTAGCTAACTTCTCATTCACTGGCTATGTCCATGCTTTCTTCCCCCCTCCACCCCTCCTCCACCTCACCCCCCAGCTTCAACTTGGAAGTACCTGTGCCGGACAGCTGGCTTTGCATATTCATACTGCCACTCATCTGGCAGATCTTATGAAAAAGTATATAATATATATATATATATATATAT
The DNA here is from genome assembly GCA_007224835.1 of Danionella cerebrum. Lineage (NCBI taxonomy): Eukaryota > Metazoa > Chordata > Actinopteri > Cypriniformes > Danionidae > Danionella > Danionella cerebrum. The sequence goes on along the minus strand of SRMA01026500.1, from coordinate 212,134 downwards.
ATAAAACAAAAAATTAAAAACTGCTCCCCCTTCAGTAAATAATGCTTTAATCAGCTTTAGAACAAACCACGGTTGTCCAATGACTTCCTAATTTAACGTACTGTAATGTGCACGATTAATCTAATGAACCTACTTAAGCCTTTAAACTGCACGTTAAGCTCAGGATTAGTATCTTGCAAAACATCTAGTAAAATAACAAGCTTTGTCATCATGGCAAAGACAAAAGAGATTAGTTTGGAAAATAAATGTCTCCAACTGAGCAAAGTGAGTGTACTTGGCTACACAATGCCCAGACTTAAATCCAATAGAAAATCTTTGTGACACACTAAAGTCCAGAGTTTTTCTAAGGAGACCAACAAATATGAGATACCTGGGCTATTTTTAATCAGAAGACATGCTTGAAACTTGTTGAGGACAACAGCAAATGACCAAAGGTTGTTAAGCCAAAGGGAAACACTATTCACTGTTATCGTCTTTTGTCAACCATTTAAAAAAATTCTTAGTTTTACATTTCAATTTGCATCACAAACACTAAAGTCTTCCTGAAAAAGCAATTACATTAAAATAGCTGTGATAATAAACGTATCTTTTGTTAATTTAGTTTTATTTTGTTTACACATTGTTAGTTACAGCGTAGAATATTTTTTTCTTCAACTATGTTTCAAGTTCCTTTAGTCTCATCATATCCATGTCTTCTCTCCATTTTGTGTCATTGTTATGGGAGACTTTATTTTGGTTGATTTAACTTTCATATGCTATGCTATGCTGGATTAAGCAATCATTGAGCTTCAGATTGTGATCGCTCCAACACTGCACCTGTGCTCCCATCGCTAATGCCACGCAGCTTCCAGGATGCTAATCACTTACATAAGGTGCCACATGACAGCAAGAAAATGATCTCCAGCAGCTCATCTGCAAGTCATGCTAGAAACGCTCAGTTGCTAAGTATGCTAAATCTGTTCAAGGGTATTATTAAATTATTTCAGTGATCATGATGTATCATTTTCTGAAGTAGACCCTCCAGGAGCAAGAGAGAAAGTGCTCAAAAAGACCTTAAAATTGGTATTGATTAGTTAGGAGAGTAAATCAATGCGGAGTAATCAGGTGAACCGATGAACCCCAGGAGCAAATTATCACAAACATTGCTTGGCTTGTAACGAACACACCAATTCACAGTGTTGGGAAAATTATTATGCTCTGGGAAAAAGCTAATAAGCACTATGGGGAATTTTCAAGACAGATAAATTTGTTTTGCATTGGTCAATAAATTAACTCATATTTTTACAGTTGCCCCAGACATTTGTGTAAAACAGCAACGTTGGCATTTATATCTTCACATTTATATCAATTAACATGTAAGTTGTTGTTCATCTTACAGGTGAAAGATTTCTACTGGAGAATCGATAGTGGATTCTAAAACATTAAGCTATATGGCTAAAGTAAAAGTCACATTTAAAAGGGTTTAATATGAGGTCAATATGAGCAACCTAAACTAACCCCAATTGCTCTATGATTTTGATAAGTTGAGATATGTAAATGCAAAACTGGTTTCTATGGTAAACGGTTATTTACCGAAGCTGTTTCAGAAAACATAGTCTCTAATGTAAACAGTTTGGTTGCAAAGAACCTGTCAATGATGTCATAATTCATTCATTTTTCTCCATTTCCCTTTTTGTAAGGAACATTTTAGGGCAATATTCTCTCACACCTAAGGGGAATTTAGATTCTTTAATTAATCTAACCACATGTGTTTGGGATTGTGGGGGAAACTGGAAGAAACCCATGCAACGGGGAGAACATGTATCTTCCAAGAAGGTCACTGACCTTCTTGGTTGTCAAACTGACAACCTTCCAACTACCACAGTGCTACCCACTGCGCCATTGTGCCACCCATCATTATTTTCATTGCCCATTATAGTTAAATGATAAATACCCCTTCTAGAGCCTAGGGTTCAAATATCTTTAAACAGTGGTTGGTATATTGTGATAACTTCTGCAATTGTGGTAAGTTTCAATGTGGTTCTCAGTTTGAGTTACTTTTACAAAGTTGGACTCCATTTAAAATCAATGGAAATTGTCCCAGCATTATTTGCAATTTCCCAGAAATCGTTTAGTGGTACCAGTTTGAAAATATATAGAAACCTGAGTCAGACTAATTTGGATGTCTCAGCAAAGTTTGGTGGTTGTAGCTTGAACAGTCTTGTGGGAGATGATATTAGATTGTTTTCCGCATCAAGCAAAAGACGAATAACAATGTGTTAGCTTTTACAAATTTGAAATTAAAATAATGCAATAAAAACATTGATTGGTTTCAATCTAGCATCCCAAACGAAGTTATTTTTCACACTTTAACATAAACTGTTGTGATAAAAGCATGTGCCAGTTGATGAAATGTAAATGTCTCCTGTCCTTATTTGTCCAGTTCCCCTCTACTGCAGTGACATCACTCATTCCTGTTTGCATGGCTCTGCTCAGTGCAGATGGCACGTCAGAGGCACCATCCACTCAGGAATACAGTGTTGACTGACGGGTCTGCAGTGAAAGGGCACACTGACGTGCCATGAATCTCAGATGCACATGGAGAATACATCACAGATAGACAACATGCAGGCCTCCACTGCGTCTCATCCTTTGACATTTCAACATTTTAGGACAAAACATTTTTGCTGTGCAACTCCATGTGACTGATGGCCGCTCGCCTCAGAAGCGAGTCAGCACAGAGCCTGCTCCCTCATGCTTATCTTGCTGCCCTGAAGAGGTAACAAGCACCTTATCAAGCTTTTAGAGTTGCGTGTTTTTTGTGTTTTTGCCAAACACGCACAGATGATTTTACGACAAATACATAAGCTAAGCTTCAATTATTAAATACTAAAGTACTTTTTTTTCAAATACATTTGTTTACTTTGGCCAGTTCAGTTTTTTTGAATAGACTTTTTTTTGTAATATTACATCGGGGTACACATCAAAATAACACATTTTCTGTGGGAATCACAGCGGATAACTCTGTGGCCTTCCAGTTATAAGGTTGCCGGTTCGAGGCAAACTTCCAGGAAGGAGTTTGCATGTTCTCCCTGTGCTTGCATGGGTTCAAATGTAACATCCTATGAGCATCCCATGTTTTTACTTCATTTTGTTGATGAAAACCTACTCAGGATGGGCATGAATATTTAAATGAGCTAGAAAGCTATTTAAATAATGTTTATTCATCAGTTTATTTGAATTCTTTTCTCATTACATAGATTTGCTTACTTTTATTTACTATTAAAAAACACTATATACAGTAAACATTTTTCTCTTATAATAATCAGGATGTTTCCAGGGGAAAAATGTAATGTAGGTGTGCTTTTAAGCAGTCGTTCACTCATTATCCATTCAAATGAATTATTAATACCATAATTCTGGTACAAATCCTTTCTTAAAGCTTATTCTCAAGCAGCTCCCAAACTGGAGGTAAAAATTATTATTAAATTAATATTTGAATTTCCAATGCATTTTTTGCTGGATTTCTTTGCATGGTCAGTCTGAGGGGAAATAACCTGCTCTCTGATTGGTCAAGATTTACATACTCATGTGGCTTTGCTTCAAGCCTTGCCAGCAACTCAATGCAGAGATGTGTAAGCGTGATAAACAAAGCTTTACTAGTAAATAGGTAAGTGTCGTAAATCTTTGTCACAATATGTATTACAAGAGCAGTCGATGAGCAAGCGTGAAACTCAAAATGCAATGTTCGTTATTATACAGAAAATGTGGAAAAACACCGGCTACACCATTAATATTAAACACTGAACATGAACACAGGGATAATAAACAAGGGTGTGCACAGAGGACTTGATTGTGATCAGGTGGAGAACTGGGTACCAAGGGACTCTGTGGTACACAGGGTGTGTGACACTTTGGAGGAAGTGAGAAAGTCGTAGGGTTTAGTGCACAATTTGCCAAAATCAGAGATAAGAGGTGGAAAAAACTATGCCACAAGACCAATTTTACACTTGTGTTTTTCAGAGCTGCTGTTAATTGAAGGCATTTTAAATCAATGAAATAATTATGCCTTCTGAAACTTCAATGCTGTCATTCTTGTTCCATCAATTGTTTTTATATTTACTTTTCTTTAATTTTTTTTATTAGCGTTTTGTCATCAAGAGTGATATGACCAAGAGTTCCAGTTTAAAGAATTATGTTGTTAAAACAATAATGACACATCTATTTTTGAAGTTCTAACTAAGTCCTGCTGCTCTGTTGTATGCTGTTTTACTGAAAACAAAAAAAAAACACAAAAAGCATTGGCCATTACGTTGAGTGTTTTGTGCTTCAAAAGTGTCGAATGGTGGACTGACTACATTGATGAATCAAAATTAAAGCAAACGTGAGACAGAATTCTATTTTATGTAGCAGTTTTAGTTGGAAAATGCAGCCGTTTTACACCGTTACATTGCTTTCAGCCTGACATCAGCTTCATTAAGTGTTTGAAATTAAGTTGTGTGGTGACACTTGGAGCAGCCTGACTGCCTTAATTACGGGGGAAAAATGCTTCAACGTAATTTGTTGACATCAGCGTCTTTTCACAGTGAAGGTGATCTCTTTGTGAGAGAAACACTCCAGGCGTGTATTAGTATCAATACTAATTAGTGTTTTACTCCTTATGTTTCAGGACGGAGTCTGTTGGTGTAATTTCCTGACGTGCTTTCTGTTCTACACTATTGACTCATTAATAAAATAATGAGTTTTGATGAAGTAGAAATGTAAAAGTTCAATTTGTGAGTTGTGTTTGTGATGTCCCAAACCTCAGGATCCTAACAAAGATTTTGATGTCGTATGATCCACTCCTAGCTGTGTTTAAGTCTTTATAAAGTCCTTTAGTTTATCTATGTGTAACAAAGTTTAGTATGTAAAGTTTCATTTAATTGTGTGCTGTTGTTGGCTATAAAGTTGAACCAAACAATTTATTCTAAAACTTTTGCTGGGAGGGGTTTGCAACAGCAGTAGCTCAGGACTCTAAAATGAGTCACATGACTATTTAAAAATATTCATTAAATTTTATTTTTCAAAAGATTGGAAACTGAAAAAGCTTCGTTTTAATTCAATTCTGCACTTAATACAACTTAACTGACTAGTATGTCTATGTTTTTTTTTAATGCATTGCCAAACTGGATTGTGTAATATTGGGATTGCCAACATCAATCAATCAATCACTCAATCAATCAAACAACATTTATTTATCTAGCACCCCACTGCAAACACCAGGAGGCTGTACATAAACAATACATTAAAATTAACACATTGAATACAATTATCAATGTAAAACACTCATGCTCGATGCTCCCAGAATTTTCATTGAACGCCACCCTAAAGAGAATCAGCCAGACACACACCTCAGATATGCAAATTCAAATGATGGGGAGCAAAAAAATACCTTTGCTATTGGTGCACCCCTACTAATTTTCAATGGTTGGTTAGAGTTTCTGGTTTAAGTCAATATTAAAAACGGAATATTGATTTCAGTCTTTCACTTTCAAGGATGATCCATGTGAGTATAAAGTGATGTTTTAACTTGACTAAACCACTGAGTGCGAGTGTGTCATTTCACAAAGAGAAATTTCATTTCAGCTGCAGATTACTCACCAAATTGCAATGCTGTTAACGCCCCCTCATCAAATACAATGTGTAAGGTTATTGCACAGAGAGACATTTCCCACCATGTCCAGGGAATGTCCCACGTGTTTAATCAACACACTGCAGCAGCAGAGATGTTGAACAACTCGATTCAGTCAAACGCTTGAGAGAATAATGGCTCGCTTGTAGCAATTGCGCTCTCGCTGCAGCAGTGCATTTTACTGATCTGAGTTCATTAATCAGCATCCTGGAGTTACAGGTCATGCAGCTTTCCTATTCTCTCCTCTTTTTATGTTTTTGGAGGAAGCAATCTAGATGAGTCATCAAAACAGGAGAAGACGCCAGAGACTGGTGCAAGACTTCATAGAGCTTTCCCCACCATAGCTCTCCTCAAGCTCTGCTTTGATTCATACAGCTCCTATGCCATCTCCCTGACAGGAAACCTGGATTTCTTGGGAATTTGAAATGGTATGAAAGTCAGGGGAAAAGCTTCATATAAACTGTATATAATACATAAAAAGGAAAAACCTAATATATGAAACAGAACTGAATAGTTACAGTTCTATGAAACAGAACTGAAACAGAAACGGCTGTGTAGGAAGTTGAAAAACTCTGCTACCGAGTTCAGATTTAGAAATGTAAATCAAATCAGTATTTGGTGTTATGGCGTGCTGCCTTTTTATAGGTACAGGTGTATGATCAACCAATTGTGCAAAACAGAAGGTAATGATCATCAAAGTTATACTCTCATCATCATAGTTATACTCTGTCAATAATGTCTAGCCACCAAAAAAGGACTGGGGTTTCAAGATATGGGCAATGTTGAGGATAGTAGACACATTAATCAAGCAAGGAAACATTTAGGAGATGAGACGCATTAAGCATGGATATCGGAAGATCCCCAGCTGCTCAGATCTAGCAGAAACCAGTGAGATTCCAGTACAACTGAGCAGAGATTTCTGGACAGACGGATATACCGGTATATATATATGATATATATATATATATATACCGATATATATATATATAATGTTTTATCTGTATAGCACTCAGAATATATATATGCCATATATTCCTGGAGTGCTATGAAATCAAGAAACATTTACTCTTTCTACATCAGGCAAATAAATAAATAAAATGTGCTGGAGATTTATTTCATAAAAATGAAACCCTTTTGCCTTCTTTCAGTGCTTTTCTCAGTTTACATGCAATTACCATTAATGGAAATGGAATCTGCTATGCTTCAAAAGACCACAGTGAAAATAGTACAACAGTTATATGTTTGACTTGTGTGAGGTTTCAGAAGGCATGCGATAACTATGTTGGACCTCATTATTGTACACGGTTTTAGAAACCCTCGTTTTGTGTAACTACATGGTAAAGACAACAAACAAAACGTTAGATATTTTGCTCTTTGTAAAAGATTTGTTAATCACTGTATGATTAAATGATACAGTATTGGCTGAAATTATTATTTTAGTACCTAAATGACACATGAATTGTTAAATTGCTAAATTGTTAAAGTCATTTGCCAGTGTATTGAATGAAATAAGAATGGCGCAACCCAGCTATTGTTTAATTTTTATTTATACATTAATTTATAATGTATAGGTTTCAAAAAGGTTTTATAGGTTTTAAGCAAACATGAAAAGTGTTCATTTGAATAGATTCTTGCAACGTTTAGTTTTTTAGACCCTGAATCGGTGCCTCATCTAGTGGTGAAAATAAGGGATAACTCTTGGAAGTACAATACCTGTGAGATGGCTTGTGTTTTTCAAAGTTCTGGCACAAAACAAAACATATTACAACAGTGTATAAAGGTATTTTTTATATGTTAATACAATTTTCACTTTGTTTTGACTATGTAAAGATAATTTATTGGAGCAAATTGTAAAGTAGTATAAAACATTTGAAAAGGCCCCAGCTATGCCCATATGATATTGTACCCTATCTTGAGTTTGGACACCTTCTCAATGTCACGGCTGCAGCAGTGATCTGTGTGTGAGTGTGTGAATGTGTGTACGTGCCTACACAAAGAGCAGAGAGAGCAGGATGACGATGATGATGAAGATGGCTCAGCTGTCTCCATCTGAAACTGTTATGACACTTTGGGGTTAGTCGGGGCAAATGAGTTAAAATGCCCCTGGAAGGAGCAGCATCCAGCACGGCTCATTGCCAGCGCTGCATTCACTTTCCTGCGTGTGTGTTCAGCCGTGCACGTTTGAGTGTCCCTATCGCTTGGAATGACACCAAGCCTTCAAGCAGACATCCTGTCCACACGAAGGACAATTAGCTTAATGAGAGGAGCCCGTCTCGGAGAGAGTGTCCTATCTGGGACAGGAATAGCAGTAGCTCAATGTAAGGTGGCTGCTCTCTCTTTTAGGATTTATTTATTTACTGTGGAGCACTGGCGCCATGGTAGTGACCTTCCTCACAATCTTAAATAATCAGTTCTTCTGGAGGTTCTTTAAACTAACACATTATGTGCATGAATTAACTAAATTGGTTTGAATCACATTTCAACATAACATTTCAGAATAACATTTTCTGCTAAACACAATGGAGTTTTTCATGTCAAAGCTTCTGTTATATCACTCTAGGTTCTTTACATGCGATCATAAAGGGGGGAACAGCCAGCCATTGCCATCTTATCATCACTCCAGGAACCCTCAATTATGCATCATTTAAAATCTTGATTTACCTTCAATTGATTAGCTAGAACTATTGTATATTTCCCCAGTTCATGGTTGTCACTAAATTAGTTATATATCTAAAACAGATAAAAATCTCACCACTTAATCAGTAATCTAACTTCCCAAAGATGATCGTCTTGTAACTGGATGAGTTAAGTAAACTTTATGTAAGCATATTTATATAGCCATGTTTTTTCTCCAATCAATAACTTATCCAAGAAGGGAGGGGCTTTGAAATTGTTTGATACTTTCGATACTGGTCCCAGATCGATACTTTTAAAATGGTTCTAGTTTTTGAAGGATACTTATCTTTTCTCTAACATTAGCTATCATCTCTTATATTAACGAGTTGCTTTTGACCCATGTATGTTAGGGTTCCTTATCCATGAAATAAAAAAAAAAAACAAAGATTTTTTTGTGTCTTCTTCTATACCTTTTTCTGACTGCAAACCCCTGGATTTCAATAAAAATGGTAAAATGAGTGAACGAACCTGACATGTCTGGGCATGAGAGTCTTTGTGTTTTTGTTCTATGCAAATGAGAATCCCATGATTAGGAGAGGGGATACCAATTTCAGACCAATTTTTTGCTTTATATCCGTATTATTATGATTGTTTTGAAACCGAACCTAATAACAAAAAGGGCACAATTTCAACCAGAGCATTTAAAAATCATTTTTTGAAAAGGCTTTGATGCAGTAGACAAGTTTATGTGATTTTGTTTCGTATTCGAAAAAAAAACCCAACAACAAACAAATAGATTCCTGAATACAGAAATATTTAGATAAATTGTAATAAATATGAAAAATAAATAAATATTTAGTAACATAAAGAGTCGTTTTATCAAATAAATAATAAATATCAAATTGATAAACAAATTAAGAGCTAACATCTATTATATGCAGCTAAAAAAACTAAATGAATACATAGATTTATTTATTCTCTTAAGTTTACTACGAGCTTGCAGCATCAAGATCTCAATCTTAAGCAATCCAAGGCTTCTTCATACACTGACTGAATCGAAACAAACAAAATGTTTAAGCTTTCATTCTTGTTCAGAGTAAGGTTGTTCACCATTTTTTTAGGACAGATGGAGTTCAGACATGCTTGAAATGTTACAGTATGTTCTGAAGGGGTGTCATAAAGCCGAGGTGGTAGGGTTACGGGATCAGATGCATCTCATTTGTTTCAACAGTAGATGCTGTTACTGTTACAGTGAACACCAAAGATCATAATGTTTTTGTATAATAAACCAAATATTGCTGTACCAACATAAGGCACAGAAATTCCAGTTATTTCAGTATGTATAGCACCTCCCGGTTCCAGACCAATACTGAGTTTTTGTACCCAATGTACTAATTTGCTAAAAGAAGTGGCCCAGTGTCAGATTCAGAAAACAACCCCCCCCACGCCCCGCAACACATACACACCAGCACGATTTAATGCTGGAACAGGTTGATTTAGTTTTTTTTGCTTTAATTTGTGAAATGAGAGCAGCCTGTACATTTCAGATTAATTTCCACCAGTCTAAAACTGTGATGCATAAAGGTTTATCACTGTTAGAAATTTAAATACTATAGGCATGGTTGTTTTTTTTTTTTGTTGTTGTTTTTTTTTTATACTGTAAGTGAGTAAGTCAATGAGGGTTGCCTTGTCGAATGTTTCTGTTTACAATGTGTCACTACTTCCTTCTAGGAAAATCTATTAAAGCATTGATATACTCTGCACTTTGAAGAGTTTGTGTGTTCTCACAGAATAAAAACCTGGTCTGTGATTTCATCACCACATAGGTGCAGTAAAAGATGGAGCATGCATTGGAACCAAGCAAAAATCAACAGCAGTGATTAAAAGAAAGAACACAGATGAAAGATGGTCTTCCCACATTAGATTTCTAGGAATGATTTCCCCCCGAGCATTTAAACCCCCGTTTGCAGTTATACGACCAGGTTTTTAGAAGTGTGAATGCTACCTGCTTACAGATCAGGAAAGTTCTGTGGTGAGTCATTTTCGATTTCATGACAAGCAAAGAGATTATTGTAGGAAGGTTGACTCTGAAAATATATGACTTACGTATAACCTCATAACATCTTATTAGAGCACTGGCACTAATTTAAGAAGACAAATCTTTGTCAGGCTACCACTCTGAGTGTACCTGCTGGTCACATGCATCTGTTGCATCCTGGGCAGTGGGGGGAGGGGGAGCTAAATGACACGGTAACTAATCGGGTGAGTAAAAATTGGGTTTCGACGCACCACTTGGCAAATAGTTTTCTAGGGTACTTTCAGAAAAATCCAGAGCAAATGTAATTCCATTTAGATCTTGACCACATGGCAATGAACCGTACTGTAATTTATGGTTATAAAAGCAATGTCAGCTAACTATGAAGTGAATGAACCTAATACTCAGAACATGCTCTAATACTTGTTCTCACTTGTTTTCCTTGTAAAGCTTCTGTGACACAATAGCATTGTGTAAAGCTGTATAGAATTAAGAGTGTCTTGTCTTGGAAAGTCACCACCCTACCACCAAGCTGTTGAGATCCGCAGCTTTTGGCAGTGCTCACAGTACATGTGTGGCTTGTGTGTTTGTTGAGCTCTGGTTGTGTTAAGTAGAGAGCAGGCACTCCAGCACTCTCTCCTATGTTTATCAGATGGTCTGTCAGCTCCCTGAAGTGATTTGCAGCATCGCTGCTGCCAAAGTGTTCACCGTGTCCAAGTGGCCTAATTAGCATTCCGGAATCACTGAATCACTGCCTCAACATGACCGCTTATAACACCTTAAGACCAAGTCTGTCAATAAAGCTGAGCACAAACAGAAAATTCAAAATCGCTTTGTGCTTGGAACCCTTTTAATCCAGTGTTAATGGACTCATATCTCCGGGAGAATCGCAAGGAAATAAGCAAAATGTCAGCATAGTGGAAGTGATTGGTGAGATGCATTCGGTTACAGATGGATCTTTCTGGAGACAGACCATCTGTTCTGGACAAACATACTGTAAAGTTCGCTGTGGTGTAAACCAGTGCTCGTCTTCTCTATATTCTGATGTCAATTCATAACTACATTCATAGATGTACAGCAAATAAACAATAGTTTAGCAGAAAAATCTAGCATTGTGTATCCTAGTAACATTACAAAATAACTATTTTACATCCTACTCACATCATCAAAGAGCCAACTTTCAATGGTGGTTTCTCCTTGGGTAAAAACGATCCAATATGACACTCCAAAACTCTTTTTTATTGGCACCACTCGTTGGCCAGATATGTGAGTTCCTGCTGGCGCCCTTTGTTTTCGATTGAGGTGGGCATTTCGGATAGGTGTGTAGAGGTCTTTAAGCTGCCTCGGTTGGCAAGTTTGAGCTTGCTATGCACACGCAAAGAGTCCATGCCACCAAATGTATAAAATTCTAATGAAATTTACTGAATGTTTCAAAATAAATTCATGTTTCATCGCAACAAAGAAAAGTCCAACAAACTAAACAGTTCAAACACACTCAACAAACTCAACCATGTGGTCAAACTGTTTGCCGCCCTTTTGTACCTTACTTTAAAGAGCAACTATTTATGGAATGCAGAACTGCCCCTAATGGTCAAGAAGGAAATTTCTCGTAGATGTTACCTTCTGATATGTTTCAGAGAAACGTGTGTGTGTATATATATGTCAATGGAAACATATAGTGTTTTATTCTATTATCTCTCTACTCGTAGAGCGCAGTGATTGTGAGTTTGTCAAAAAATAATTTCACATTAAAGTCATGATGGCAGCTTTAACCCCTCCCACCATTTCCTGCCCAGGTCTGCGCAAATCATTTCCCATCTTGCAGGATTCTTTCTCACTTTGGCTATTCCTAGGGCCAAAAAATACTCAAAAAAAAATCCCAGACAGCAGTGTGAAAGCCCCTTTAGGGAATCAATGCATATGAAAATCTTTAGTACATTTAAAAAAAATACTGAAATAATTCTTGGAATAGTGTGACTCTAGGCCTCCAATCGAATAAGCTTCACAACAACTCAATTGAATTGGCTTTCACTTCAATGTTGTGCCTCATCAGGGTTCACTTGTGAGAATTCTTGCTTTAATAGATATGAGATGATAAACTTGACAACTATCGGAATTCAATTTCAGTCGTCAGCCTGAGAAATAGGAAGGTAACAGCGTCTCAGATAAGAGTTTAGATAAATCCCACATAGAGTTCTTGCAGTAGACATATCTGTTCACAACTGTTCAGAGGAGACTGCACCAATCAGGCCTTATCCATAGCATTCTGTAAAGACATTTCATCCCATCGGGTTTGTATTTAGTTGTACAAACATAAACATTTACATTTGTGCATTTGGCAAACCCGTTTATCCAATCCAAAAAGCAATTTTAATAAATAATCACATTTTTTTTGTCTGTTCTTGTTTTCTTGCTTTTTTGGGATTTGAACCCATGACCTCGCATAACGCTCAACCAGCTGATACTCTATCCAGGCAGTAAGTCATTGGATATCAAAAGGTGAAAAATGGTGCCTGCTTGGAATAATCAAAAATCTAAACTTTTTATATCATGTTTTGTTCGTTTACTACAATATTCCCTTCATCATTTGTATGGCTTTATATGTAAAATAAATAAATAAATAAATATATACATTTAACAAGGACCTCAAAACTCGTATTTAAACCGCATAAAATGGTATCCCCCAGATCTCAGGCAAAAAATCTTAGGTTGGGATATTTTATAAAACAGTAAAGGATGAAAAGTAAGTGCATCTAACTTTCTAATTTGGTGTTGGAGACTCTTACAACTTTTAAAAACTAACTTTTGTTTGCATGAAACAAAAACAAAACACTTAAGCCCTTAATAATTTCTGAATTAGCTACAACCTTTTCTTAGAGCACTTCTTGTGATTAACTGACCTTTGTCACAAATTCTCTCTCGAGTTTTATCACTTTTATCAAAACATCTGCCAAATGCATATATGGGAAGGTAATGCCTGTAAAAGTGATGTTCACTCTTAAAAAGCAAGTTTTTACTGGAATTATATTATCAACCATGGAATTAGTTGTAGTTCATCTTCATTATTAAAAAAAAAAAAACATGGAGTGGATAAGAGGAATATTTTAAAATATTTCTAATTGTGTTAAATTTATTACATAATGTTTTAAAATGTTCAAAGGTAAGTGGTGTTACATACTTTTTCTGAACAAATGACACAACGCTAGACTCAATGCTCCTCTGTCTTTGAAAGCACACAGAACAAAAGTCAGACATTTCTAATGTTGCACAGTTGTCCTGATTATGAGGAGGTCCATCGATCTGACATTGATCACCTCCTGGATATCCAACAGAAAGATGTAACCCTGCACAAAGTCTTTCACACTTCTCTTGAAAGTCAAACAAGTCTTATTTATTGCACTTAAACTCAAGTGAAATTGACATGCTTGTTGTAATTGTTTGATGCCAGTTAAAAAGAAATAGCATTGGCTTGACTTCAGATGTTCTTTAGTTTATAAAAATTATGCTTCACCTACAAAACTCTCTCATTAAAACCTCATCCTGGTTTCATGGAGCAGAGGAAATAGTGAGGAATTAATAAGAGACTTTAGTATCTCTTCAAATGCATCTGCAGCACAGTGTCAAAGCTCAATCTCAATGGAGAAAACTACCTACAAATCTGTCATTCAGCTGCTCCTCTCACTCCTTCATCTTCTCGTTTCATTATCTGATATGGTAGCTTTTATAGCACTATGTCAGATTGCCACAGGCACCCTCACACTCGACCCGTGAGGCTGGCTGTGTTTATGAGGCAGAAGGTGCCGGAATGATTCTCTGTTACAGCAGAACGGGTGTTTTTTATGAGCGCTGGTTTAACGGATGTGGCAGTAATACTCCCCACTGTGTTGCTTATGTCAGCTCTATATGTCACAGAAGTGACTGTTTAAATTTGGCTGTTTCAGCAATAGGCAGGAATAAAAAAGAAATATGTTTGAACGCGATGCTGCAAAGTTACCATAACTCAACAGTTCTTCTCTGAACTGAGGCGTCTTGTGAATCTCATTTTGCACTCCATCACAAAATCAGTGTTTAACATTAGAATTCCAGAGACTTAACCCCTATTGTTTATATAGTGATAGAAATGAGGTGTTGATGTATGATTCATAGACATTTGGGGTGTAACGATGTGCGTATCTGTACTGAACCTTTCGGTATATAGCAATCGATTGGGTAAACCTGCATATAGAACGGTTCAGCATGAAACTTTTACATAAAAAAAAGAGCAATCAAGAGGGAAAGAGAGTGTGCTAGAGAGAGAAATATAGATTTTATTTAATTCTTTGTTCATGATCAAGGAATTCTACTGCTAACATATTGTTTAACTAAGAATTGAGCTTCTCATCACAGGAGTTAGTTTTTTTATGATGGGTCTATTTTGTCTCGCGGAACAATTTGCACAGTGAGCAGCCATTCATCCACGCACGTCTACAGTTTAATCTTGTGTACGGGACCGGATTTTTTTTTATAAAGTGGAAAAAAACGCTGGCAATATAGTCACTCAAATTTAGTTAAAACATAACAAGTTTAATAAAAAAAAAATACAATAAAAAAATTCTTTATAGGAAACAATTTCTTAGAAGGACTCTTTGGTTTTAAGGAGGTTCTTTTTAATTCGCTTGAAGTAGAAAACTCTTGAGATATAATTTTTCAATTTGAAAGGAAATGATAAAGACTATACTTTTAAGATTTTAAGCTTTAATAAATAAGAAAAATCTGGGAAACTACCATGTTTTTTTTTTTTTTTTGCTGTATCGAAACCAAACAGTATTTTTTTATCTGTTGAGCTTCACTTCCTTATGAGAGTGCTGGATTGCATAGTATTCGTTTTTGAACCACTAAACCGCTCTTTGCATCTGGGATCTAAAAAAATGCTTAGAGGTATGAAAGTAGATATGCAACGGTATAGACAACAAAAAAGCTGACAACTCACTGAACCACAATCCAACTCTATGAAATGATCGATTGCTGTAAATATATCATTAGCCATGTTTCTGTCCAAAGATGCTAATTATATGTATGCACAAAACTGAAATATTGCATAAAATATTTGCGAATAAAGCATCGTTTCCATTCATCGATAAATGGATAAATGGAATGTCACTCCCTCAGAAACGGGTGCCAAATTTCTAAAGAAAAATGGAAATTAGTGCATTAGGATAAGGCTTTTTTTGTATATAATAACTTACTTGAACAGGTAGACAAAATGCAGTTTGCAAAGTCATGTCATCTTGCTTTTTGAGACAGGAGGCAGGAGACTGGGAATGCAGCTGGTCAAGAGAGTTCTGGGAGGTGAGAATCCTGAACCATTTTGATGATTGACTTTTGGCAAGGGATTTTAGAATGATCAAGACAACATTTCAATGGTGAAATGATTTGGTCCATTAATGCCGCCCTATCACACCCTAGTGTTTTAACAGAAAATGCATTGCCATTGCATGGTATTGAGATTTATTCTGTAAGTGTGTTTCGATCGAAGTTTTTGCCCAAGTTTATCCTACTCAGTTGTGTGCATAGTTTTTTATCCACAATTTCAAAGTTCATGTGCTTTTTGGCATTCCCATTCAGGGTTTTCTTAATGTGATATTCCAAAATCGTATATGGAAACGTAGCTATTGACTGACCTTCACATGCAAGGACAAAAAGCATCAAAACTAGGAATTCAAAGACTAACAAAATTTGATCCCATTGCGAAACTAAGCTTTGAAACTTCACATTTCAAAATGCAATGCATAGCATGAGCAACCAAACTTTCGATTACATCCTAGTTTGTCCTTTAAACTTCTAGACAGATAATTTCAAAGCTTATAGATCAGAGGAGCAGGAAAAAGAATTCTTCTCAAACCACACTTGGCAGCACGGTGCTCTGAATGAATTGGACTCAACTTTAATCTAATGTGACCAAGATGATGGATTGTGATGAAGGATCTTTCTGCTGGAATCTGTTCTAACGCAATTCAAAAAAAGACCAAAAAAGAAAATCTGAGAGAAGTGCTAAATCCTTGTATTTGAGAAACTGCTTATATGTGCACAGCTTACAAAATTCAATTCCAACAGGGTAAAGCAATGATTTCCACAAGTGTCAGTTCGAATAGGCGTTACAAAACTGATTAAACCAACATTGAAAAATCTTGTTTATACACAGTCAAGACTGCAGACAACCATTTTTCTTTCATGACTGTGTCAAATGCATTTTCAGTGCTTAATATAGCCAAAGAGAAAGGAGTGATGTCTTCAAGGGATGGTATTTTAAGACGTTCATTAATTTAAAATAAGATTGAGTTTCAAGCTTTCAGGAAAATTATGTAAAGACATGTAACGTTCCTTCTGAACCTATAAACATATGAAAGCGAGTACATTTTACCCAATTTAATCTTGATTACATTTTAAAATGTTCCTTGTACGTGCTATAAGGGTTAGGATTAACACAATACACTGAAACTCTTTCTAGGATGTATTTCTGCCTTGTACTTAATAAGAACTGGGATATGCATAAGCTGGGTTGCTATGATCATGCCAAGTAGAATCTGTTTAAAAGATTATATTTAAAGGGTTCAGATGCTAAAACTGATAAATATTCTCATTGTGAAAACAGAGTTAAAACAATGCTCTCCATTTATTCATTAATTTTCCAACCCGTTTTTTTTCCCATTTTTGGGGTCACTAGGGTCTGCAGCACACATTGAGCGTCCATTGCAGCAATGCTCTTAATATAAACTATATTTAATTCACATTTTTGTGAAAACGTGTTAAAAATTATTCTCAACTTTCAACTTCCAATGGCCAGCAATTGCCTCTAAACCCTGATAACCAATCAGAGAGCTTGATTGCATCACATGATTTATTTACATCTGCTTCAGGCTAAACTGCTATGAATGTTCTGCTGACAGGGATTGGTTTTTTAAGGGATTGGTTTTTAACATATCTTGCGGAAATAGTGAAAAGTCGATGATGTAGTTATGTGTGTATCGCGAGCCAATCACAGCAGCTCATGTGGAGAACTAAAACAAGCAATTATTTAAATCAATACAAAATACAGTCTGTGCGACTTGCAAATATACTTAAAATACTTTTATAAATTAAACGAACTTGAACTTGAACTTGAACTACTTTTAAGAGAACTGTTGTGTGCTGACCGATTTGGATCCTGATGAAAAAACATGAATGAGTGATTCGTTTGAAGACATGCTCATGTGCACACTTGCACTGATGGAAACTTGCAAGCATCTGTGACACAACACAAGATCTCAAGTGCATCTCTGGCTCACTTTTTTGGCAGAACACACAGATTCATTGAACACTTGTGCAGGTTGGAAAGATCTTGTTTGAGAATTACTATTTATTAATGTCCCTCCTGCCTCAAGAGTGGTAATACTGGTCCAACTTAGTAATTCAAGTAGATTTAATAATAACCTGTCAATTTATTTTGGAATTTTTTTGTAAAAGCCTTC
This sequence comes from Danionella cerebrum, assembly GCA_007224835.1. Taxonomy (NCBI): domain Eukaryota; kingdom Metazoa; phylum Chordata; class Actinopteri; order Cypriniformes; family Danionidae; genus Danionella; species Danionella cerebrum. The sequence continues at coordinate 194,346 of SRMA01026500.1, read as the reverse complement.
AGTTTATTAAACATTTAACAATTGTATTATATTTCAACATTTAGTCATTGCATTTGCCCAAAAATTTTATTGTACTAATAATTCATATCATATTTAATAAATATTATACTTTAGTAGTAAGGCTCCAGTGTAATTTTTGAGCACTGTAAAAATGCTCCTTGATATCTCTACCTCAATCATTTCCAGATATTATTATGATGTACTATTTGGTCCATATCCCACAAAGTAATTGACCTTATGTGGATGTGATTCTATAAAAGGAAAAGGCAGAGAATGCATTGTATCTGTTAATGTTTCATACAATTTCTATTCTCATAATAATAATTTAAAGGAGTGTTTTGAGGAGGTCCCACCGAAATGTGGCTTTATTTTAACCTAAACACTCAGACAACTAGCACAAATTAATCCATAACCAATAAATCTAAAATAAAATAAAATAATTGAAAAAATTTCACTTGGGCGTGTAAACCCTGTCACAATAAGTCGTCGTGATGTCACAAAGTTCTTCCGGGGTCTGGCGCTCCACTATACCATTGACATTTAATGGTAAAAGGGGCTAAAACTTTGATCATTAATAAATCAAAAACGCTTTAAATCAGTTTTAACTCAAGCAAAAGATTATGTTAAGATTACCAATAAAATGCCATAATAAAAGTTAGAGTCAAGATCTCCTGGAAAAACACCTTTATAAAGTAGAAAGTAGAAACCCCTTACACACCATGACTGTGAATTGTCATAATTTTTTTTTCTGATGGATTCATTGATGGATTTACACAGAAAGTATCCACTTTTGCATAAAACTGCGATCAAACTGCAGTCTGCCTGTAAAAGTGGGGAAATAAGAATAAAAAAAATGGACGTTTTACTTGGCACAACAATGACATCAGAGAGTTGAAACTGGTTAATTGAAACATCGATCCCGGATCAGGTTCTACTAAAAATCACAATTGTCCACTGATAGAGGAAATCTTTTGATGTCAGCCATTCAGAGTCCTTCTTTTGAACCAATACTCAAGCTCAAGGGGTCAAAGGTCATTCAATCAGGCTGATCTGTGCAACCAAATGCCTTGATGTTGTGCATTTTCCGCTAAACACTGGCACACCTGGGAGTTCAGCAAATGGATTGGCCTAAAAAGCCATCACGCTTGCCTTCACAGAGATGCTTGGAACTGTCATGGTCAACCTTTATTCAAAGGAACAAATTTTCCCTGAAGGATATTCAAACCTGAAATCATCTCCATTGTGAGTCACAGCCAGCAGCTCTCATGGGACAAAATGGCTTGGCGGGGAGGTGAAACACTGTCTTCAGGGAAATGTTAAAAGCGAATTTCATGCATTAGATTAGAGGATACAGACGTCATCTATATGTGTGCGGTTGTTTGTTTTCAGTTTAATACAACAAGAACGCAGGTAAAATGAGCCAGCACAGCACATCTTGCTTCTGCAATCAAGTATGCAAGCTGCAAGCAAACTAAATGAAAAATTCACAATCTCACGCTCATTCCCTCTCCCCGAAGCCACAGTGAAGCTGGCTTTATTATCTCTTTATCGAGCAGCCACCGCTTTGTTCTTGGCTCTTGCACAGAGTTATCTGGTGCCGCTGAGTGTGACAGGACCAGAGAGGCTGGAGGGAGTGAATCTTTAAGTGGGAGCAGTTTGTTAGCGCAGCCCCGAGCGACACTACTAATACCCCTGTAACGAAGAATCAGAGAAGATCGATACGACTCTCAAGCTTCTCTTGTGTTTGGAGCTGAATGTGAGGTAACAAATGCAACCAATGCCGCAACACACTCGCACGTGATTGAACATGCATGCATACACGTGCACATGCAAGTTCTCCTGCAATGCACTAAAACACGTGCTTTCTATTTGTCCCATGGATGCTGGCATCTGACTCAATTTCAAGAAGCAAACCTTTGTCGTCTCAATGACACATGGGTTACCGATAGGGTAATCCTGCGATCCCATTGACTCTGCATGCAAATCCCCCTCTAAGAGAGGAGGATGAGAGCTCATTGAAAGGCACAACCGCCTAGTTTTCTGTCCCTCGTTTCATCCACACACTTACCTTCACTGGAGAGCAGATGTAGCTATGCATGTTCATGGGAGGCATGTTGGGGAAGCTGCACTCTCTTCCGACTCCAGCTCTGATCTGCTCATCTCACCGACACACAGCGCTTCACCGCCTCCTTGCCTCTCTCTCCTGGAGGATGTGAACGAGCAAGCGATCGAACGAGGGAAACACACATCGAGAGAGATAGAGAGCATGAGAGGATATTTCCTCCCCCACAGCCCCCTGCACCTCCATCTCCCCTCACTGAATGTGCCCTTCTCGTACTTGCGTGTGTGTTTGTGTGTATGGAAGCATCCTAGCGCACAATGAGTTGGAATCTGCAGGCTGAGGTTTACGCAACAGTGTAAAAATGAGATGAGAGAGAGGGAAGGGATCATACTAGATGCTGCGGATAATCAATTTCACTCTTTTTTTGCTTCAAAACAGCCTGGGGGTGAGATGCACCACAACACAGTTCGAAAATTGGAAGATGCTACATGCACTGAAGTAAAAAGGAGTGCGTGTGTGTTTGCAAGACATAAAAGTTGACGCAAGGTCAGAAGAAAGGTGAGCAGATGTTTCTGGATGGCACAATGGCAAGGTTAAACGCTACTCACACACTTTCAACACGTGAATGGACTGATTTATGGCACTGCAGTCCACGCACTCACTCTCTCACACGCACATGTAATACACATCTACTGAAAGCCAATGGATTTTATGGCTTTTATTGATACAGCTTACACTGGTTTCATTCTGAGGTCAATGCAGCAATGATACGGACCTGTGGTTTTCGACAGTATCCAATATGATTCAGTGGTGGACCATATAATGGGGTTTTATTCTCAAATTCACATAAACTTATTTAACCTAGCCTTCAGTGTGTACTTTTTACAATGCATAAGTTGCTGCCCCTGTTCTGGACCAATATAAAGAGCCCAAGAGCTCAGAGCACAAATTCAGCAAATAAAAAAAAAACAACCCTAAACCATAACACCCTTGATCAAGTAAAATCAAAGGTTTTTATGTAACGCTTTTACCTAGATGCTTCAAAGCAGCTTATCAGAAGGAGGAGCCTAGTAAAGTGTTAGAAAAACTAGAAGCCAGAGTTTCTTAGGTAGGAAAATTGTGACAGTACTTGTGACTTACTTTGGTAATTTACTAACTTTGTCGCAACTGCTTTAATTGCAGTGATGGCTTGTATGGAGCAGCTCAGCTATGAGTAATATTATTATTTTTGTAATACCAATTTCTGTCTGTCGAATATTACTATATTAAACAAAAATAAAAATATATGCTTTACACATATTTTGTTACCATTCATTGAATTCAGCCTAATTAATGATAACTATGTCAATGTGTAAAGGATTGTCATTGGAAAAAAATGCAGATTTTAACATTTTATACCCTAAAAGCTGAGAAGCTGAGAAGATTCCAAATGAACTTTTTTGCCATTGTGGAGAGCTAGCGTAAACATAAAATGGCGTTATCGGCTGTTCCTCAATGGATACATTATCCATTCCAAGCTGCCTAGGCAGATTTCTTTAGCTAATCTCAAGGCCATGTGATGTTTGAAGCTCTGTAACATTTGACTGCAGAAAGATGGAGACCTCTGCACAGTTTTTGCCTCTGCATTTTTTCATGGCCTACCTCTTTAAAGCTATCACTATTAAAGTTTCTGTCATTCAATATCTTCCACTTTGCCATTGACAGTTGACTCCTGAATGTTAAGAGGAAATTTCTAGTCTTGACTTGTTGAACAGGTGGATTTTCTTTTTTGTTTTGTTTTGTTTTTACCTGTACTATGCTGGAATTTACTGTATTCATTCAAGAGGTTCCCTCTTTCACAAATTCAGTCTGCATACATAGATGTTTGGGTTTATACACCTCTGGTTATGAACGTGATTGGAATATTTGAACTTAATCTCTCGGGTGAGTCAATCACTAAATTTAACACATTGTGACAAATAGATTTCAGCCAAAATGTAATAACATTCAACATATTAAGCATTTTTGCTGAAATAAGCATAATGGTGTTTGAATCTTTTTGTGTAATTTTATACAATTAACCTTCAATTTTTACATAAAAGTGTAAACATCTCTCAAAGTGGAATATAGTGTAACTTAGTACTACTGGGTTCACACACACAAAAAAGATTTATTTTATGTAATGGTATACGCATGTTTGGGATGGTATGGGAAACACAATTTAAACTAAACACTTTTTTTTGTGTAGAACATGCTGCAACTGTTGAGATTACAGTGTTGTAACATACAAAAGGGGGTTCTTTTGGTGTAGCGCCATTGTTGTTTTGGAAATCTCTGGCCCAAAATTGTCCCTTTAAGACAACTTTAAAACAGGTTTTAAGGCAAAAACAGGAATTAAAAATGGTGTACTTGCAAATTGATCAAATGCAGCAGATGAGAAGGACTACAAAATTACACAAATCAAATGTCTCACTCCCATAATGCAATGTGGTCAAGTTATCCAGCTGTCAGGCATTCAAAATTGATTTTTCTAGAGCAAAGGAAGTAGATAATTGCTGTCATTTCAAATGAAAAGATGGAGCTGCTAGGAGCAGATTTTTTAAAAGTCAGAGCGTAGTTTTGCTCCCTCAAAAACCGCTCCAAGTTCAAGGAGAGACTGCTTGACTCCGCCTACCCCTGTAAACCACCATGTGTCTTCACAGATGTACTCAAGGTGCGTTAGCACACCTCGTTTTAATTGCCCTAAACTAATGGTTATTATTCAAAATAAAATGAGGATTAAATGAATAAATCGATACATTTGGTTATTCATTTACCTAAATATTTTGGAGCGATCACTGAGAGTGAAGTGAAAATGAACTTAAGCGAGAAAGGCAATATCAGGATGCTCCGCCCCACTCGCATTGTCTGGCCACAATTTAATGTTTCCATTTATTCCATTAACTTTATAATATAGAGTTTCCATTTTGCACCTTACACAGACACAGAGCTTACATGGTTCAGGATTATTCAAATACAAAGAGGAGTATGATCGACAAGATACAAAACTATAGGCGAATTAAATACTTACATGCCATGCTTTAAGTATAGTCAAATTACCAAATCCAATCTCTTTATCTCTTTTTAACATAATATAAAGCATAGATTGAAGCCTTTTCTTTCAATTAAATACAATTTTCTGTTGGTTTATCCTTCCTCTTACCTCATCAAGCACTCAGTCCTTCATTTCTCCGAGCTTGTCGTTTATAATTTTTGGTTCCTGGAGAGAATTGAGAGGATGGTCCGAGAACAAACTGCAAACGGAAAGCAACACAAATCCATCCTTCATATTATCTTCTGGTTTGGTTTTTGCTGTTGAAATAATCCGAGCAGTCGCAAGACTGACCAGGATTTTGTTTAATTCTGGAGTGTTTCACTTCCAAATTGAAATAAATTGACGCTGTCAGTGGAGATTTGATCTGTTTGAAATGGAACATAGTGGGCGAGAAACAAAGGGCCGAGCAAGGGGAGAAACAATCAAATTAAACTGGCAAAGAATACCAAGGGCAACAAGAACAACCAGGTCAGAATAAAAGCAAGAATGAAAAAGCCTGGTCCTGTAGCAGTCTGTCAGTAATTGGTTTACACTGATCCCTGAGTGTTGGCTTTGAACATATCTATTGAGATGATTTCTTTATTTAGTCCTTTCTTTATATGTAAAACAAAGTCAGAGGTAATACATTAAAAATAAATGTATGGAATCTAGTCTCTTGAAATCCTCTATTAGAGAATAATCACCGGTTTCTGCTTGATGTCCTAAAATTACGCCTTTACGGTTTGATAGACACAAATTGGAATGATTTCTCTGTAAATTATTTCTACATCATCTACACTGTAAACAGATGATGTAATTGCTGAATGATGTGGTTCAGTGGCCATTTCTATCTTATTTTTATTACAGTGTATAGTAGTTGATGAATCTAATCAGGGGTGTTAGTTCTTGAGATAAGTCTGAGCTTTTCATCATTCAAGGAAAATGATGCTGTGTTTTGGTTTCATATGATATGATTGGAAATTTTGGCCATTTTGCAAAAAATGTGCACAACACAAACACTTTATTCCCAATCATAGTTAGTGGTTCGGTACAGCCATATACTGTCCAACAACTGTATTTACTTTCCAAAGGACCTTGACCAAAAGTTTACACCCCAACTCCCAAGGACACCCTGTCTCTTGAGGCAGTTGTCTTGAGGTAGAGGTTCTTTATCTTCTCTGTTGGAAAAACAACCCATTTTTATTGGCAAAAACCTCCAAATCTTGTACATTCATGAACTCCATGTTTGAGTTCTTCCCAGAGCGGTTCAATGATATTAAGGTCTGGAGAAAAACCTTCAGAACCTTCCCCTTGGTCTGGTGTAACTGGCAGTACATGCGCCGCAAATTTGCACGATTCAGACGTTTCCCTTGTTTCCCTGAACCACGAGGTGTCCCGATGGAAACAGTTTTTGGGCATTAAAATGATTAAAAATGGATTATAATATTGCGACACATTTTTTAAATTATATATATATATATATATATATATATATATATATATATATATATATATATATATATATATATATATATATATATATATATATATATATATATATATATATATGTATATTATAGCGGGTCTGTTTTAATGATTTAAAAAAAAATCAGCCTCATTGCTCTAAATATCTTTGTTCCAGAAGTTTGGAGGCTTCTCTCCATTTTGTTAGGGTATGTAATTTTAGGAGCACAACTGTATGTTCACACTTCAGCTAGTGAATAAGCAAAAGCAGACATTTTTGGCAGGAGATTTAAAGGGAAAAGCGATAAGTAGCGATAACTGTTGAAGCAAAGGAATGATGCTCATCCTTTTAAAATATTCCACTTATTTTCAGAGTGGTGTGATAATTCAGTCAGAGAGTGGTGCTTTTCAATTGTAGGCTGCTTATAAGATCCTTTAGAGTACAGCAGGAGTGTGACTAAAGGGATGTTAAGCTAACCACTACTATCACCATAATGCTGAAAATGATATGTAACTGCACAGAGCCTTTGAGAAGCATCATATAAGTGCTTCATCAGATCTATTCATCTTATGTATAAAGTATTTTTGTTGTATAGCAAGACATATTTATATGATCTCTCATATGTTATTTCTTATATTTCTTTACATATAAAAAAAAGTTTTATGTATGCTTTTAATGTGCATTTTAACATCTTTTAATACATGACTTTGCTCTTCAAGCAAAATTAACAATGAAGGAATTTCTTAACCGCTTCACCTGTCCACCCATCCATATATCTAGAGCCAAGCTGAGAGGTATGGGTTCATTTGGTCCAGACGAAAGTGCAAAACTGTAGTCTTGGTCTTGCTTTTTGCATCTCCTTTAAAGTATACCACTCTAAATTAAGGCCTCTTCACACCGATCCGAATTATGATTCGCACAAATCCTTGGATGGCTTCTCAGTAGGGTACTCTTTGACTGGGTTGAGAAAATATTGATGCAATGACGCTCCCTGCCTGAAGATGGCGTTTACGGTACAACACAATCACTCCGTGGGGAAACAAGAAAGAAGAAGATGACGAAAAGAGAAGAAATGAAAGAACACAGAAAAAAGGATGTCGAGCTGTTTACACTGTTGGTGGCTGATTACAGGGAGCTGTTAGAAGTGGAAAGTAGAGTGATTTGTGGTGCGCTATTTCTTTTCTGTTTCCTGTATGATGCTATGAAAATGTGGGGTGAACACCACCAAGTGGCTCTTTTACGTACTTATTACGTCATCAAAAGAGCTTTCGTTGGTCATTCTTCTTGCAAAAAAACTAATCGATACAATAGTGCGAAACACTTTTTTTCTTGATGCCACCACTTGTTTAACAAGATGTTTGATGTCCCGTTGGTGTCCATGGTTTTTGAGCAAAGCGCATTTCGCACTAAAATTCTGACAGATAATTCTGAATGGCATTTAGAAGCCTTTAGTTGAAACGAACAAAGATAAAGTCATGTGACATTCTCACAATCTATTGGTTAGATTATCCCTTTTCTAAGCTGATTTTTGATTGGACAGAATTGACATGCTGGATAATTCAGCGAAAGACTCAAAAGTCAACTATGTTTTGTCAGCATCTCTGTCCAAATCAGCCCTGCTCCCATCGATTATGGAATTCTCAAGGACCCAATCACCAGAGTTCTGCCTATACATGCCAAGTGTGTCTCACATGAGTGGTAGAGTGAAGCCAAACTATGGCAAATGCACCCCATGGTGCTGACTTCAGAATGATTACCATCCAATACAAGTCTATGGGAAAAAGCCTCAAGAAAGTATGGAATTTACACAAACTTTAATGTATTTTTGTCTTTGCTCAAGTTTATTTCATGTGGTTCACGATGGTTAAATTTTTCCCTAAAAAAACTAGGCGTCCATATTTTTAACAGTCTATAATACCTTTACACCTTAGTATTTAAGCTTCTCACTCCCAACACCTCATAGTATGGTATTGTTCACATTACTGCGTGGCTGATCTTGAAGCTCCGTGACTAACCTATTCTCCTCGTTGTTGGTCTCCAGATTCTCACTTCTGTAGTTCATCGTTCCTGCTGTATTGTGTTCTCCTGAGATACTTTGTCTGTATTTTTCAACACTCGTCTGCTATTTGAAGAAAGTGCCCTAATTATCTCTGTTCCAATAAATGAAAGTTTATCTCCTCACTGTCTTCCGTCTCTGTTTTTCATGACACAAAAAGCTGCCAACAATGCAAAGCTGAATGCTCTGGCAGATTCCAACCCTCCTCCCATGTGCAATCACCTACCCAAGCAAGCTTTTATTATGATTTAACCAAATTAATACACCCATAGTCTATACTCTTTTTTTCACGGATACCTCAAGGAGGCTGGTTACTCTCGCTTTGGAGAAGTAGTTGCTTCAAGGTAACAAACAGCATGAACTTGTCATGTGTAAACTTTTGTGTGTTGATCATAACGTCAGTTATGATCATATTCCATAAGTACACAGCAAATATCTATAAAAAAATAACATTTTTTTTTTTAATAAGCATCCCTAATGGTGGACTTTCCTAAATTGTGATTTGTTTGACAATTCCTGTGAAATAAGGTTACGGGTTATGCAACTTTTATTAATTGTTATTTACCTTTTGCCCAATGTGATTAAGGTGGTCACAAAAAATTAATTAGGTTGTATTCATACTTACAAAATATATAGTTAAAATAATTTATTAACTTTTTTTTTCATTCCTGAACATAAAAAAATAAAAGTGTCCACATAGCAATACATAACTTAGTACAGGGAGAAATATCCACAATGGACAAAGGCGTTTATCTGTGCATTTGTTCCATGCATTGATGGGAAAATATGCTTCTTGGCTGTTTTGGGTAATGCACCGTATTGATTTTTCCTGTTCCCCTCCTCAGCTTTGAATTTGAAGTTACAACATGACCTTGGAAAGCAATGTTTGGTGTTTTTCTTAGGGAATAACTTGAAGCACATTGTGGTATCATGATTTTTACCGTCACTGTGTTTACAAATTTATGTCTCAACTGTTCCATTGCTTTGTTTGATGGGCTCCAAAGCACCACTGCTGTAACAGAAACATGTCCTTCACAATGACCTTGGGCAGCTCTTGATTTAAAGTTTAAAGACTGTCCTTATGTTTAGAAACTGTACTGTAGGTAAAATAACACACACATATAACACATACAAAGAAATAAACCAAAAAATAATAAAAAAAACACAAACACAGTACAATTTGAGAATTGAATTAAAGTTTAAATGATTTGTAGAAACTGTGCAAGAATTGTGTAACCATTATTAGTCATGTGCATACATTTAAGAACCCTTATCCTTTTATTGATATTAATTATACATTTAGAACAAGTTATTAGATCTCAAAGTTGGTTTGATGAAATCAGTGACCCTTGACCTCCATACACAGATGAGTCCAATCATTTCTTCAGTTCTGAGCTACTGTTAGGAATATTTAAGAATGGAAACATGCAAAATATTAGAATTACAATTTAAAATTCCCAGCACAAAAAATAATTTAGGGGCCTTTTGAGAGATTTTTTTGTGTTTAAAACCATGGATGGCTATATGTCTATGCATAATTATGTTTAAACATGTAAAACATAAAGTAAAGTAAGTAAATAAAAATCAAATGATAAAACTTTGAGATTTCATTTTCATGTTACATAAAATTTGTACATTTCTATATTTTAAAGGTTATGATTTCTATAAGTAGTGTTTTCTTTTTTTCTCTTTATCTACAGTCCATTTTTTCTATTTTAATAATGTTCTTCTTTTTGTAGTGGTGAAAGGATTGAACACTCAAAATACACTCATGGAACAATGCGAATCCAAAGAATACGTCTGGTGGAGGAGGAGAGGATAATAGCGGTCAGGACAAGCAAGCCAAACAAGTTTTTTATTGCAACATTTTGTCAGAATAGTGAGATGTTTCATTGTTTTATTGCTCTTTCAAAATCACTGACTCACTGTCTTTCAGTGAACCTGTCTGAACATACGGGGTTTTTCTACACGCTCACGCTGTTCGTCCACACGTAAACACAGCATTGTTCTCGTGAAATTGCTCATTTTCAAAAAAGTTGACCGAGGGGGATCATTTTAAAAAGGCAGAAAAAATGGGTTTTCTTGAATGTTGGGGGTGGAGTTTGTCATTGTCGTCATGCTCTGTCACCAAAAGTAATTGCAGACAAAACGAGGAATGTGTTGCTGTTTACTCTGATGTGATGGTTCATAGTATGCAAACAGCCTACTGCGAGGCCCATAGTTTTGCAAACTCAATGCTGAATACTCTTTTTAAAAGTTGAACTATATGACATTGTAATCGACTTTTGAGCTTTATGTTTTTTTTGTTTTTTTTTTGTTCAATATCAAATATGTGTTCGTGACATGGCAAAAGCAGAGCCTTCAGGGGATTTCTTTTAAATTGACAGAGAGTAAGACGAAAGCAAGTTTAATGTTCTGGAGACAGGTCACAATATATGAAGAAAAATCCTAAAAATCTCAAAATTATGTTCACAGGGCTTGCATAGAGAAACTAATGCCTAGTATCTTGATAAGGAAGCTCCTTTTACAGGCTCTTCTGGTTTCTTTTATTGGATATTAGTAACTACATTTTGACCAGTCACTATGCCAATTATAGATATCTACAATGTTTATTTGAAACTGCAAATGAGATGTCTAGAATCTCAATCTCAGTCATCTTTCTTTATTATTTTTGTTCGGCATCTTCTCTATTGTTGTGGCTTTGAAGTTGTCACAAGAGTGTGTCCTGCGTGCCACCAAGATGTGTTTTTTTTTGTGCCAACATCAGATTTCATTGTTTCTGAAATGCTGTAGAATGGTCTTATAGTTTTCTAAAGATTATCACATAAGGATCTAAAGGTTGTATACACCTTTGCTGTGTTTGCAAAGGTGTGCTCCTAAAGCTTCACACAGTGATCTGGCCCAAATAAACCGAGAGGCGTGAGTGTAATTGCCCATCTAGTTTTATGGCCCACAGGAGCCATAGGTGTGATCTGAACAAAGGCTCAGCGCTCTTTGGGAAGCTCGTGTGGGGTATCAGCTGTCCTCTGTGTTTCACCATCACAAGTGGGACGTCCAAACAGTTTCACAGTCATTGTTTGGAGCTGTACTGTCCCACACAACAGATCTGTGGGTTCATAGACTTAAAAAAAAAATAAAAAAAACGGCATCACTGACAAGCTTTGATAGGTTTTACACAATATATTAATCTTTTGGGGAGATTCCTATGTGTGCTAGCCAAAATTGGCAAAATTGAAGAAGATGAATTTTTGGTTGTTCTTTTTTCATTTAAAAATTAATATACAGAGCTATGGTCATTTTCTTTTGCTTTCAATACGAAAACTCTTCACTGTGATGTGTTTATCACCAGACCAGGTAAGCTTTTTTCAACTATATTGTCTCCTTAGGAAAACTGACATCAGAGTTGATGTGACAACAAGTGTTGTGTGTTTCTGTCCTTGGGATTTACATTTGATGCTACAACATGACCTTAAAAATGTGTTTTGTGTTCAACTGAACTGAGCTAGTTTTCCGACTTTTATTTTCCTTTCCAACCTTATTCCAGAGGTTTAAAATATGATACATCATCTCAATATGGCATTCCTTGTATTAATAAAACGTAGCTTTTACGTGTTCACTTTGAATCACTTTGAATCACTTTATCATTTCAAACTAATCCCAAATGTGGCAGCAAAAATAAAAGCTTTGATGAGCTCAGCGTTTTTCTGTATTCATGCAGCCATATGATCTCATGAGACAGATGCGCATACATTATTTATTTGTTCATAAATAGCGTTTCATAATAGATTATTATTGCATCAAAAAATAACTGTCTTTAGATAGTTTAACAATTTGTTCCACAAAAGGAACTCACTGTTTTGCTAACAAATGATGGTGTTCATAATAGTGGAGTGAATTTGGTCCAACAAACCCAGTGTAGCATTAGTATATACGGTATGTGCTTTTGATGATATGGCATTTAAAGAAGATAGCCACTGTACACTACCATTCAAAATGTTTTGACACTGTACCAAGGCAGCAACGGGGGATCTGGCCTCAATAAAGTGACCAGCATCCGGATTAGAACCTCACTGAGCTGTTTTTGGTGTTTGCCATATTGCCATTCCATCTTGTGGGATGCTCCAGAAATATGGCATTGATTTTTATCTTAAAAAATGGGCAGCTAGAAGTACAGACAAAATGTAATTGCTAGAAAGAGATTTTTTTTTTTTTTTAATAATGGTGTTTAATAAAAGTTAATCAGGGTCTTTTTGAAAGGGCCTTTACTACTTTACAATTAACTCTAATAAATTACTTATAAATATTTTTTTAATACAGCCCCAGTTTTTTTTTTTTTTTACAAATATTTGCTTTTCATTACATTGCACAATAATTTCACAACAACCCTGGAATTGTACAAAAATACAATTCCGAGTATAAACATTTTTTCACTGTGAAAATCTAAAAAAATAAGAATGAACAGTTTTTATGCTCTATAACAAAAATCAAAGCTGTTGAGACAAAATAAAAATTCTTAAACGCCTTCAAAAACAAAGACATGGACAAAACAATCTGAAAAACTGTATAAAAAAAAAAAACAAAAAAAACAAGCTAACCTTTCCGATACCTTAAACACTGTTCAAAGCACTTTTTGTGACAACTTTGAAAAACATAAGCCATAACACTTCTTGTATTTCCAAGGGCTATACCATATTTTCATCATTAGATGGCACTTGTGACACCAACTTGAAAAATGAAACTGAAAGTTGGTTTAAAATGAAAAATATCTAAACTACTAACCCTTTTGAAACCTGCACTTTACATTCTGAATAGCTTGGGCGCGTGATTGGGATTTGCACGTCAGTTGGATTGGCATACGCACCCGTGGAGAGCGTGTTCAGACTTCTAAGGGTTAAAAAAAGATAATGGTTACTTATTAAATATAGGTTGTTATCTTTAGTTATGTCATGAGTCAGTGTATTTTTCACTCTGTAAAAATTTTTTATCATTTAAAAAAATTGACAATAAAAAATGTAATTGTAAAATGTGACATGATGACAATGAAGGAAAAAAAAAACAATAAAATTACAAAGTAAAACTTTTGTTATACCGGGTTGATTTGATGACTCAGTTTCAATTGTAATTAGTCAAATTTGTGGACAATTTCGAAAAACCAATTAAACTTGCATTCCTGGTGAGACATATGAGCTCCACCTAGAAAAAGTATCTTCCGTGGGAGGTTGGTGGCGTACTGGGAGATTCAAGTAGTGCCATCCACCTGCAGTGGGGAGTCAAGTTGATAGACTACAGAGTTTACGTGGCCCACTAGGAATGATGACACGTTTTGTTTTTGGGACTCTTCCTGTACTCATGTATCTGAGCATCTTCCCCGACAGGCTTTACTTTACATGAGCAGCACAGTTCAATAGTTCACTGCTCTTCTCTTATCCGCTGAGCTAAGTTCCATAATAAATCACACTGGACTGTTTTATTTTAGCTTGAAGTGTTGTTCAGCGCCCACATACAGTAGAGGATAACACACTTGTCATGCTAACCAATGAGCCGATTAGTTTTCCTTTTTTCTGGACAGATCTGATAACTGAGCTTTCATTTGCATATGCATATAATTGTATCAAAGGAGCTTCACAAAATAACAGGCCCAATTTAAATTTCGAAATGTTTATTCAGAGAGAACAAAGTAAAGGAATCGTTTCAATGTGAGGAATTAGACTTCAGCCTGATGATCTCTTTCAGGCTCTATGGACACAGTGCTTGTGATGTCCTTTATAGACGTCTAGGAGTTTTTTTTGCCATTGTAGTTTAGCCAGCCATGTTTATGTGGCACTGTTTGGTGATTGTTACTGGTCTGGACATGGAAGTCCAGCAAAGACCTGAGTGAATGGCTAATGCAACGTAAACTGATAGGTAAAAAATAAATGTAGTCCCCTGTTACAACCCATAAATATCTCTCTGTTAATGTTTAGGCCTGTTGTTTAGTGTGTTCACTTTTGGCATAAAATTAAAACTATTAAATAATCATGGTACCAGGATTTTTTGCTGTAAAATTATGCACTTTTAGGCCTTGAGTAGTTTCAATGAATTGTAGTTTCCATCATTTCTTACTACGCAAAAACTGTGCTCCCACTGTTAACATTGATTTTCATGCAAATACACTCCTTGTTCTCTAAATAAATTCATGGCTGAACTTGGCCCTTTTCTATGAGTTTTTCAAAACTGAGGTGTACAAACAATTTGCTGAGATTTAGGGGAAATTTGCTGAATGTAATCTGAGCATATTAAAATTAAAATGTTTTTACAAAATGTTCAAATCCGCATCATTTCGTTTAGGTAAGCTCACAGAAACCCGGGGATCTAGAAATATTATAGCCAGGCTTATGATCAACCACTTACACAAATTAATACAGACAATTAATGTCACATGTAGTTTGAAACCCAGTGATGAACTGAAAAGGAAACAAGACACCAACAAGACACAAGGTGGTTATGTGGCATCAACAAGGTCTCTCCCAGAAAAAAAAAGATTTGAAAGCAGACAAGAAGTTCTGTTCAAGCTCTTTTGAAGAAGTACAAAGAAAAGATGAACATTTAGGTTCCTAGCCACAGCCAGATGCAAGACTCGTCATGCTAATTAATGTTTTGCAACTGTTTTGCTAACTAATGTTTCGCAGTACTCAGCCTAACTTTGAGCTAGAGGCACCCAAATAATCCATTAGTAAATGGTTTCAAGGGTTCTAAGAGAAAAATAAAGTTGATAGAAACCCAGTTACTGAACCCATTGAGATTGACCCCGATCAAATATCACCTAATGTTCTTTTTACATTCTGACAGTTCTTTTACGGATTGACAGAAACTGGTGGATGTGAACATCACCAGTAATAAAGTTAGCTCCACTGTGTTTACCATTAATCAATGTACATAAAAGTATTTATACGAGACAGGGAGCAAACAAATGATGCAGCATAATAATAAACTCCCAATGTTTAGTGTATTTTTTTGTACCATTGACTTTGTAATTCTGTGTATTATAAAAAGATCGCTTTTTTAGAGTACAGCGCGGGTGAAGGTCAGTTAGCAGCTTGCTCAGATACAATGATGCTAAGCTATTCACTGCTTTCTGTTTGATTACCATTACTTTAAAATGAGAACATTTGGGAAGTCAGTGCTATGTTGGCATAACCATTTTTTTCATATTGTAAATCTGTATATTCTAAAGTTAATGTTTTTTGAAGGGGATCAAGGTATTGTCATTTTCATATTCTCAGTAGCGACACCTATCTGACAGAATGGGAACTGCAGGTACATGATGTTTCAATATGCAAGAAGTGGAGCATAAAATCAGCTGATTCCTTCCTTCTCAATCATAACAATGATCTGCTGGCAAATCTCCCTTTAGCCCAATCTGTGCACCTTATCCTGGCCAGACCCCAGCTCTCACCACAGCCATTTCTCAAGCAATCCGAGCATAGAAACAGGTTCAGGCACATTATTTACTACTATGTATCTGTTTAACAAACTCTTTGTACTCTGAAAGTGAATAAAATAGACGACTAGAAACAGCTCATTGTAGAGGAAGCAGAAACTGAGCTGATGAGGTCATGTTTTCTCGACACAGAGGGAAGGTGAGCTCGGACTTATACCTATTTTTTCCCTCTCCACTACTCAGAATCTGGATTTATTCAAACTTTAATCTGTAAAATAGAAAAGGGTTGCCCGGAAAGCTCATAATGCTGTTTAGAATTGAACCAGACTAAAGCTCTTTGTGCGCAGAGTCTGTTGAACCTTCATTCAGAGAAACCTTGCGTAAAGTGAATATCTCTCGTTTTTATTATTATAAAAAAAAACTGTTATAGTGGAACACATTTCTCTGTTTATTTTGGGTTAATTTGTAGCCTTTGAAAATTTATAATTTTTCATTTTCACAGTAAATTGTATAAATTTCGGGTTGTATCTCAAAAAATAGGAATACTAGAATTTTTTTCTTAACTCTTTCCATGTTTCATGGAACAATTCTTTCTTTACCGAATTGTCTGTTTTAAAAAAATCTAAAGTAAAGTAGATATGAGATGTCTCTCAGTTTGATGTAGTATTTTATAGAATTTGTGAAGGTCTTCAGTTTTAATTGTATTGTATAACAGCTGCATTTTTCTCACAGCTCTACTCGTTTTTGTAGTCTGGCTCTTTAGATGGTTCTGAGCTCCTACTGATCTCTCCCCATTGTCAGGTGGAGGTTGTCCACAAGTTGTTGTGTGTAACTTAAAATTGTCATGCACTACTTTAGATACAAAAACAGTGGACTAGGTGTGGTATCATGCTGGAAGTTGTGGTCAAGGTGGTCAAAATACTATTCACAATACTTTCACACAGATACTATACACAGACTTTTTTTATTCATTTTTTGTGTTACTTCACACAATGTCCTATAAAGAGAAAAAACTAATGTCTAAGAAATGTTCATATGTGCCATAAATCTCTGAATATGTGTTTCTGATATTTTTAGATGTTTCTATAGATTAACTGAAGTACATCAATGGTTGATTACCCACGGCTGGGAAAAGTACTCACCTCTGTAATATATAAAGGTAAAGGTCAGAGGACAAATCACGCATGAAGACAGCAGCTTTTTATATTGACCTTTAAAACAGGATTATGTTGAGCATATAGAGAAGGGTTCAAAAATGTCTGCAGTTTTATAAATCCAATGAATACACCCCCTGTAAATGAACAAAGGTGCCACAAAACCCAATGGTTACTCTTTTAGTGTTCCGGAAAAGCCTTTCTGTGGCACTCCAATTATTAGACCAGTATGCAAAAGTGACCAGACAGATGACACTCCTCAGTACAAGCCACATAGCAGCCCACCATGAAGACTAGACAGCAGTGAGGGAAATGCACGCATTGCCAGCTACCAGCACCTGAACCATGGTATAACTGTTCTTAATTGCCCAGTAAACCCACTTGCTTGGGGCATTGTGAAGAGGAACTTGCAGATCACTAGATCAACCTGGTTTCGACTTCGACTGACTGATCGACTTCATGCAACATTGTATCGGTTTTAATAATATTTTCATTACTACCAATTTTGGGACTCTCATTAGCTGTCAATTGAAATATATCAGTTTGTATGGAATGACTGTATATGCTATACATATTTTGTGCTATATATGCTATATTTTTGAATGGAATTACTGAAATAAATAAACCTTTCATAATGTTGTAATTTGACCATACAGCTGCTATATATAAAATCTCTAAATTATGAATTGCATCTTCAGTTAAAAATAAATGCGTATTATTTAATGTTGGAGTCAAAATTCAAGCAACAAAAGCAGAAGAAATAGTCGGTAGTGTGGCCTGAAGCGTTTGACCCATTTGAGTCATTCAGTGGAACTAAGTTGGTCATTAACGTTCACACTTCAATAGTGAAATCCCCCCTCAGCCACCACACGCAGGTCATTATATCATTCTCGTATGAGCCTCAACTGAAACTTCTGTGAAACATATTATAATGATGTATACCGCCACATTTTGAGACCATTATTTTATTTATTTTTTTTCAACAGTTTTTACAAACAGTTTATGTTTGGTACAGATGCTGTTTTGCATTGATGAGCAATGCATTTCCACATTATTTTTGAAATAACATATCCAGGTCAACGGAAAAAGAGAGCAAGGATTTTGTTATGTTAAATAGATTTGAAGTTAATGACTTTCACAAATACCTGAGCATCTCTGGAAAAACTTTGTTGTTGCATCAGTGGTTTTGAATGACAGCCTCAGGCGGAGTAATTTGTGGTTTGCTATTATCGAAAAGCTTATTGTGGATTTTCCATTCAAAGCTAAATTTGTTTTTTGGCATGTCAATGCACATGGAGGTATTGAACTGGATGAAGATTATAACCAAATGACTTACAGAAGTGCGTCACTAACTGTGCACCACTTAAAAAATATTAGTCTGCTTATAAATATTTAGAATTGCTGCCTAAATTACTTTTAAAAGCTGTAATATCCTTTTAATGTGTTTTTTATTGCTAGAATTGACGAGTAGGTAAGTATACAAATTATTTGTAATAATAACCATAACAATAATTTGGTAATAACCAAATTGTCAAATTATAAAGAAGTAACACTCTAAATAGAGAATTACTTGATTAATGTTAAAACTCTCATGGGATTTTTTTTTCTAAAACTTAATTGAAACAATTGATTGATCACCTCTCTGACCTTTTGTCCCCAAATTTTACAATTTATAAATTATTTTCTCGCAAATTATTGTCATGTTTCATTTAACTTCGATTTTTGTTGCGGCATAATGGCTGTCCTATGTTTTTTTTCTCTTTATGAAAAAATGTCATACAATAAATAGGCTTTTTCATAAGTTGTACCTAACTTTTTTATTTTTAGGCCATCTTACACCCTAACCCACGTGCAGATCAATCTATGTGGCAATCTATCACAGTTTAAAAACCAAAGAAATTTTTTTTTTTCTTAATTCATTGTCACAAACTTTTCATTGTAGAAGGTAAGATGTTGATCTGGTTGCATTATTTTTAAATAATCTGAATTTATGGCCATTTTAAATTGTATTCACTTCAGAGCCCAACAGAATTGTTATCAACTGTAATGCCTTTCCTTAATTCTATGATGCTGTGCATTCTTGTCTAATACAAATTAAATGTTACTGTGTGCGTTTAAATCTCACAGAGTGGTAAAATCTGTCAGAACACCAAACCTCTAGATGGGAAAGATAAAAAAACACCCAAAATGGAGTACATCTCACCATAACAGAGCAACTGAGTGACACCTGGGCTTGGAATTTACTAGTTTCAGAGCTTTTTTTAGGAACAGATCATGTGTACTTGTCACAATTAAGCAGAATGTGACATTAAAGAAATATAAAATACTTTGTTCCAAAAAGAAATACAACAGAAATGTTTTTTTTTTCAACCTGGCTGCAAACACCTCACAGACTAGGCCTCGTTCAGTACCACTGCTCTAGATTTTTGGATTCTATACTCTGTATTATTTATTTTATTCCAAATAAATATAATCAAAACAATGCCCCCTCATGGTGAAATGCATAGTGTTTTCCCACCTCTAGACTTTTCGATGATCTCTTCGCAATGAATCACCAACCATGCTATTAACCTCAAGCATAAAAGATGACAATGATATATTTCATGAGCGTTTCAGTTGCACAAACAGCATAATGTTAAAAGAAAAACATGTTTTCATGATCAAATTGATCAATAGACTATCTGTAAACGTTCCATTTCTTGTATTTTGCATTCTGTAATAGAAACAAAGTTTGTTAGTGAAAGATTATCCATCTCTATCCTTTAAATGGCAACTATTTAAATACAAAAGTGACCATCAGATTTTCGTCTCATCTTATTTGTAGTAGATCGTGACCTTTGACCCTTGTGATGTGCAGCCCGCTGTAGACAGGAACCCTTCTTAGAATCCCCATTTACCGCTACATAAATCATTTAACATGACATGACCATCACTGCTGACGAATATTTATGTTCGATCAATATCTATCTGATTTTTATGATGGTACCAGCATAATGCGATCAAGCGTGCTGGATGGAGCACACATGTTGATCTTTACTCCCGCCTGCAGTGCATGAGAGTAAATGCAATCTGCATGCTTCTAGTGACTCGAGATTTTCATGTGTACATTAGACAATTTGTGTGTATACATAAACAAGGGATGATCTGTGAGTAGGAGGAAAGCCTACAAAAGGCAGAGGTTTACCAAGGGTTTTTCAGACACCTGGATTCAAAAAGAGGGAAAGAAAAAGGAAAGAGTAGTGGAGTGTGAAGCAGTTAAGGAGGGACAACTTATTAATCAGTAACACACATTATTTTGCAATTTCCTGCTTTAGCTCACGTTTATAAGAGTGGACGGAGAGAGCAGGAGAAAGTGAACCCGGTGGCGACTGAAGTTCTTCTCAGACGTCTTGATCAGGTAAGATGATCATCTTACTGACATGTGTCAAGGCATCTCGTGATGTGAGTCGTCCCTTTTGTGCCAATGTATAGGACAGGAATCTATAGATTTGCTGTCTATTTAATCACTTGAGTTGCATTTTCTGTTCAACGTGACAGTTTAACCACAAGCCATTTTCCAAATTGTAGTGTTTTTATGTTAAATTGATAGTTATCTACGTTTGTTTAGTACATATTACATCTAATATCAATCCACACATATCCTCTATTCAATTTCAAATGCTGTTCATATTGAAGAAAGCTAATCATCTGATGGAGTTCAGTGCTTTCCATTTTAAACATTTTTCAAAACATTTTCAAAAACATCATTATTAATATATGAAATGTGTATTACTTTTCATTCTTTTTCCCTAATTATTTTGGTAGTGTAAATGGCTATAGTTCCTTGCCACATACTGGTTCCTTGCCACATACTAAAATGATTCTAACACAGCAAAAGGTTGAGTTCTAGATTGTTCTTATGTAGACCACTGCAATGAAAACAAAATGGATGACTCAATATCGAGGGAAATGGTAGGAGGAGTGTAATCACATCTCTATTTGAGATACTTGACCACATTAGAACCAAGGCATTTGTTTGTAAAGCACATTTTGTACACAGTGTAATTCAAAGGTCTTTACATGACAATTAACCCTTAGGGACATTTTTGAGTGTTGTCTACTATTAGTGTTTTTTTACTGCAAAAATTGAGAGTATATAATAAAATCACATCAATACCTAAAACCAGGCAAACCTCTCCCAACCTTCACTATTTCAAGCACATTCGCTTCCATTATGCTTTTTTGTGCCTCAACACAAACCATATCACAGGTCTTGTACTTCCAATGGTTATCTCACCCCTGGATGGCACTGATCGCAGTGATTTGCAGTCTAAAAAATCTAATTGAAACAGGACTTGCCTTGCAAACTATGTGTCAGAACTTTTGTAATGTTCATATAAAACAAAACAAAAAATCTAAACTAATAACTTTTTTAAAACCTTCACATTTCATTGGCACACGCATTGGCGCCTGCAGAGACTTCTAAGGGTTACTACAGTGAAAACAAAACATAAGAATAGCAAGAATAGCTGGAGATTAGTTAAAATAGTGAAAATGCAAAGATTAAAAAACTTCTTGGACGTTGGCGACTCAGCCTGCATTTAAACATGACTGAAGTCCTTTGATCTCATCTGGAAGCTGGTTCCATCTGTGGGCCGCATGGTAACTAAAACAGAATTCACCCCATTTGACATTAACCGTTGGTAGAACCATCTGATTTCCCGGTTTGGTTTGTATGAACTGAGCATGTCAGTTAGATATTTAGGTACAGAGGTATTTTTTGAAATCTATTCTAAAGGGCAATGGCAGCCAGTGTAGAGACTGAAGTACTGGTGAATAGTGTTCAGACTTTCTAGATTTGGTTAGTATCCGAGCCACTGCACTTCGAGTGAACAATAGCTGTCTTTTTGGGAAGACCAGTGAGAAGACCGTTATAGTTGTCCAGCCTGCTGGAGATGAAAGCATCAGTCAGTTTTTCTAAATGGTGTCTGGAAACAAAGCACCTGATTCTTGCAAAGCTTCTGAGATGGTAGTAACCTGATTTGGTCATTTCTTTGACATAGTTATTGAAAGTCTAGAATAACCCCAAGATTTCTGCCGGTAAGATAGGCATAACCTTAACAACAAGGTGCCAAATAATCCAGGTTTAAATCATCAATTTAAACTCCACAGACTGTTAAAATGGGTGAATGTTTTATTCAGTGTTACTGGGCGAAGTAACCATGAAATCAAAGTAAACGCAAATCTCTGCTCTTGTGACTTTCAGTCTGGTGCGCTCATCAGCGCTCAAATTCCTCATGGTGCTTTGGGAACATTAAAGACATAAATCCTCTGGAAGCTAACATGGGGTACTTCTGGCTCTGCCGAAGGCTTCCGATTCTGTGCTGTAATTGAGCTGATGTGTATTCTAATCGACTTCGCATTAAACATTAAGCTCACTCCCGAGATGGAACGGACGGATCTGGAGCGAACCGGCCAGCATTCAGCCACACATAAACATCAGATAAGCTGAGATTTCCCACAGCTAACTGGCCTGAATGCCAGCATTTATCAACGCTTTTATTTACTGTTGTAATCAAGCACAAAGACAGATTCAGAAGGTGTCACATGGAGTAAAATGATCCTCAATCAAAGCCTGCTGTGAAACATGAAGCCTGTGAACAGTCAGGTGTAATTCCTGCATGACTACTGGAATTCCCTCACAGCTTAAAGCTCCATTGCCTGCATAAATAGTTCATAAAATATATTTATATAATTGAGGTCATATTTTTCTATGCAAGCCAGAGTTATGAGCTTGGGTTGCATTGGAATTGCTTACACGCAGTTTTGGTGTCTGAAACTGATACTTTCCCAAATACAATTCCCAAAGAATCAAATCTAAGAGGTATTCACCAAATAGGTGCAATTTGTAACTTTTTAAAATTAGAAATTTCAAAACAGATTCCAATAGCATACATACTTAAGTATTCCAAATGGGTAATGTAAATGTGATATTAGATTTATATACAAAAGATGGATGCCGTTTTTTCTTGTTATTAACCCTCTTGTTATTCTTTATATAAGCAACAGGACTGAAAGTAACAGGACGAAGAATTAGCAAATGCTAATTTAGCATGCATTTATAAATGTTTATAAAACCAGGAATTCAGTTATTTATATTAATATTAATATTAATATTTATATATTAGAGAAACAGGAAAGTGATGCAACTTCCTGCTAAAATTTTACTTACAGAATATCCCCAGTTTTTAAGGAGGGGGATTTTTTTTTTTAATCTAAGAAAGTATAGACATTAGTGTAAATAAATGTATCTGAAACAAAGACTATACATGGATTTACATATCAAAGCAAAAGAAAGATTTTTTTAAGATCTTAATTCTTATATTTTATGGTGAAGTGTAGCATCAGAGACTGGGAACAAGCAATAAATATTATTTTTCAGTTTTTATGTGGATTTTAGTAATATTTCACATTTTGTAGCTAAAGTTTGCAATACAAATTGTATGTAGTACACTTTGCTTAGTAATAAAATGTTTTATGAAGTAATTTTAATGCTTTTTTTATACATACAAAGTATTCTGTCAGGGACAGAAATGGTGCCCATTTGGTGGACTGACTGCTTAACTAAAAAGAGAAATAAATTGAGATAGCTCTACAATGTTTTAAAATCCATCTGTACTTCTGCCATTGCTTGTGATGACGTGATCATTAAATCGATTTGCATAAAATATTTTATTTAGCTTTTAATATTCTATTAGTCCTCATAAAACAGAACCCAGTGTCCTGAGTGACATGATTAATAAAGAGTTATTTTGACACCCAAACAGTTGCTAATGCAAATCTGCATACAAGCCAAAGATTGGCCATCTCAACTGAATATTAAGATGCTCGTTCATGCATGGCTTATTGTTCAAAGCACAGCTGTGACTTGGCATCAGATCACACTCGGTTTGTGTTAAGCGAAACAAGCATCAATAAATTGCACCTGAGTGACTCGTTGGGAATGAAATCTGAAATAACTCAAATTCAAAAGAAATGTTTACTGTTTGTGAGATGTCTGATCATCTCTGGTGCTCATACAGGTAGTGTATGTTGACCGGTTTAGCTTCGGCATAACAATAGCTTGTGTTTATACCCAAATACTGCGCTCTGTTAGATGACACGTTCGCTGTCCTCGGTTGAAACGCTGAAACAATCACTGCACAAAGAAGCTTGAGCTTGTTCTGTTGCGTTAGCTCTTGCTTCCAGTAAATAACAGTGTTTCTTTCTCTTCCCAGACAGATTCAGGAAATGACTCGATCATTGAGAGAGGCGTTGAAGGAGTACATGTCCAGGAGGCGGGTTCGCAAATTCCGTCTGGTCACCAAAGATGGCCGCTGCAACATTGAGTTTGGGAATGTGTTGCACAGAAATCGCTTCGCCTTTGTCCTGGATTTCTGGACCACCTTTGTCGAAACCCGATGGCGTTTTGTCAGCTTGTACTTCGTGGCATCCTTCACTCTCAGCTGGTTCATCTTTGGGCTCATCTGGTACTGGATTGCCAGGGTTAACGGGGACCTCACGTGGCAGAATCCCCCAGAAAATCACATGCCCTGCGTCTACAGTGTAACTGACCTCACGTATGCTTTCCTGTATTCGCTAGAAACCCAAACCACCATTGGGTATGGGAATTTGTACGTCACCAACCAGTGCGCAGGAGCAGTTGCACTGATTGTAATTCAGAGCATCATCGGTGCCATAATCAATTGCTTTTGGTGTGGCGTGGTTATGACAAAAATCTCCTTACCTAAGAAGCGGGCCAAGACCATCACGTTCAGCGAATCTGCAGTCATCTGCCCTAAAAAAGGAACTCTTTGCCTTCAGATTCGCGTTGCCAATCTTCGTAAAACCTTGATGATCGGCAGTCAAATTTACGGGAAGCTTCTGAGGACCACGGCCACCCCGGAGGGAGAGACCATCATCCTGGACCAGGTCAATATTGACTTCATGGTGGACGCTGGGAAGGACAATCTGTTCTTTGTTTGCCCTTTAACCCTGTATCACGTTATTGATAAAAGCAGCCCTCTCTTCGACATGGCAGTGGACACTCTGTACCAGCAGGAGTTTGAGCTGGTTGTGTTTCTGGATGGCACAGCTGAATCCACCAGCTCCTCATGCCAGGTCAGGACTTCCTACATTCCCCAGGAGATCTTGTGGGGGTATGACTTTCTTCCCATTATCTCCCGTAGTAAAGAAGGCAAGTATCGCGTGGACTTTTCCAATTTTGCAAAGGTTGTTCCTGTTCCAACTGCTCACTGTGCGCACTGCTACCACAATGAGCCAGGACACCATCACCACTCCATGAATGGTGTTGACAACCAGGGCTTTGAAGTGATTGAGATAGAACCGCCCAGCAGCACCAAGATGTGATCCTGTTCCAGTGCAATAGCTAAACTGTTTGGCTTGAAATGTGCTGATACCACTAGACACAAATGCTTTTTTGTGAAGGGTGTGCCTGTTAGAGGCAAGAGGTGTTGGCAATTCAGTTGTTTCAGAAAATGCAATACTTTAAAAAAGGAAATCTTCACCCAAACTGTTTTGCCTGTTGAGAACTTTGCAAAAAAAGTTGAGGTTGAGGTAGAGGTAGAAATGACTTCTGTTTCACGGTTGTTGATTATTAACGGATTATTCATTGTCTGAGCTGAAGTTAACTAAATGAGACTTAGTTAATGTTTTTTGGAGTCAAAGTTGAATTGATTTCAGCAGATCATTGTTTTTTTTAATATTACTAAAGCTCTGAATAACTCTGGGATGTTGCATCTGTACATTTGTAGATATGCTTTGTAAATTTGCATTATTGGTGTAAATGTTATTTGTACTTTGTAAATATATTTTTTTACAAATAAAAAAAAATCAAGTGATGGAATTGGTTAAGGTTTTCTTTTCCAGAATTGTAAACATTGATTTAAAACTGACCACATGATGGCGTAAAAGGCAAAAGATATGGATGGCAAACCGTTAGTCTGTGTTTTCACACAATAACAAAATTTATACACACAAACATTTGTTTTTTTTATAGTCATTAGCAAAATTAAATACTGCAGCAGGGCATTTAATTTGCTACTATAGTGCACGCAGACAGTATTTCAAAGCACTTGGGTTTTGCATTACAAAGCTTTAAGTAAAAAAAAAGAACACATTTTTCTTTCCATAGGCGTTTTTGAGATTTTTGCAAATTTCCTAAAATTCCTAATATATCACACATCTATAAGTATTCACATGCTTAGCTCAGTATTTTGCGAATGTAAGATCAAGTCTTTTTAAATATGAATCTAACACCGAGTTACACCCATTCCTCTTTGTGTGGACAGCATCAGTGCATAGCCATTTCGGATCTCACAATAGATGTTCAATAGGATTAAAGTCGTAGATCTGGCTATCGGCCACTGAAAGATTTTCATAGAGTCTTTGTGTCACTTTTTATTATGTTAGTTATTTTCTTACGATCACTGTCCTGCTGAGAGATTAAACCACGTATGAAGTGTGTTTTGGAATAGATTTTAGTCAAGGATGTCTCTGAGTATTACTGTAAAGTAGTTACCCTTTCGTTCCTTTACAAGTCTCCCAGTTCCTGTCACTGAAACACATCCCACAGCATCACGGTGCCACCACCATGCTTCACGGTAGCGATATGATGGGTCAGGTAATGAGCTGTTCCATTTTTATTCTTAACTGGATGGCTTCTAAACAAAGAATTAAATCTACATCTCATCAGCTCCAATTCTTTTGTGCCATTTGGCTGATTGTTGGAATGATGTAGGGATGTTCTTCCTCTCTGATTTTTCAGAGAGACGATTCAGTTCTTTCTCACCTCACTGACTGAGGTCCTTCTACCCTCATTGCTTAGTTTAGATTTAGTTTAAATTAGACTAGATGAATACCACTGTTTTCTTTGGGACTGCCAAAGCAAAAGAACCTTTTTGTATCCAATTTTCCCATTATTCTTGCAGTGAAAAAAATCCCGTCTTGGGAGTTTTGATGTACCTTTAATTTTGGACAGTTGGCTGTTTACCTGTTGATCGTTTTTACCACGGGACTCTGATTAAGCAGTGGTGTAATGAGTGGAAACAAGATGCATATGAGATAAATTTAGAACTTCAAGGTAAAGACTTTCTTGAATTTTATTTAAAAAATATTAAACAATAAAAAATAAAACCATCTCATGAGAACACCAATCAAATCATAACAAATTAGTTTAAGAATAAAAAGTATGTATATCCAAAAACCTTAGACTGTCTTTAACTGACAAACAACAAAATACTTTTTTTGAATGTAAAAACATTTATTTTTTCACATTTTACCTATACAAATGACCCTTTTACAAAAGGTAATACTTAATAAATTGCAGAAAAAACAACATTACCAAAATGATTAATTGAAATAATTCTTATATTTTTATATGGTCATAAATTCAATATCCAAATACTTGCATATATAAAATAACACAGTTCCTTCATATCTGAGTAATCCCTTATAAGAGATGAACACCTGGGAATTTTCAGTCATATTGTGTCTTAATGCTACAACATACATGAAACTAACACTGTTTTAACAGAACACTGTTTTAAGGCACAATTGTAATACTTTAAGGCTTTAAGTCTTTTGTATGGCACTTGGTTTATGGAAAACCGGTTGTCTCTAAGCAGGTTTGGTAAAGCGTTGGTTTTTAGTGAATAAAAAGATCAACTTTCTTAATGTCAAGGCAGCGTGCTGAGAAAAAAAAAAAAAATATATATATATATAAGGAAACATTCATAAACTTATTGCCCACATGTACAGATACAAAACACCTACATAGTTCAAGCTACTTTCAGTTAACCGATAAAAAGTTTTGCATTTGACCGAGGTCAACTCGTATTTACGTATGATTCTTAACACTGTCACATATGAAAATAGCTCTGCATAATTTATACAGTAAGATGCTTTTAATGCCTAGTTGACCTTTGAACAAAAAAAAAAAAAATCCTAGCAATTAGGTCTGACAAACGCACAGCGTTCGCGAATCTCTGATTTCATTGTCTTGAGCGGCTGTTTTCAATCTTTCCATAGAGGTACTTTGCAAGATGCCCACATTCAGGGAGTTGAAGACTTTGGCTTCTTTTGAGATGATTCACTGGCCAATGAGGGGACAGTGAGATTCACACGGGACATCGAAGAGGTGAAGCATATCCATCAAAGCAAGCTTTCACAATGGAATGCCGACACAGATGTGAGCGAAAGACAAATCTGTGAGTTTAGCTTGAGAAGCCTATTTGAAACAATCATCTTCCAGCCAGGAGGAAACAAAAAACGCGAGTGCCAACATTTTCTTCCAGTTGCCACATTTGCTTAAGAATAAGAGTTTCAGTCACAATTTAAAAAAGTTAAATCCAAGCCGAGATTGTCTAAAATTCAAAAGGGATGCCAGGACTAGGTCCAACATTACAAACTCTCGGTTTACAATTGCATTAGCACACAGGGTGAGTTTACAGTGATTCGTCTCTTTTTAGCCTATTGGTGCAACTTTCACGTGTAGAAAGGCACAAAACATGCTTGAACTCTCCAAAACAACCCCCCAAACAAAGCCCTTTAATAAGTAGTACTTCATTTGGAAGAAAATCGTCCATTTTTGGTCCCTTTTTGACTTTCTGTTTCATTTCTCAATCGTTAGCAACCTTTCATTCAGAATTCCTCTGGAGTGCAGTTCAAGTTTTGGCATTGAAGGAATTTAGTAGTAACTCCCCAAGTGGGAGGGCACATGTGAATTGCCATGGCGTGGCACGCTGGGATTGGGGTAAATGCCTCCAGTCGGGGAGCTCCAGTAGGGGGTGGTTGGCCCAAAGAAATTAGAAGACGAAACAGGCATGGATGGAGGGTGAGGTGAGACAAAGTTAACTTTCTGCTGGTGGGCATGGTAGCTTGGCACATATGGCAGCTCAGTGGGGTACTTGTACATGCTGGATTCAGTGGGATGAGGCTGTAAGGCCTGTGCGATGCCGTGGAAATCAAACTTGTAGGCGTAGCGCTTGCCGTGTACTTTGGTCATGATGTTCTTGTCGTAGTAGTAGCGCAAGGCTCGGCTGAGTTTGTCATAGTTCATGTTGGGTTTGCTCTTGCGCTCTCCCCAGCGCCGTGCCACTTCGTCTGGGTCGGTCATTTTGAACTCGCCATTGGTTCCTTCCCAGGTGATGCAGCCAGCATTGGCGCTGTCAGAGAGAAGCTCGAGTAAGAACTGCCAGAGCTGGATCTGACCTGAGCCTGGAGAGAAAAAACACAACATTTATGAAAGATGGTGGATTTAAAGCTGATCGATTGGTTTTATTATTGGAGTTGTGCTCGTGCTGCATCTCTATCCACTTTGTATTTGTACTATTGTTCTGAGATAGCACAGGAAGTTACATCACAAACAGAAAGGTACACACAGCTAGGCTGTTGGAGGTGTTGGAGATTTTTTTCTCTCTCTTTCTCTTCATTCCGAACCTTGAAAGCTCTCTTTCCCCTCCCCCTCTCCTTTTTCCTTCTTCCTTCTTTTTTCTCAATACAGTTTGGTTTGTTAGCCGTAGCATTCTAAGTGATTTAAATATGTGTTTTCTAGTATACCTTCTTAAACCTTGCTTCCAGTGTCTTGATGATAATGCATTATCACAATATTCTCAATAACATATTTTTATTTTGATGTTTGTCCAGATTATAAAACAGTTTAGAAGCTATAATTGGATTTAGAGGCAATAGTTGGTGATTAAAATTGTGCCACATCAAATGTATTTCATTGATACTTCAAATTAGGAATTCTTAATGGAATAGTCAAAAATATATATGCAAAGAGTTTTCAAACCATCATGCGTTGCTTTCATTTGTCGTATTAATTTTGCTTCAAAACCTTTTATTTTTTTCAAATAAATTGATCTATTACAAGTTAGGAGATCCCTCTCAAACATGTAAACCACAAGCCCAGAAAAGCACTATGTAACTATCACATCAAAGTAATAGTTGGATAAAATTGAAAAAAAAAAAAAAAAAACAGGCAACCATCTTTTAAACCTTTTATACTGTTCCAAACAAATTTTGTTTCATTTGCTTTGCTTTTTTTCATGGCAGAAAAATGTAAGCCAAAGCACAGGTCTTGTACTTCATAGAGTTATCCCTTCTTTTGCCACTAGATGGCAGTGATGACACCAATTTGGTAAAATTAAAATGAAAAACCTTCTCTTATTTTGATTTGAATGACCTTGTAAATTGTGAGTCAAAACTCCTGCAATGTTCAATTAAATACAAAAGTATTAAAACTAATAAACGTTTTGAAACCTACACATTATATTTGAATTAACAAATTGGTGAGTCGTGTCATTCCTAATTCAAAATGGCTGCTGTGATTGGGTCCTGTGTGTTCAGAGACTTCTAAGGGCTAAATCTTTACCTTCAGTGTCTTTACTTAATATTATAGTTGAATTTTGTGAATATTTCACATATTATATCATTTTAAGCGATATGCAATTGGAGTTTAAGTTTTAACTATGATTTTATAAGTTTTAACTATGAGTTTAACTTTTCACATGATGTTTGCAAAATATATCAACCCAAAATATATCAACTTTTGACAAAGTATTTGGATTTTTTTGTTACCAGCTGCCTTGTGAGCAGGTAAAATAATGGTCAATAAAGAAGTTATTCATATGTTTCCTTTTATATTAAGTTTATTATTTTGTTGTGTACATACATTTTAGTTGTTTTTTTATACTGTTTTGTTTATACTTTTGGTTATTCTTGTTTTAAAATTGTAAAGGTGACATTTTTAGACAATTCTTTTCTTTTCTTGCAATGTTACATGGGGAAACCACCATCCAAATGATTCAACCAGCAAATCATGATTGTCAACATTAGTCAAATTGTTCTTTGAATTTTAAAAAAAAGTCCATTACCTGGGTTAGCAAGTCGACTGCTTGTTGGTCCTAAAATCTGGTATGGATCTAAAATACAAGAGATTTTGATTTGAGCTTTGAACCCGACAAAGTTAATCCAGAACAACATGAACGCATGCATTTCCCAGAAGGTGATCAAATATGTGACTGGACAAATGCAAGAATCCGAAATCATTTTGGCAGCATGAATGTATTGTTGACAGAGTGTGTGATCGTTTTGCAGAAATTAACCAGAAACAGGAATGGTAATATAGTACAGTAATCTGAACCTTATGAAACCAACCTGGTTCATGTAAAACATGACCAACACTTATTGAAAAACAGTGAAAAAAGCCTTAAAGCTTAGAGAAACAATAATATGTATTAAACATATATGCAACTCTAGTTTCACCTCTACATTTAAATGTACACATAAAAAGCATTAGGTTACAATTATAAAGAAGTAATCTGTCAATAACAAGGATGGGGCCAAGACTTTTGATTTGTAGATGCAATAATTCAAAATGATTCTTGAAAAAAAATGAACAGTAGTAGGTGTGATGTGCTGTTGTACCTGGCTGAGGCCGAGGCTGATCGCTGTTTTTGGACACACTCTGAGAGACCACTGTTGGAGAGCCTGAGAAATGGAAAGAAAGAGAGTGACAGAAAGAGAAAACGTTAAGCACATTCGTCTGGAAGAGCAGACACACAAAAGCCCAGCCAAAGAAAACAAGGCCAAACGCTGAAGCATCTGCTAAGCTCTTAATGGGCCTCTTCAGTTCCCTGAATCTTGAAACTAAAGCTAAAGCCTGACATTCAGTCCAAATTGTGGGGATAATACATGAAATAAATAAAAAATCTGCATTATCACTCACCAAAGTATTTACCCCTTTACGCTTATTCTTTGTCTGCTTATTCCTTATCTCACATTGGGTAAAAAGCAGGATACACCGTGGGTAGTTTTTAGTCACAAAAACTGAAATCGGTCTGCAGCGACATTGCTCCAAAACACTACCATGCTGGGTTCTACACTGTAGGGTTTGGATTGTTCAAACAACAGTGGAAGATTTAATTTTGTTTCGGAGAAAGTGAATATCTCACCTTTTCCACTGTGCATGTTATTCGACCAGCCCGCCCTCCGTACAGCATCATATGAAGCATCTGCAGAAATGAGAGAAAGATAGACTAATGAAGTATAGTTATAAGTATAGTTAAATCTCTTTTTTTGAAAATGCCTGGCAATATTGAGGAAACATATTCTAACAAAAAAGCACAAGTTGTCAAAAAAGCACAAAATTCAAGGCAACCTTCTACAAGGGAGTTGAGGATTGCAGATGGGGATGCCCTAACAGGTCAAAGTTTGGGGAAACGTGCTGAAAGTTATGAATTTACAAACAATTTGAGTTCAATATTTCAGTGAAATATGATTCTTTGCATCATATTTTACATGGGTAAACATGAATCCATCATGCTAATGTGTATAATACTGAAATTTCAAGTTCTTATTTGGACAAATACAAAGACAAAATAAAGGCATCCATATCAAAATATCAAAATATTTTACAGTGACATTTTGTAACCGGCCCTGCTTTTTCCAATCGCATAGCAGCATTTCTATCTAACAGCAACAACAACAACAACAACAACAACAACAACAACAACAACAATAATAATTCTGAAACGAGATGTATTTATTTTCAGAAGAAACTGCTTTGATGGTTTCCTTTAAATTTTTTACAAATATTTCAAATGAGCTGTTCTACAAATAAAGATGTTAAAAATATATCAAAACAGTAAAAACAATTGCAAATAAGTAAAAAATCGAATGTATCCAACTTTCGAAACTTTAGTGTTTGTCATGGTTTAAATTTTATTATTTGAATTAAGTTTTTGCTAAACTGTCCAAACAACTGGTAGAAGAACAAAAAAAAAAACTAAGAGTTTAGGTTTGCCATTTGTATAGAAGACTGTTTCCACCACTTTAAATACAAAAATATGACTTTTATTTCAGAATTTGATAGATATCTCACAATTTTAATATGATTATAACTCAGAATTATTCAAAGTATTTATAGATTTGTGAAATCTATACTTATTTATATAAATTGTGAAAAAAAGAACAAAAATCCATAAAACAAAAATTTTAATGCAATTGAAGCTAAGGAAGCATGTGTCTCACATCTGACTATACAATTTCAGACCTAAAATGATAAAAGATTCTTTCACATTCTTAAATGCACTCTTGAATCCTTCCCATAATGCCCAGCGGCACTGCAGTTATTTCCTTTTTCCTAAGTGGAAATGAACCAAAGATGAGCTCTAATGCAATTTCGCTTCGGGCTGCGACTCAATTGGACTTTCCAGAGTTGATAAAAGAGGGCCAAAACAATCAGATGTGCCCAAAAATGTTCCCATGTGTCCCAATGATACAGATTTGACTTTTTCACTATAAAACTTTGATAATATATATATAACATTGATAATATCAATAATATAATAAAATTGAAGTGAATAAGAGCAACAGCAATTCCACTACTGGTGTGGAGGGATTGCCAATTTCTACAGATGTCCGAACTTCAATGTGTTTCCATTGGCTAGCAGCTACATTCAGTCCATACGTTGCATAGAGCACTGTCCAGCACACCACCACTGTACTTCTTCTATTTGGCATGAGTCTGGGGTTGGCAACTTCCATGAATAAAATGATACTTGTCTAAAAGCAGTGTTTGATGGAATGGGATTTATGGTGAAGGGTTGTTTTTCAAGAACTAGACCTGGCCTCTTACAGCAGTTCCAGTGAAAAATCTTTGAAATTAACTTAGTATTGACAGCTTAATATTGGTCACTACCTTTCCCTGCATGACCGTGTAGAAGTATATAAAGCATGGTTCTTAACGCTAAAAAGATTACGTTTACAGTGAAAATATTGACCACAACCGCACAAAACACCTTAAGAACGCTCTCATGCAATATCAGTCTCTGAACAGTTGAAGCTATTATAGCTGCTGGTGAAAACCTTCATACTTTATTTGTTGATTTTTTGTTTCTCTTGATTTTTGGTTGAGAAATATTCAGTAAAACAACAAAAGCAATTTATTTGAACCCTTTCTAGAGCCAAATACTTTTGCACAGTTGTTGGTTTGTTCTCGCACAGACTGATTACCACCAGATGTGTGGCCGTTTGAAGTTTGAGTTACAGCTTTACAAAGTTTTACCCCATTTTAAGTCAATGGAAAATGGAGAATACTCCGGGATTCATTTTTTGTCTAAATAATAATAATTTTAATTTAAAAAGACATGCATAAAAACATAGAAAACTAAAATCAGCACAAATAGTCAAACCTCAACATGTTGTTTTAAAACTTATTAGGCTCTTTGAATTGAAGTCGTGCATTTTATTCTTTAAATTCTGTACTAAAATGTATAATCCACTGTTATTAATGGAAGAGACCGCTGTGTGCTTTAATGCTTGCTACTAGTCATTTTCTAGCTTTTTCTTGGTAATGATTGTAGAATGTCGATTGTGAAGAAACACTGCCCTCTCCTGGTCACTGCTCTGCAACCACATCTTGGACTTTAGAGGGGTGGAAACACAGAACTAACCTCTGAATACAAAGAAAAATGTTTGGATTGGAAAGTGTAGAAGAAGTCACACACAGCCCACGTTTGAAAATGCAAACAGAGGCTCAGGCCAGAGTTTCTCCCAGACAGAAGAAGGAACTGCACACATAAGCTTCTCCTCCATGGTCAAAGAGAAAGAGGAGAAAGGAGCTCATTCTTTCCTGGTTTTTATGAATACACCACAGACACTGTCAGAGAGAAACTATACAGATCTCAGATTATTTTACTGTACTCAAAGCAATCTCAATCTCTTCGAAAACCCCTGTACAGCCATAGATTTGTCACTGTGACGGTTTTATATATTAATTTAATGTAAAACAAACCTTTAAATGCAACCAGTTAACAAATAAACAAACAACATGGTTATAATTGTTTATATACTGTACATATATATTCATTGAATTTTTTTTTTTTTTTTTTTTTTTTTATCCGTGCTTGTTTGTGTTCATTTTAGTGTGTTGTATTTTTTTTCATCTGCTATATTTTCTGATTCTGTTTTATTATTTACCAGTGAGCATGTAATTCCTATTGTATATTTTTTAATTATGATTATTATTATAGGCACAAATATATAAACACACGCATATTGTTGGCAAGAATGTAAGTCTAATTTTTCTTGTAATAATTTGGGACAATCTGACAAAGATTTTTCTGGCTTTTAATTTACATTTCTCCAATTTCACTCTTCAAACAGTCTCCATTTCCAAACATTCAATCTTTCCTTTATAACAACTCTCAGTCCTTGCTCGCTCACTGTCTGTCAGATATGAACTGAAAGGGAGAAGAGAGAGAGAGAGAGAGAGAGAGAGAGAGAGAGAAGGACTTAAAAAAGAGGTAGAAAAAGAGAAAGTCCAGAGAGACTTTCGTTTCCTGCCTACCGATTCTCAGACAACCTCTCTTTGTTTTACTGGCCTTTTTTCTCCTCATGTTTTCATCCCCCATCCACCATGAAAAAACACACAGCAGCCAGAGGAGAAGAGGGCTCACACACTCTCACACACGCGCGCACACGCACACACACACTGAGGAGGAGCAGAGAGAGCAGATGCTACACAAGGCCTCAGCAGAACAGCATCTCATTGCTACTCTCACCATCATCTGCAGTCTGAACACACAGGCGCTTTTCATTTCTCCTCAGATAATTGTCACTCAATTGAGACTGAGCAGAGAAGTTTAGAGATGTTTTCAATTCAAAAGTCTTTTAAGCAACAATTAAAATTTAACATGTAAAAGGTTTACTCCATCTACTTCCATTCTTTTCCATTTTAAATGCCATATTAATTTGATTGACGACAGAATTAACAGTAAATGATGTTGTATTTAAAGTGATCATCTCAAGGTTTCTTCCAAAAGGGAGTTTTTCCTTGCCACAGTCGCCCCAGGCTTGCTCATCAGGGACATATACACCACTTATTAATTAATTAATTTCTGAGTTTAAACTTGTTGGTTTACTGTAAAGCTGCTTTGAGACAATGTCTGTTGATGAACTTGAACCTGAACTTAAACATAATTAACGACAAATCCAATTTTATCCACTTTTAGTGACTGTATATAAATGGTTTGAATAGCAACCAAATTTACCTCATGGCTGTAAATTTGTAAAAAAGGCAGAGCTTTTTGTCTGTTTTGTCTGTGTTGTCAACAACAAATTCAACCTTTCTTTTTGTGTATTTCACTGATTTAATGATTAACTTTGTATAAAATTTTACGTTTTTACACAATTGAAAAAAAAAAACATTTTTACACAATTGGACATTTTGGCGGCACATTGAGTATATTTAGACAAGAACCAAGCCAATTTTGCCCAAGCATCAATTCAGAGTTTGCCTGACAAACTTTGTCAGACACTTTCACCATGAAACTCTTCAATTTAAAAGTGCATCTTACATGTGAAGTATTTTCATACTGCTCTAATGCATATCTTACATTGATAGTTTATGTTCATGAAGATTGTATGCAGACCTTCTCTAAATCCACTGTTGAGCAGTGAGAAAGAAGGTACACATCAATCAAAGAAACTGACCAGCAATTGCTGCTGGCCTCCAACTGGAATTCCAAGTACTTTATTGATATACTTTAAGGAATACTCAGAGCAAATCTCTAGATGTGGAGTTCTTTCTGAAAAGGCTGAATGAGTCTTGAAAGAGAATGAAGTTGTTATAGAATATTTTATTTACACCTTGTATGTTTTTGTCATGTTCGTACATACGTTTTGATCATGAATCCTGACGATGTGTTTTTTTTTTTCTGTCTTGTTACTTGAAATGCCCATCTCTCTGTGATTCCATGCCATATATACAGTGTTCTTTGGTATTATTTGTTCTTGTTTAAAACACGTTTCTTGTGTATTTTGGACAATGCGAACTTGCTGTACAATCTTTGATGATTTAAAAGAAAAAAAAGGGAAAATGGATTCTTTCAGGTAAAATTTGCTTCATTTCACCTGTCATTACAAAAATGACCACAAATCCTCATTAATGAAATCTGGTACCATTGTGTCCAAGACTGGATGACAACAGTGACCAAGAAAGGCGGAGATAAGAGATGCCAATAAGTTTGAAATGTGTTTTAATTGTTACATTAATTGTAAAATTTAAGAAAGAATATTGGTGCCATTCCAGAGTGGATCAAAATAGGTGGTCAATTAGCTACCGAACTATAATAGTTTCCCATGGTAAAATATAAGTAACATGGTTTGGGGGAAAAGGGATAATATTTGTAGTTTTCATTTTGACTGAACTTGTAAATGTAAAATAACAAAACAACATTTTCTCTCAAAAAGTCTAGAAATAATCTCAAACACTGTGGTCCTGATTCACTCACATCAGAAGTGGATGGGAAACAAGAGGCAGACAGAAGCAGCATCTGGGAGACAGATAAAGAATGGATGCTTTTTAAATCTCGTGGCCATAAATCCTCTTTTTTTCACTGTAATGTGAGTGTGTTCTTCAGTCTGAATGCACTGCAGTGTAAAAAGACTAGTCTTTGACAAGTTAAGGAAATGTTAATGTGATGTTTTAGGTCAGTTTGGCACACTGCCATTTCAAATAATTTGCAATCCTGAGTAGATTCCTCATCCCCTTGTTCTAAACGTTTAGTACAGGATATTTTGAAAAATGCTGTTTATCTGCTGCACTCTATCAGATTTGTGGAGTAATATTTGTTGTGTGTGTGGGGGGGGGGGATCAAAATACATATTTTGAGATGTTTATTCCGTTTATTGTGAGCTACTTTGCTTCTAATTTAGAGCGAAGGCAGTTACTCCTTTCTTGAAGTCAGTGTGTTGCAGAGCAGGGTTTGGGTGTGGCGTCTCCTCAAGGGACCAGACTACTGGTCTCCCAGTCAAAACAAGTTTCTTGCCAGCAGTCTCCGTCTAGACACATTCAGGTTAAAAAAAAAAACACTAAAACTTAAAGGCATGTGCATACCAAAGCACTCTCTTTGGCGAGGCAGAGGAAAGACTTTACATTTACTGTGAACTATTTCAATATTTCAACCCTGTGTGACAAATAAATGCACACAAGTAATAAAGGAATTGCAATGAATTACAATATCTTTTTGACGTGTCTGCAGCACTCACTATGTCATAACTTGTTCACTTGGGTTTAAAAAAAACTCATGATAGTTAAGATAAGTGTAATATGTTTTTATTGCTCTGTGTGTAATGTGGTAATCTGTATTACTCTTTAAGTATCTGTGAGAAATTAGCCGAGAAACATGGCCTGAGATGAAAGGCCAAGGGAAACTCGATCCAGGTCATAAATCCTACTATCAGAAGATTAATCTGCTGCTGATTGATAGAGACGTGTTTAGCTGCCAGATTCGGATGTGTTTAGATTAGTTTCAGATGAGGTTTATGCATAACTTTAGAGCTATTTTTATATTGTTCTTTACACTAGTGCTGTTCAAAATGTTTGAAAATATACGTTGTCCAATATTACAAAAGTGTTAACAGCTTTAAATCTGTTTGAATCTGCTTGTTTGAATCCTGATGCAGCTGGTGACATCACACGCACACCATATTTACTGGACAAACTACGAAATAACATGGACATATAACAAAATGTCTTACTGCTGAAAAACAAAACAAAAAAAACCTACAAGTAATGAATATATGCAATGATATAAATGTATGTATCAAAAACCTATGTATAAAAAAACAACACAAAATGCATACTCAACTTGAACAACTAAATTAACTTTACGGTTTTTACTGTTAAATATTTTGAGTAAAAGCAACCATCAACAACTCCCATATAAATTTTAAACAATAATAGATGAATCACATTGTTTCTCATCTTTCAGCAAAGAATCTTCTTAGTCCTGTCAGTGGCACACATAACTCTATTTACTCAACATTTTCTCAATATTCTCTCACCATTATCTCACCAATTACATTATGATCTCGAAATGTTTCAGGTCAGTGTCTCAACATTATCCCACCCTCAACCCGACCTTGACTTTTGATCATTTTAATAATGCTTAGTAACAACATATCCAAACTGGTCTGACTCGAGTTGCTATATCTTTGGTGCCAATTCACGAAATTCTGTGAAATCACTGGAAATTCTGGGAAATTTACATGGGAGACAATTTTTTGTAAAACTGTAACTCAAGCTGAGACCCTACTCTAGCAACCAAAATTTCTGAACTGTTTCTCAGCTTTGGTAAATGATAAAGACATGGGGGTTGTTTAAAATAACGCATAGTGACAAATGGATATTATATTATATTATATTATATTATATTATATTATATTATATTATATTATATTATATTATATTATATATTATTATACTGCATTATATTATATTATATTATATTATATTATATTATATTATATTATATTATATTATATTATATTATATTATATTATATTATATTATATTATATTATATCATCATATCATATCATATCATATCATATCATATTATGTCCACTCCATAGCAACCTGACTGTTTACCATAGCAACCGTGTTGACACTACACTATCTCAGTAAAAGGGAAATCATTTGGGTTGGTTTATACTACTCATATTGACATGAGGAACTTTGTATAATATCACTAAATCCTCCATAGTAACCAACAATTCTACCTTGGCAACCTTTTTACAAAAATAATAAAACTTTCCAAACCAACATCAAAGTGGATATGTATCTATTACATAATTTATTAATGATATAATATTAATATTTTAGTCATTTGGGTCGCAGCCGTTAAAAAAAGATCCCAAATTCCCTAAGAAAATGTGGGTCAGGTATAATATTTTCTTATTTTTTTTACAAAGGTTCTAAACACAAAATTTAGTTAATCAGTTAATTAGATTTAATAATAATAATAATAATAATAATAATAATAATAATAATAATAATAATAATAATAATAATAATAATAATAATAATAATAATAATATAACAATAAAAATTGTGATAATAATTTAAAAAGTCTGAGATATATAAATTCCAACATGAAAAACCATATGAAAAACATTGGACGCTTTAGTTAAAAGCACTGGTTGGGTTGTTTATTGATTGTCTGATCATTATTATCTTGATATCCTGCTTGTATTATCAAAATGTTATCCTGGCAATAACTTCAAATTCTCTCAATTTTATCTCTTAATTTTGTATGACTTATCTTTGCAATTTCACTTATTTTACTTTCACCATTTTGTTGGTGCTATCAAATCTGAACATTTTTTATCTGAATCTTTTGAATTTGTTTTTTTCATCAGTGGCTCAGTGTTTATTCGTGATTTGCAGTTATTCTCAAAACCTTACAAGCTTTTCAATACACAGGCAAAATCTCAGTATTGTCTCATGATCACCTCACCATTAGTATCAGCTCTAAAATCCTTGTTATGAGGGAAAGGGTGCTCAAACTTTTTTAATGTATGTAAATAGTGTGTAATTAATGTAAAACAAATAAATAATAATAACAATAATTAATGGATGATAAAAAAATACTATGACAATTTAATTCTATCAATAAAAGTTACATGGTTTTGGTTGTCAACTGTTATCTTGTTGTATCATAAAATACCTGCTTTATTCTACAAAAACTTGCTTCGTAGCTTTTAGTTCAGGTCATGTGTCTTCCATTAATACAATTTGAGCGCTTTTCAGGTCAGTCTTACAGTATTGTCTCCAGAAGCATCTGTCTCTCTTTCCATCTCTACCTTTCTTTCTGTTTCTCTTTCTTTTGTCTTCGTAATAGTCTTTGTGCACTGAGAGCTTCTGCCATCCACATTCAGGTTTTTGAGGGTTTTTATTCAGGCAATACAAAGGCAGCACCTGTCGAGACCCCCATTCACCGAAGCCAAAGAAGCCAAATAAACACACTCAAATGCAATAATGCAGAGAAAACACACTTCCTCATGTCAGATCCATACCTTTATAAATGTGGCTTTTGTATCTCAGAATTTTCAAAAGCCTGGATGAAAGTGCAAAGATTTCTTTTGTCTATGGTAATTATGTATGTAGAATGAATGAAAATGGGTGTTGGCACATGAATAAAATTTAACTTGGCATCTTACCATCTTTGGCACCCAAGCGAGGCGATTGCTCGGTGTGAGATGGCGTGTTGTATGATATCGATGAACTGCCTGCAGAAAACCAAAAAAAGGTTACAATTCTATATATTTTTTTTACCAAAGTTGTATAGAAATGTGTATGTTAATAAATATATATATATATACACACACACAAGGTATAAAATAGTGGTTTCCAGTAAACCAAAAAATACTAAATAAAAATCCAAAAAAAAACCCTAAAATGCTAAAAACAATCAGGGAACAAATAGATGTGTTTTTGCCGTAAATTTTTTTTGAATTAGAGATAAAACATCATACATATAAGTACATTTCATTTATTTTCCACCTGAATCCATTTACTCTCCTGTGGTAAACAGTATGCAGGCATCGTTTAAGCCACACGTGCCACACGGAACTCAATAACATAGATATCTTGTTTGCAAAAGTTCCTAACATGTGTCTGTGAATAGGTGTTCTGAAGGGAAGCGAGTACATCCAACACATATTTAAATGCCTGGACCTTGTTGATGGGGCCAGTTAACAGGTCAGTCTTTGTGCAAACCACCAGACCCCCACACTACAATCAAACACTGCTGTTCCCTTACGGAGAGAGAAACAATCACCGGGATGAGCATGACAAATAAAGGCAACAAAGTGGAACAGATTTTTTTCACAAACACAGACACTTTATACTTTACTGCACTAAATAAAGCAACAACCTTTCATTTTGTTTATTCAGTTTTATGCCATCAATCCATCCATTCAAAACTTGTGATGGTGCTGATTCCATCCATCTGTTCTATGCCTTTCTTTTTTGAGCAATCCCCCCATCTACTGAGGATTTCTATTGAGGAATCCATCTATCCATCTATATATACATCCATCCATCCTTTGAATCTTTTGATGATCCATCTGTTCTAAGTCATTCTTTTTTGAGTAATCCTTCCCTCCCTCCATCCATCCATCCATCCAGCATTTTATCCTTACATCTGTCCATCTATTCATCCATCCACCCATTAACCTTTCAAATATTCTCATGGTGCTGATTACATCCATCCATCTATCCATCGATCCACCTGTTGATCCTTCACACATTTTGATGGTGCTGATTCCATCCATCCATCAGTTCTACCCAATCTTACTATTGACTAATCCATCCTTCCATCAGTCTGTCCATGCATCCATCCATCCATCCATCCATCCACCCATTGACCCTTTTTGAATCTTTTGATGATCCATCTGTTCTACGCCTTTCTTTTTTGAGTCATCCCCCATCCATCCATCCATTCTTTTATCCTTAGATCTGTCCACCTGTTCATCCAACCATCCACCCATTGACCTAATCAAATATTTTGATGGTGCTGATCTCTATTGACTAATCCATCCTTCTGTCTGTCTGTCCATCCATTCATCCATCCATCCATCCATCCATCTATCCATCCATCCATCCTTTTTATATTTTCCATCCATCCTTTT
Source organism: Danionella cerebrum (assembly GCA_007224835.1). Taxonomy (NCBI): domain Eukaryota; kingdom Metazoa; phylum Chordata; class Actinopteri; order Cypriniformes; family Danionidae; genus Danionella; species Danionella cerebrum. The sequence continues at coordinate 151,614 of SRMA01026500.1, read as the reverse complement.
TATATTTTCAAACCTAAATATGAGAAAAAGTCAAGCTCAATGTAAATCACAGAGGAAGTGCTTGTGCCTCAGATTAAACCATTTTAACTCTTAGGCACATGCACCCGTACATACACCTCTTTTCCAGTCTGGTGTGGGTGCAGACAAAGCAAGCCGTTCATTTCCCCTCTCCTCCTGCTATGAAATTCCAGCAAATTCTCAGATTGCAGGCAAATTGAAAGCAGATTTATGAGTGTGCGCCAATCACTAATAAAGTCTCAATTACTGACCAACAGCAAAGTGCAAGTGAAATTGCCTACAGACGTCAGCACCATTCACCGTTGAGCTTCAAATTGGGTATCATCCGTTCTTGATGAGTGTGTGAATGCGTGTGTGTGTGCGTGTGCGTGTGTGTGTGCGTGTGTATATACAGGGGTGTGTGAATGTCAGTGTAGAGTGTGAGTCACACTCATCCAACCCTGCTTCTCTATGCAGTGGTTTCATGACACACAGGAATGTTGATCTGGCTCTAAGTAAAAGGCACATCATGTACACAGATGTGTTTGAAATGACTAATCTGTGGACCATCAGGCCGGCAGATAGCTTTGACCGGAAATACAGATGTTGTGTGTGTTTCTTTGATTAGTTGTTTCTATGCTTCCCGACCCAGATCTTTGACGTTCTGTGTGGAAGCCAGAGGTTGTGATTATTTGTGTTTACATGGAAAAGTTGCATTTACTCTCAAACTCAAGCCCTGTAGTTCCAAAAAAGCTCCCTGCTGAACATCAGAGTTGTACACACCATGCATCTACGCATTTATCCATTCATCAAGCTATTAGGTGTGGGTGAAATTCTATCATCAGCAATGTGCAGACAATTTCCTGACAATAAAAATGCCTCTTCTTGTGGTAAAAACAATAAGTATCAATGATGTAGCTTTGTGCATTATGCAAAATGTAATCCTTAGCATCATATTCTAGATGCACACTTAAGAATGTGCAAACCTGCATATTTAATGAAATTATGCAACTGCAAATACTTGCTATTTTGCAACAGGTTTTCACGCTAAAATCATCAAAAGATGCTGATTTGAAAGTGAAACCTAAGCAGAGGTTTACAACTCAAGACAACTCTGGGAGGTGATAATCCCAAACCACGTCAATGACAATCTTTGGTTAAGAAATTTTCAGATGTTCTGCAATTTAATCAGTCCATTTTTGCGTCGCAATTCAACAGAAAAATGCAAATGTGGTAGATGTGTTTCCATCGTAGTTTATGCATTATTTTTCTTATAATATAAACTATTGTTTTTCCTACTTAGTTGTGAGCTTATTTTTTATCTTTTGCAAAATAACTTACTTGCATCTTAGAACACATAGACTAAACGCAATATGGACGGTCACATCATCTTCATTTGAAGGCGGGAGACTCTTTTTAAGAAAAAGTTTACTCTACTCAACTGTGTTCATATTTTTTGATGCACATTTTCAAAATGTATGCGCATCTTGGAAAATGCGCATAAAAAAGGTGTATCGAAGCACAGTTAATGACACAAGACTGGGAAGAACCCACATAAATACACGCTAACATGTTGAGTTCATGCTGCACAGTTACATCCCTGATATTGACTCACTGACAGGTTGTGAGAATCGCTGACAAATAACTAAAATCACAGGTAAATCAGTGCGGGTGCACATAAGTGACAATCACACAGTTTGAATTACCAAAGATGCAATTTGAGAGAGTCGCTGACGAGTTGCTGACTCAACGAGAGATGTTTGGCATGCTAAATATCTGGAACAGTCAGCGATTCAGACACATGCTGTATGAAATTTGGCGGAAAATATCATTGGTGATCGCACACAAAAAGTATTGTATAGTGCCTAACCACAAAAAAATAATACCTTTAAAAGCAAACTATAGACGTACAAAAAAAAAAAAAATACTAAAAGTCAGTATCATCAACATTCACAGTTGTTCTCTCACATAAAAAGTCACTGACAGGCAAGAAAATCCTTTGAGGCTTCTGGTTGGTGCATGGAACGTGACCATCTCTCGTTTGATTTCCGCTCAGAATGCCTTCCAAGGCAACACAAATGTTGGAGTGAAAGATAAATTTTCCACAGTGGTTAGGCATCAGTAAACTCCTGCTCTGTCCCGGGGCAGTCGTACCTAATGAAAACTGAAAACTCTCTCCTGGTTAAAAAAAAATCAATAAAAAAAAACACCTGAATGCTTGCAGACAGCCTGGGCTCTGCCCTACAGCTCACAATGGCTCTCTGTTTGACGTTGAGTGCGAATACAGGCGTTCTCTCTAGCACGGCACGAAAACCATTGACACCCACAGAATTAAAAATTCCCATTACCTCACAGCGCAGGGACTTCACAGAGGCACATTTTAAAGAAACAGTGTCTTCAAAAATTAACCCTTATTATCCTTCATTTTTGTGAAGGATAATCAAAGAAAAAATACTGACATCCACTGGTGGAAATAAGGATATGTGCAAAAACTAACTACACTGATTTGTCTATATATAAGTAAAAGTAAAAAAGTATAGAATAATGGTGTTGAATAATGATATAGGTAATTAGCAGAGATTAGTAGCCTCTCTAAAGAAAACAATTAGATTGTAAAATATCAACTATGGACAAGACCAAAAAGCCAAACAAAAATGCCATGGTCGGGATTCTACACCTAAACTTTTTATTAGGAACACCTTACTACCACCTAGGTTTGACCCCCTTTTGCTTTCAGAACTACCGATTGAACAAGGTACTGGAAACATTCCTCAGTGAGTATGGTCTGTATTGACATGATAGTGTCACGTTCCGCCATGCCCCAAAAGTGCTCTGTTGGATTGAGATCTGGTGACTGTGGAGGCCTTTTAAGTACAGTGAACTCATCATCGTCATGATTAAGAAACCTGACATGGCAGCAACATAACAACTCTAAGTTGGAAATAATGGGCCAGAATTGTGCTAAAAAAGTATCCCCCACACCATTACACTACCACCACCAGTTTGACCCATTGATATAAGGCAGGATGGATCCCTGCTTTCTGACCCTATCATCTAAAAATCACAACAGGAATTGAGACTCATCAAACCAGGCAACATTTTTCCAATTTTCTATAGGAAAGCTTGTGTTTCCTGTTTTTAGCTGACAGGAGTGGCACCTGGTGTGGTCTTCTACCGCTGTAGCCCCTTTAAGGTACAACGTGTTGTTTGCTCAGAGATGCTCTTTAATTGTAAAGGTTATCTAAATTACTATAACCAGTCTGGCCTTTTTCCTCTGACCTCTGCCATCCATCAACAAGTCCTTTGCATGGCCAGAACTGAATACTTTCCCATTTTTCGGGCCATTATCTGAAAACTGAAAGATCTCTGCGCGTGAAAATCCCAATAGATCAGTAATCCCAATAGTTTCTGAAATAGTCAGACCTTTTGACACACAACAACTAGCCACCTCACTTATCATCACCTTTCTTCCCCATTCTGACGCTCGCTTTGAACCGATCTCTTGACTTCGTATACATGCCTAAATGCATTGAGTTGCTGCCATGTGATTGAGTGATTAAAAATTTGCATTAACGAGCAGTCAGACAGGTGTACCTATTAAAGTGTCCGGTGAGTGTATATTGCAATTGTTGGTAGAAAGATTCAGCCATTGATAAGTACTGCCCCAATGAGGCTTTTGTAGTTTTAATTAAAAAATCATCCACTATACACCCTTCACTTCCATCTAGCTACTTTAGTTTCATGGTGCACTTTTCCTTTAAACACAGAGCCGTCTTCATCCTCCACACTCCTCTGCATTGAGCTTTTTCATAATGTTTGGATGAGCCAGCTGCAATCCAAAAACGCAACACAAAAAAACCTCTCCTCTGTTTACCAATGCCATTCTCATGCAAACAAAGTTCCCAGATGCATCGTGTCCTCCAGACAGTTTCACTTGCACACGCCCCAATGTATTCGAGTGGATGAGTGGACTTGGATTTCGACAAAACTTTGGGATTGTGGCCAAAACGTGTCTGGAAAATAATATAAGAACTCTCTTGGAAGAGAACGGGGATGAGATGCCTGTGTTGTAAATGAGGGATAAGGTTTTGCCGGGTATCCTGAGGCCATGCACCTGGGCTTCATCTCTTTTTCTCTCACTCTTTATAGCTCAAATTCACATCACTTCCAATATGAGAATGCCAGTGCACCAAAGAATAGGACAATTGCATTAATTGCAGTACATTTGCATACCTAATGCCATTATTGCAAAGCAATTGAAAGCAGGGGTCAGCAAACTTCAATATTTACTCTCCTTCCAATAACAAACATTTCTTTTATATCTGAACAGAAAACAGATGTTTAATAAAATTACAAAACTTACTTTCCCTGAGGTAATTGAGATGTGAGAGCAGCACCTCTGTGTTATAAACACTAGTGAGTCTCAGGAAGTCCTCTTTGTTCATTTTACAGAGCTCTTTTCCATCTGTGCTGTGGAACATAGATGAGTCAATCTCCTGAAGGCCGTATTCTTTAATGGCCCAGTCCAACCATTGTCGCACATGCTCAGGAGACCAGAGAGATGGGTCTGAAACAACAAAAATGTATTAACTTCTGCATTGTTTTTTAAATAAAAACAACTATTGAAACTGTGATATTATCCATCCATTAGGTGATGACACAGTGGGTAGCACTGTGGCATTCCAGTTAGAAGAATGTCGGTTTGAAGCTCACCGGTGACCATCCCGGATGGAGTTTGCATGTTCTCCCCGTGATTGCGTGGGTTTCCTCCGGGTACTCCGGTTTCCCCCACAATCCCAAAAACATGTTGTTAGGTTAATTGAATAATCTAAATTCCCCTTAGGTGTCAATATGTGAGTGAATGTTGCCCTGTGATGGATTGGCGACCTGTCCAGGGTGTACTCCCACCTCTCACCCAATGTGTGTTGGAGATCTGGCAGACCCCTGTGACCCCGAAAGGTAATGAAGAGAGCTAATTTTATAGTCCTTCTCATTTAAAATGCAAGTAAATGATAATTGTCTCTAAGTAAATATTACAAAAACAAGAAGACAAGTTAAAGAAGTTTCAGAAGTAACTAGAATCACATGGACTCCTTGAAGCGAATACACTTCAGCTCCGAAATGATATCACCCAGCAGCTTCACGATTTGTATTGTTACAATATTGTGATATATTGTGAAAAAATATATTGGTACAACCCTAGAAAATACTGACTTTGCAATATTAACGTTTTTAGGAGAATCAAAGTTCCGATTTACTTTTATTGAAACTTACCAGCAAATTTGAAGAACAGATTATGCTTTTTATGTTTAGGTGAATATATTGCTAAATATTACAAAATCATTCTTCTTTTATTTGAAATTAAAATTGGAATTTTTATTGGGCAATTTCTTGAAATTCCAAATTTCAACAAACCAATTAAGCACAAACGCATTAAACGACGTAAACATGCTTACAATATTTTCCCACATTGAAAATCTACTCAATTATCTTGACACTATATTTACCTGCTGGTACAATGACTCTCCTCTCATTGGTTGTCATGTTTGGGGGTGGAGCACATTTTTCATCCATGTATCCAGTATAGTTCATCTGAGACGTGTCCATTTTATTGCATTTTCCCACACTGCAGTCCACTGGAGACTCTCTGCTGGGCAAAAAAAAGTTAAAAAATAGAAAAAAAAATTAAGAGCTACAGATTTCACAGAGGCTTCATAAAAAGTAACAGGAAAACTATAGAAATAATTAGCAAATATCAAATTCCCATTCAAACATATTATGAAATGTTTACCAATTTTATTTATTTATTTTATTATTATTTTTTTTTTTTTTCAGAAATTTAAGTTGCTTAAGAGCTGAATGGGGAAAATGAACTATCAGACAAATATTACAGCTGTACAGTATGGAATAGATAACAGAGATTGGCGACAGAGAGGATTGTTACAATGAAGAAACCCCACGCCCTTCATAGTCAGCAGATCCCATTATAATTCAGCCATTTAACTGGTTTGTAGGTTATGGATCATCTGCATCGTGAGTGACCAAAGAGGAAGGCTTCAAAAATGGTTCAGCATACTAGTATGTATGTGCCAATAAATCTCAATATTTCAATATTTGTTTCAAAAAGCCAAACTTTTGATGTTTTTGTTCACTACAAAGAGAAAAATTCCAGGCCATAATATGTTTCAATTTGAACCATTATAGTTGACAATAATGATGACCAGGTTTAACATGATTGGCTCCCTTTGTCGAAATCTATTCAGCTAATTACGCTATTTATGGTGGAATACTGTTGATATGAAGAAGACCATCATTGATGGCCTCCATAAAGAGGAAATTCTCAAAAGGTAATTGGAAATGAAGCTGGATGCTCACAGAGAACAGTATTGAAGAATAGAAGAAGGTGTTCTGAGGAATAGAAAAATGTGAACTTGGCTTAAAAAGGTGCACAAGTGACAGGGATATGCGCAGGTTTTTCAAGCAGGATTTTCAAGCAAGGACATGCAGAGATCTGGGAAGGGCTTCATAAGAAATGGACTGAGGGCTACGGACGGAGAACGCCATGATTCAGACCACTTCTGAACCAACAGCATAGCTAGAAGCATCTGTGCTAGGCTAATGAGTCTATCGCTCACTCATCCCTAGTCTTCTTTTCAGACGAAATTCTGGTAGACATCAAGGTCCCGAAGTCAAGCTGTTTAAAGTTCAATGTGACGTTTTTACAATCTAAGATGGTTTGAGGAGCTATGTTATCTGTTGGTCAGGGTCCACCATCTTTTATTAAGTCCACAGTCTAACAGAAACATTTTAGACACTTCATGTTTCCAGTTGTAAAATACCTTTTTGAAAATTCAGATTTTGCCAACAAACCTAAAATAGTAGTATGATAACGTTTGCAAATTAAATTGTACTTCATTTTATTTGTATTTAATAAGTTGCTGCTAAATTAGATTAGCTGGCATAAAATGCTCCTTCTGGGTGTTGAAATAATGTTTCCTGTAATGAGGAGATCAATGATCGTGCTTGCGTTTGTACCTGGAGCCGTTGATGTGGTCGTACTCCCTCTTGACACTGACCCGCAGTGGCTGGCTTATCCACTCCTGCGGTGGGGCGAGGGGGGCAATGGGTGGGGCGATGGGGTTGATTTTGTGAGTCTGAGCGTAATCCTGAGCACTGGACGCTGTCATGTCTTGCTTAGCGAGAGGAGCAGCGGAGGCGTACGGTGGCTCAAATAAGGACTGATCTTCACTCACCACTGACAGCGCCTCCTGTAGGACACACATAATGACCCAATAAGGCATACACTTGCAAAAGCTGCATTCAACACAAGCACAAAGTTCAAAGGAAGAAGCAATTTTAAGTTAAGGGAAGATCATGGATTGCCTCTATAATTGGATTTATATCTCAGAACATATGCTCACACTGATTAATGGGATCAGAACAATAATGTTATTAATTGAATCCAATTTTCAAACCTCACTTGATTCATTTCATGTTAAGGATCACAGGGATCTGTTGGTGCTCAAATCTAGCAATGGCAGGGTACACCTTGCACAGCATAAAGTCCTAAGGTACATTTTCCATTTACCTGAACCATTTGGAGGACACCCATGCATGCACACTGCAAACCCAGCTGCTGGCCCTGAACTGATAAATAACAGGGAGAAGCACCCGCCTCGCTATTGTGCTGACCCAATGCCTTCTATCAGCCTACCATGATTTCCTTATCATAGACCAGATGTTGAACCATAAACCTTCAAGGAGCATTTTAGTAAATTATGTCTGAGGAATTGATCCAGAATGAAAAAAAAATGCAATGGGAAACATTGAAATTCATGTTTCTTGTACACTTACCCTTAGAAGTCTGAGCATTTTTACTACTTTACAATTTGATCTAAAAAAATTACCTATAAAACAGCTTTTTGTAGCAATGCTTGATTAATTTTAGGTACAACACCAGTTTCTTTCTTTTTTTTTTTTTTACAAAAAATGTTTTTCATTACATTACACAATAATTACACCCCAAACATGAAATTGTTCTGAAACACAATTTCGAGTATTACATTTTATTTTTTTCCAAATAAAAAAAATGGAGAATCTTGAAATTTTGACCAACTCAAAAATTGAGAACAAACCATTTTTATTACAAAAAGCAAAACTGTTGAGACAAAATCTAATTATAAATATACAATTTATTAAAATATAGAATATAGTGAGACAAAATATAAATCTCCAAAAAAGCAAAGACAAGGTCAAACCAATGTGAAAATTGTATTAAAAACTCGACTAACCTCTCCTAAACCTTATACACTGTTCCAAGCACTTTTTCTGCCATTGTGTTCTTTTTGTGCCAGAACTTTGAAAAACACAAGTCCTATCACAGGTCTCGTACTTCCAAGGGTTATTCTTTCTTTTCACCACTACTTTGCACTGATGGCACCGATTTGTGTTGTGTGTAATGAAAAGACGATTGCAACATTTTCTCTTGGAATTCCCTTTATGTGTCATAACTTATAAAGAGTTTTTTTTTTAATCCAAAAATTTCAAAACTAGTATTTTTTTTTTATCAGCCAACACATAACATTTGAAATCTGATATATACAATCGGTGGGTTGTGTCATTCCTACTTAATTCAAAACAGAGACTTAAAGGTATGGGTTGCATTTCAAAATGTTGTCTTGAAGTAAATGTCTTAACCAGCTCAATAATATGTTTATTTGTCCAAAATTATATTAAATTTGAAAAAAGACATACAATTTTTCCCTCATCTTTGGGCAAGTTAACCTACCAGTAAGCAATCATATTGTTTTTGTGAATTTCTAAGCTGGGATTTTCCGGAAGTAAATCATTGCTGACTTCTTGGATGACAATAAAAAGAGTGCTTGCATCACTTGATATGCTTCATATAACAGTTAAAGTGATATAAAAACACATTTTTGACAAGAGTGGAGCTTTACAAGCATTCTTGTTTCAACACAAGTACTAAATATTTATGTAAAACTAATAAAAATTTTCTTTATGTGTAGTTGTTTTTCAATTCTAATCACAAATTCAAGCTTTCAAGTGAATACAATGTGGATAGACCTAAATTTAAATTTGCATTTAATACTAGAGCGTGTTTACAAAGAGAGAGAAAGAGACAGAAAGAGGTAGATCCGGCCAGGGTCACTGCTACATTAGCTGTGCTTGCAGGCGCTCAGCTGGGGTGATGTCGTTTTATTAAAGAAAACAAACGTTGCAGACGAGCATGTCAGACGCTGCTGGAGAGAGTAAAAGACTCAGTGATGGAGAGCAGCGTTTGCAGTTTGCACGTGCATGGACTCCTCTTTGTTCAATAATACACACTAAAAACAAAAATAAATAAGAATACAATTCCTTGAACTTTTCTGAGACTTTCCCCTCAAACCAGCATCATCTTAGATCGCCAACCTCACCAATCCTTGAGAGTTTCAAAGTGTTTGAGATCATTGAATTTCAGATTAAATACCAATTAAGGGTTTTTACTGAAAACTGTAATCATTGGAAATATTATAAAAACAGTGAAGGGCTGCCGAACTTTCTAACAGATTTAGAACTTAACTTGAGCAAAAGACTAGCTGGATCAGACGCGTTTTCTCTAGGAACGTCTGTGGAGCAAGTGTGTCAGTCTGTTGAACAAGGCCAAAGGCATCTGGATAGCCCCCTGCAACGATGCTGGAGTGTAGAAATGAGCCATGCTTTCACCTTTTAAGTAAATGGCACTTTTGCTCCTCTGTGTTATTTTAAAAACAATGTTTTGATGAATGCCGATAGTCATCACTAAAAAAAGAACAGAGTTCTTTTGGGCTTAATGTTCATTTCAGCTGGCTACATGAGCTAAAGAAATTGGGTGGAGGAAGCAGACTGTTGGCATGTTCTCCTGAAGTCTCGAGCATGTGCAGACTCCTGCCTTCTGTCATGTTAGCGGTCAAATTTTAAGAAAAAAGGAGAAGACTGCACACATCGTCCATATTATTTTCTGGCATTCTATTTTCTTATTCATTTTACTCATTCCAGACTTCCTATTGCTTTCTTACTTATATTTTTATGCCACTTGATCATCCCACTCTATATTCATTCATTCATTCATCTTCTAACCCGTTTATTTCCTTTCAAGGTTACAGGGTCTGCTGGTGCTTATCTTCAGCCCACATTGGCCGTGAGGTCTAGACAGGCAACACAACTATTTAATTTAGATTATTCAATTAATGTTTTTGGGATTGTGGGAGAAACCATAGCAACCCAACCAAAGCATGAGAAGAACATACAAACTCCTTCCAGGAAGGTCACCAGCAAGCCCTGAACTGACAACCTTTTAACTGGAAAACCACAGTGCTTACTTCACCAAAAGAGTGCTTATGTACATAATTTTAACAATGTCTTTAAAATCTGTTATGAAGAATGAAGAAAGTTATATATTAGGATATTGGGTTCCTATGTAAACAAAAGAAAGAAATGTTGGGAAACTTTTCCAAGGTCCTTCAGGTTAAAAGACCACTGATCATTTTAGAGGAACGGAAAGCAGGTTCTTACACCCTCCATCAGACTTTAGCTCCACTTCTCCCAACCCAGGCTTTGGGTAACTTTTCCTGCTCATCACCGAGAAAGAATCGGGCGAACCACAGCTGCCCGCCAGTGGCACGATAAGTATGGCAGTGCTAAGGAATGCCTTCCTTGTGCCAGATAAGACCAGAGCTGCTATTATGACTGTTACACATTACTTAAACGCAGACATATCAGCCTGCACCATATAATTCATGATTGGCAGCCTGTCTTCCCTAAGATTAGAGAGACTTTAAAAATAGGGAAATCTAATTCCACACTCACACTCTTATGGGTCTTTCTAGAATTATCGGCACAGTTCAAATTTGTGGAATGAGTTCACTCCATGATAAAACTTCTATTATTTTTTATTAAATGTGTGTTTAATTCAATGCAATTTCAATAAATGAATAAATAATAATAATAATAATAATAATAATAATAATAATAATAATAATAATAATAATAATAATAAAATAATAAATTAATTGATTTTAAAAGTAAGGAGTTACAGAGATTATACATCTTATTTATTTTATTCATATTTATTGATTTTCCTGCAAATATTAAGTGTCTCTCTCAAGAAGCTTTTTAATACCTGTATAACTACATCTATCTATCTTAATATTTATATTGAGATAGTAGCAAAATAAAATGTGATGAAAATCCATAAAATTCACCAAAAATGACATTTTGTCTCTTGTAATTAATACACAGCATTGCGGAAAATATCATTAGTTCAGCAGTTTTTTTTATTAGTGAATTATTTTCTGCAGATTGCACTTAAAAATACTATTGACAATAGCATAAGCAAATGCACTTTTTAATGTAAAATTAACCAGTATAATTTCTCAATTGAAAATATCACTACAATTCTAGATGGAACATTTTATAAGTAAAGTGTTCAGACAAAAAATTCTGCATATCTGTGCAAAAAAAGTCTCTGGTCACTATCACCTTTCACATTTACATAGAGGCTTATGAAAGTCACTTTTATCCAAATCCACATAAATCACATTGGAAGAACACATTTAATCACATTTGCTGTCCCAGAGATTCCACCTCACAACTCTGGTGCTGCTAGCATCATGTTCTACTGAAAGAGCTTCAGGAAAGTTAGAACTCTGACTCACTTCTGTGGTCAATTTTGGACTGTGGGTGGAAGCCAGCATGCCTGCAGGAAACTCACACAAGCCCAGGGAGATCGTGCAAACCCAAAGCCAGGACCTGAACCACAAACCCCCTCCCTGACATGCATTCAACTTTTGATTGTGCCGATTGTTTACATGGTCAATTTCACTGTAAACCCCAACTCTCAAAACTTTGGAAACCGTTAACCTCATAACATCCATACTTTTAAGAGAACATTACTGAAAAATAATGAATCATTTAATTAGTGTAAAGAAGTGTGACCTGCAGTCATTTTGTATTTTTTATTTAGTAGTATAGCCAGAGTAACCAGAGCAACATTGGTCATAGATCTGTAAATATTCCTCATTTCAAAATCTAATTTATTTATTTATTTATTTTCATGACACATACTATCTGCAATCTCTTTTTCTATCTCTCAGACACTGCATCTTAATGATTCCGGTCTTGCTGAGTGCAGCAACATTTCAAAACATGTTTCGCTCAAATATCCAGATTCTAAAAGTGGGCTTTTGCCGATGTATTTTAGTATCATTTTTAAAATCTGCATGCATTCTTTAGATATATTGAGGTGTTACCATTTATGGAGCTGCTATTAGATTGTTTAGGTTAACAAGTAACCAAATATACCCTGTGAGTTCCCAAACTTAAGCAGATTTTAACAGCAGGCTACCATTACAAATACAACTTTTTACCTATATACCTGACACACTTAAAAGGTGCATGATGCTTCAGTGATAAACTGAGCTACAGGCTGTATCTCTTCTGTTTCATGATCAGATTCACCATGAACCCAGATTTTCACAGATGAACAGCCTCCATCATGAACACTAGCAAATATTATGAATTTTCTTTAAAATACTGTCACCTGGTTCTCTAAGTTTCTACAGTATACTTTAATTAATTAAGTATGTTTTGGGAGATGTAACTAGGACATGGCTGCCCACCAATTTTTCTATTTCGCATCTTTATAAGCTGATCTATCCATCTATCATGTGCTCTGTCCAATCAGCTTCCCACCTTCTCCACATCTCTTAGAGCAGGTCCTGATTTCAAACTCCTGAAGCGAAATGTGGAGGACACAGAACAAATTATGAATCAGTCACACTGTGGACTGATTCCGGAGGGGAATCGATTCAAACTATAAGCCAGCAGAGAGTGTTTTTTAGATATTCTCCATAGGAAATGTCCAATTTCACTCAATATGTCTGAATTAACCATGTCTGGTTTTGCATTGAGTGAGTTATATGAACGGTTAAAAGGTTCTAAATCTTTGTGTTTTTTGGATTCTTAATCAAGACGATTAATGAGACTTTATATTTTCGATATTTGCTATATAGCATTATTTTTAAACATTTCTTTCTGCCTTGAAAGAAAAAGGTTTAACACACTGATATGCAGAACCATCTTGCTGCCTACGTGAGCTGATGTGATTATACATTTAATAAGATACGATTTACGATTTTTTAAGTACACATTTTGGATGCCAGTATGTTGGACACCAGATGCCATTCTACATGAATGGGAAAGTATGAAATATTCTTCAACATCTAAGCTTTTTTTGAAAATCTATATATTTTTTCTATGTTCTACATGCGTTTATTCAAGTGGAGTACATCTGCCAGGTGGAGTACACCATGGACATTTCACCCGCCCATTGCAGAGCCAAACATCACTCCTAATGTGTCCTGAGGATAGAGTTTATACTTTCAGGAAGGCATGTCCTGCTCTCGAAGTGGTGGACTTATAACTGGGAAGCTTCGCTACTACCATCATGTTGCCCTTTCTTTGAACAATTAAACTGATTAAAGCTTAGTATCACCAGAGGTTATTTTCTTTGCATTTTTTTCCATATTCTCTCAATCTGTACTTTTTACAATGTATCCAAGGGTTCCTTTTCTGCTATAAACAACGGAAAAGTTGCACAGGCACCTTTACCTGAAACAGTTCTGAACTATATTGAATTATGACATAGATGATGTGCAAACTATCCCCTCAAACCTGATTGGTTGCCGTGCAAAGGAAGTGGGATTAATTTGGGATGTACAGACCCCGCTAAAAGCACTGTACTATTTAACACAGAGGCCATTCCTGTCTTTTGTTTCGGGAGGAAAAGGAAACCTGACAGGAAACCAGATTGTGTGGAACAGGAAATCCCGTGGATTGAGACCCCTCCTCAATGTCCACCGAAAAGTATACAGTTAAAAATCAATCATGAGTGCTATCTGTGTCACATTCCAAAGAATAACAGACAGTTTCCTACAGATTGGAAACAAGCATCTTCCATGTTGATGCGAAACTGAATTTCTGATGTCATTTTTACTCTAAATGAATGAAAACAAATAAAGCTGAAAGGCATGTAAACACATCTGGATTAGTGTTCCACTGTCCTTCAGTCTTTAAATGCATCATTAAACTAAATTATTAACTGTTGCACCATTTTGTTAAACTGTAGAAGAAGAAGAAGAAGAAGAAGAAGAAGAAGAAGAAGAAGAAGAAGAAGAAGAAGAAGAAGAAGGACGAAACAATTGTTGGTGGTGGAAGTATTATTTTTGTTAGTGTTTTTAGTATTATAATTAGCCACAAAGATAGGGGATCATACGTGAATGTTTTATTTATTTATTTATTTTTTCATATCATTGTGTTTTTTCAAGGAACTGTCAACACTTTGCACAAAATTGCTCGACAATCGCATTCATAACACAAGATATGGAACAAAAATCATCTCTCTTCTGTCCTCAGTCACCCCAGTGGATTCGAAAATGTCTATTTAAGATGATAAAATCTAATACAAGCATGATGTGTACAGCCCAAACACACACCACACCCAAAACCACTTATATGACCGCAAAAGAAGCTGCCCATACACCCCCCTCTCCATGCCCCCAAGAGTCAACAGTTAATCACAAATCATTAGCCTGCGACTGAGGATGCTCAGAATCGCACAATTCAAGCTTTGCTGGCTGTTCTCGATTAAATGTGTGGGTGTGAGGAAAACAAGCGTTTTAAGAGGAAAATAAAAGTAATTTTTAAAGGGGAAACGCACAACAGTGGGGACCACACACACGTTTTCTATGTATAAGTCGCTTTTCAAGCAGTTTGCGTTATCCATAGGCGAACAGGATAAGCTAATATCATTTTATCCGCGATCTCAAGAAGGAAAAAAAACTGTGCTGTAATATTTTCATGTGGGTGGGCTCCGCATTTCAGCTGTATGAATGGCTAAAACCTCGGCACGCTGCCACTCCAAGTGCGCAGCCACATCTCCAGCTTTGTGATTTATCCACTACAGCTTCACATTCTCACACAGACACGAGCGCCACGATACACTCGAAACCCCGACACAGCCTCAACGTGGACTGCTAAAAACACATCGCAAGCTTTTTTTCTCAACCAGACGTCCATCCCGAACAGCGGGAGTTTGCCGAGCGTCTGAGTGCGTACCGTTATGTATCCTCCAAGAAAGTTTCTACACGGTTTCGTCGAAAAGGAAAAGGAAACTTGAGGAGAAAGAGAGGGAGAGAAGAGGAAAAGCGCTGCTCGGAACGACTGAAAAGCCAGAGACAAGCTCTCAAGCTCTGTCCATCTCCTCTCCTCCTCTCTTACCTTGATAGTTCCGTCCATTTTGCGCAATTTTCAGTGGAGCCCGTCAATATTCCAAACATGACACGCGTCTGAATTAATTCCAGCCCCAGAAAAGCGGTGAAGAGACAGAGACAGTTTTGCCGGATGGTTTTTTTCCTCTAAATTTGGGAAGTGAAGTCACTGCGCTTGAGAAGGAAGCCGTGTATGCGCGCGCGCGTGTGTGTGTGTGAGAGTGTGTGTTTGAGCGTGTCACTGGCCCTGCCTTCATCACTGCACCCGAAGCAGGATATTTGTCCCGAGAAGATAAGACACCAAAACAATAGTGTTTCTTTCCTTTGGACATGTTTTCGCCTGGAAATATTTACAGAATGCGCGCCAGCTCCTTATGCGCGGTTCTTTTCCCTACATTAAACAAGACGGTTGGGTAGAGACACACTTTAATGTCTCAAAGCTGCTTGTATAGATTAATAAATTGCCCAGAAAACAAATGACACAATCCCGATCGGCTAATCACTTGTAACGCTCACAAATAAATGTGGTTTAAATAATAAAGTATACTTTTCAATAATATAAGTTGGGATCGTTATAAAAACACCAGTTTAATTTACCTATAATGAAGCGAAGAATGTCCCGAGATAATCCGAACTCCTTTTTCTGCAAAAACGAGTTTCCATGAGTAAAAGTAAAGCGCGCCGCGACGCGTCTGTCTGCTCCACACGTGTACGCGCCTCTGAATGCACACGAACACATTTCTCCTGAAACTCTGGAGCTGTGCTGTGGAGAAGCTGAGGCTGATTCCTCTCTGCTGTTCAACATCGTTTGAAATCAAAAGCACATGGACTCACATTTTTCATGTCTGCGTTCAGGATATAGGGCGATTTCTGTATTTGACAGTATTAAGCCTCTGCGTTAAATCTGCAGGGAAGTGCATTATTGTGTCATGCAAAAAAAAAAAAAAAACTATGTAGTTTAAAACCCGGTTTGAGACTGTATGGACGGGTACAGCCATCTGAAAGATTTTATTTCTGAATAACTGAACTCAAGAGATGATTCAAACTTGACCAAACGTGGCGGATATCAATCATACAAGTACCTAAAATATAACCGGTTTTTGAATTGTACGTGTTTGAATCTTTTTTTACTTTTGCGAATTGACACACCAAAAAAGCATCTAGCAAATAATATATGCACATGCTTAGACTTGTTCTAATAAGAATATTTTAGTAGGTATTTGGTAGAAGCTGTATTGACAACTGTTATTTTGTCTTAATGTAATTATGTTTTATATAACTTGTCAATGAGTCACGATAAACCATATCCAAAAATCCATTTTTGAGTTTATTTGCACACTGCTTTATTGCCTCTGTGAATGCGAATCGTCACCCCCATTATTCCTGTATGCTTTATATAGTTTCTATTACCGAGTTCCCTCTTGGCTCAGCCCAAACGTTAGCAGACCCCCGGATCTTGGGACCCCCTGACCGAGAGGGCTGTGCATGCCTAGGGGAGCGAGACTGAGTCTGCGCTGTTTTTGGCACGGGGGTCTGATGGAGGAGGTGTGGGGGGAGGCCCCCTCGAGAGCTCCACATCTGGATCCTGCTAGGGGTCAAGGCTTCTCCTGCCTGAGGCCTTCGCAGTAATTAACGGAGACACCTTGTTTAACCATTTCGACTCAGGGCCTCTCTCTCTCTCTCTCTCTCTCTCTCTCTCTTTCTTTCTTTCCCCTGTCTCTCGCTCTCTTTCTTTCCCCTCCCTCTCTCTTCAAACACTTGTTTGCCTTAATTGAAAAATTATACATTATAAAAAAAGTTTTGAGTTTGGTCAATTTCCGAAATTCCGATTTTTTGTATTTATAAAGAACAAATAAATAAAAACCATATAAGCCTACTGAAATGACACTAACAACAAATTAGAAGGGGTTGGCTGCAGATGGCCTAATGAAACTTTCCATCATCGCCATATCAGTTTTTAGGAACATTTTGGTGGTTGTAATGGAAGTCATTTTCAGCGAGCGTGGGACTTGATAGTCGAACCACATGTTTCCCTAGAGGGGCCGCTTAGACTCAACCATTCTTTTAATTAAAACACCATTATCTCTGAGCGCATGACGAGACGGGGATCTGGTGGAGAAGGGTCACTAATGACAATATAATTATGTTTTATGGTCTCGATTTCGATTATTATAAATGAGACGTCTCTTCGCTTGAAGCTAAACAATACATCAGATAGGTTAAATAACAAACGTAATTGTTTCCTTCAAAATGACCACTTTTGGCGGTTTACTGCAGCCTACAACTCTTTTATTCTTTGAAGCACCTGGCTATCAAAATCCACCTCGCATTATTTTCTAGTTTAAAGACATAGAACATGCATAATCTTTAAAAGATCAATGTCGTTTTATTTATGAAACAAATGTGGGTCATTAAAACTAGAAAAACTGTCTCTTTTCCCGCGTGGCACTTGCCCAGGTCATTACGAGTCCAGCGGCAACAAACATATCGGAAGGCCAATAAACAGATGCGTGTTGGTTTATGTAGCGAGCCGCAGAACATCTGGCTCGACGCTGGAGCTTGACAGCCAGGCATTTCTCCAACCACGACCTGTGGGAAGCCAGTGGCCCGACGCTACTGGAAAAACCCTGAAGTGCTATAGCTAGACACACTCAGAGAGAGAGAAAGAAAGAGAGAGGCTGAGAGACACACAGAGAGAGAGAGAGAGAGAGAGAGAGAGAGAGAGAGAGAGAGAGAGAGAGAGAGAGAGAAAGAGATGAATAGAAGTTGAAAAGAACATTCGAAAAAAGTGTGGGAACAACTTGTGCGAATGTGCTACCAAGTTACATAATGTCTAAAACAAGTAGATTATGTTTTTTTTTTGTCTTTTGTTTTTTAATCTTATACTTATTTGGTGGTTTAAACAGTAATAAGAAAAAAATGCTCTGCAATATTATTTTCAACCTTGCTTAAAAAATAAACTTATGGTCAATCCAAAAGGTCATTCAACCTATCCATCCACCCATCCATCCACTGAACCTTCAAATGGTTTGAGGAAACGTATTCTTTCCATGCAGATGCTCTATGCCATCTTTCCTTCTATCTATCATTCATGCATCCATCCAATTAAAACTTCAATTGGTGTCATGGTACTGATTCAGTACATCCATGATCCACACCATCTTTCTATATATCCATCCATCCATCCATCCACCCATCCATCCATCCACCCACACATCCATCCATATGTTCAACACCATCCATCATCAATCAATTGAAACTTCAAATGGTTAGACGTCACTGATTCCATCCATCTGTGTGTTCTATGACATCCACCCATCCATATATCAAATTGAATTCCACAATGTTGTGGCTGCTCAAATGAACGTCAGCCCAATGAACTTTAACGTGGATAAAGCATGCTCTTATTTGAAAAAAAAAAGATACACGATAATTATCCAAAGGCAGATAGACATTATCTCCGGTTTCTTATTGAGAAAGACACGTCACGCACGTCTAAAAATATAGGCTTCGGTACACAACACCGAACTGTCTGGCCTCCTGCTCGGGGCCATAATTAATTTGAGATTTATTTTTATTGGAAAGCCCCAGTCTCACCCGGCCTTAACCAAACAAAAACCTTAACCCGTGGCTTCGCTTGAATAAAGCGGAATATTTCTCTGAAACCGCTCTTTCTTGAGGCGTACTGAGGTAAATCCATTTCCCGCTCAAATTCTGCCCGCCAGCTAGGACCGTTTATTTGCAGCGCGCGAATAAGTGAGGAAACATTTCTGGAACTTATTTAATACACATTTTGCATTATTTGACCAGAACAAAAGCTCACTTAAAAAGAATGGATACAGACGTTAGAAGAGTTTGAAAACGTTGCAGACATAATGGAAATAAAAGTCAAATAATACTAATAATAATAATTGTGTGTGTGTGTGTGTGCGTGTGCGTGTGTGATAAAACAAATAATTATCATTGCTTGTATTATTATTCAACTTAAAAACGAATTATTTTGGCGTGTTAAATTGTTTAGCTCAGCTCCATCGTGCAAAGCGCTATTTATTATTCCGTCTGTGCATGGAAAGAAAGCTGCATTTCAAAGAGAAGGTTTTCCCTCAGCATTCCTGCGCTGCTAATGTCTCGAGACAAACAGAGGACTGTTCGTGGCACTGTGAAACTCAGCCCCTCTGTGCAGCAACACAAACCATGGAGTCTGCATGAAAAGCCCCCTTATGCAGGGGGGCAATAAGTCTCCATAACATAACAACTCGGCTCTGGAAAGTATGCTGATTGTAAAGATATAATGAATGAGTTTAGCAGGCATAATACTTCATTTTCATGGCTCTGCCTGTACGCTGTGCACTAAGCCTTTTGATACATTGAAGTTATTGCTGTGGCTCTCTGCCATAAATAACCATCCAAAATATGCCATATTCAACCTTTAAAAGCAGAGCATATTTAAAACAACTGTTTAGCTCGAAAAAAGAAAGCAATTCAGACATTATCATCGTTTGGTGAACCTCAAAATGTATGTGTTTGTTGTTTATTGACATGACTCAGGGTTCCTAAAACAGCTCGAGTTTTTCAAATGCAGGCACGACCCATTTTAGTTCATGCAAAAACACGTCTGCAGTTTGCAATGTTTACATTCTTCAAAGCACCTATGACAGAAATGCAGCTTGTTGAACACAATACTGTACCATTCATGATTTCTTGAGATAATAGTTAATAACATACATTTGTTTCCCGCTATGAAATGTTAGATATTTCACGCTCATAATATTCCTATGATTCATATCCTCACAAAACGATAAAAGCAGGTCAGTAAGTTTAGTCTCCTTCCATCAACATTACCTCGCATGGACGATGATGTCTTACCTTGACGTAAGACGCAGTGTCTGGTACAGTTTGAAACATTTTCATTGGACAGAGAGCCAGCAGAAAAGTGTGACGTTTTCCTCACGGCCCCTTAAAAGGAGAAGAATGAGACAATATCTATTATTATTATTATTATTATTATTATTATTATTATTATTATTATTATTATTATTATTATTATTATTATTATTATTATTATTATTATTGTTATTATGTAGGGGGGAAAAGCCCATGTTGATGTTTGTGCATGTTGTTTGTGAATCACTTTGTTCTCTCGACTGTCAAATGAAAAGTTGAGATCTGTTTTATAAGGGTCATCAGAGCTCAATTTATTCTTTTAAGAATAGGATAATTTTAATATAGGAGTTTTTTGCAGTTACAGTTGAAAATGTAAATGCAAAGGACATTTCTTAGTAAAGGCTCGTTTGTCCAGAACCAGGAAAATTGACGTCACTCCCAACGAACAATAAAACAATTTTATTATTCTTCATTACCGATTATTATGCATAATGAATTTTACACAAAGAGGCTGTTATACTTATAGTCAAACACATGTCCGCTGTAAAAAAAAAAAGTGTATTCTTGTTTGGTTCAATAATTTATAACAATCGGGCTTTTTAAAACCACAAACAAATCTAAAATATTGAGACACCAACATATTACAATTGGTTGCCTTTGAGATTTTAGTTTTCGTTCTCTCTGCTTTTATTATGTGTAGAAACCCCAATTTTTAGAGAGTTTGTGATAAGTCATTTTTCCTGGGATTTGCCCTTCCCCCTAGGGTCCTGAGCGGGCACATATTGAAACACTTTTGGTTTTAATAAGTGTAGCTTACACAGTCTGGGGTGAAAGGGCACTTCGGGGACGGTGTCTTTCGCCTCTCATTCTGCGCACAATTATAGAGCAGACTGGCACAGCATTATTTAACATTCCAGCGGTGCTCAGAAACGCAGTCAAAATAATCCATGACCGTATCATAACAGCAAGTAGTAACATAATCAAATCAGACAGTTATTTGAATAATTGTCCTGATTTTCCATTCGATTTTAGTTGTTTTTTTTTTTTTAGAAATTTTTATTTATGCAACAAATGTTAGCTTAATTAAATACTCAAATAAAAAAGTATTCGACGGATGACTGAAACTATATATATTAAATAGTTTTTTTATTTTAATAATCGATTTTAATTATTGCAGTTATATTTGTAGTCGTTGTACTGCAGATGAAACAGTACAACTTTGTTTGTGTTCTGTCGCATAGCCGAGATAGTATGACCATTTTGACATTTGCGCATGAAATATCGTGAAACTCACTGGAATGATCAATTGTGAATAGAAAGCCTAAATGAAATACACAAATAATGAAAATGCATAAATTGTTTCCACTTTGCATGGTACAAACATGCATTCAATGATAAATACGCAAGGATTCATCCAGTCGTCTGTAAGCTGTTGGAAAGCAAACACGTGCATCACCTGTCTGATTTTGAAATAGTGAAGTTACCCTTCCAGTACCTGAGCGCATACTGCTCGCAATGAATACATCAGGACTCTTATAATTCGCTTGAATTCTCCTGGCTTCGTCAGAGTTCTGGCTCGCCCCATAAACCTTCCCAAATGCATCCAATTTCTAACGTTAAAAGAGCATCGAATTCCGCATCTGGTGCCAATTAAGCGACTGGAGGCTCAACAGGACTGTAAGGAGCGAGCATCAACTCTCCTCCGAGGTGTATAGTGTTACATCTAAAGCGTCTTACCTAGCGTGGACTTGCCATCCATCAAACCACATCTTTCTAGACTGTCAACACATCGGCATTCAGCTAAACGCGACATACCAACATGACATTCAAATCTTCCGCCAATGAAAAGTAGTTCCACGTGCAAGTGCTGTTACACCGGAAAATAACAAGAAAAATGACAGTGGAACGACACTAAAACTCAGCCACTGCCAAGTAAAAGTAACAACCACAAACATCGACTCACCTGCCAGACTCTGACACTCGGGGATGTAGGGAATTTTTTTTTCTAGACTCCTTAATGATTAATCCTGACCAAGAGAAAGTGATTGTGATGGATAAGTGTGTGAGTTGAGTAGAGGAGGCGTGTGAGGATGTGTAAGGATAGAAAAAGAACGAATGGAGACTGGCTTCTCGTTGACCAATCAGAGAGCTCGAGCTCCAGTGAACCGTGAAATAAGGCAAATCTCACCGAAATAAGCACAAGACCATAAAACAGCACAAGAGGGAGTGGGGGGCTGTGGAGGATATCCGAATATCTGCTTCAGAGAGTGGTTCAAATACCTTTCGAAACTTCATTCCAATTTTAATCACCCCTTTACTCAAAAGGTTACTATCAAGACAAAACTATTTTGAAACGCTGAAATACATTTATTTATTTATTTATTTATTTATTTATTTATTTATTTATTTATTTATTTATTTATTTATGTTTCTTTGTTTGTTGTCTAAAGTATCACACAAACAACCATTCAAAAAAAAACAAACAAAAAAAAAAAACGAGTACTTCCAGCTCATGGTAAGTATTGATTGGCATCGCCCACACGTCATCGTGCCCCTGCCTGGTGCCTTTGACTGTTCACTTCACTGAGTCCATTTCCTCCCTGGTAAAACTCCCTGAGAGAAGCAGCAGTGGGTTTATAGCGTAAGCCGGTGGTGCGTGACCGGGACCATCCGCAAACAACCCAATCATCATTGATCTCGACTTGCGAATGAGCCCTGGACTCTTTAAAGGGGTTTATTTGAAAGATAAATGACACTTCACACTGATAGTTCACAGCAGGTGAAGCAAAAGCTGAATCTCATGCAATGTAACTTTTTAGCATGTTGTGGAGTTTCTTAAATTATACCAAGAAACACTGTCACAAGGGGTTTAACATTTAAATATGTGTGAAATTTAAAACCTAATCATTGAGTTACTCATAAAAATGATTCAAGTGTACTTAAAAATATTTAAATTAATTATCTGAAATGATTCATGAATGAAAAGCTACATTGCCAATAATCTGATAAAATGATATCATAATAGAATTGATGTAGAGTGGTATCTTACATACATTTCTTTAAGCCAAGCTTATTATTGTGTTTAATTTTTAAACTTTTTAGAACACAAAGAGATCTAAATGTGCTTTAATTAGTCATTGTACAACTATATATTATTAATGTTTTTTTTTTTTTTTTTTTTTTTTTGTCGGGGATAGAGTATATATTGTGTAAACACATCAATATATTTAGCATTCTTTTTTGATTGAGAAAAACTGCATTGGTTAATATGAATACATGCATATTGTGACATATTATTATGCATAATATGAATATATGCATACATTAAAAATATATAATTTCAAATATCAATATTCCACTTTAAAAATCAACAAGATTCTGGAAACAACAATGTGATACTCATTTGCAAATTGCAACAGACCATAGTTTTTTCAACAGTCTGCACATTGACTAACCCAATAATGGCTTTTGAATTTAGTGATAATAAATGACACTATTCATTTCTGTAATAGCAATTATGTTACATAAGGTGCAGAGCATAATAGGTTTAATTCACATGGTCTGTAACATTCCCTCAGGTATGCCCTTTAGAATAGGGTAACACTGCCATATGCACTATATGCATAAATTGAAAAATAATTTCAAAACAAAAAGACTTCCAGGAGATTAACAATGTAATTGAGCTGTATTAATCATCTGATTTAATATCTGATTTTAATGTAATATTTTGCAGCTATTTTGGTATCAGTTGTTTTAATTTGCCAAACATTACTTTAATATACAGCATGATAAGATAACCTCCATTTAGTTTTGGAGGTTTCAGATGTATGAAACACTCTGACTTTAGCATTTATGTTAAACAATTTGACAATAGAACATTCTTCACCTGCAATGAAGCATACTACAAATCGATTTATCACAAATAAACAAATAGATGGAATGCAAAACAATCCTTTTTTTCACATGATTTTAAATGTACCTGTTTAATTTAGGTAGGCTAAACCTGAATGAACTCTGACACAAACAGTGTTTGGAAAAGCACAACATGTTCCTGTACGATTGCACAAATTCTTCAGAACAATAGCAGGAAATTGCCACCTAAGCTAGACAGGAAACATATTCACTAAACATGCAACATCTGACTATCATTGACAACATGTGGAAAATACTTCCTTAATTACACAGACATATTTCATACCATCACATTTTTACATTTATTTAGTTTTTATTAATTTTTGATCTCCACAATTCCCTTTTTTGTGTCTTGAAAAATGTTACTGATGTCAGGAATGTGAAGAGATCAATGGCTGGATGACGCACTTCCATCCAAAATACTTCTTGACAGAGAAAAAAAAAACAAACAGAGCTTGTGCTAGTTCTCAGCTGTCTGTCTTATGCATATTGAAATTCTTGGTTTTACTGTAACGGAGGTAAAAAGAATGAAAAAGTCAATCAATGGGACCCATACAAATATGGATGCTGACTTAAATTTATTTAAGAACATTAATTGGCTCTCAAAACACAACATCAATCCAAGGTGCTTGTAATTCTGATGGAAAAGAACGTAGGACCCATAACAAACCGATAACTATTTGCGACAGTGAATTGAATGAAATTGGAAAAGGTTGTAGGAGGTTTGCATTATGGGATGAACATTTAAGAATAAACAGTTATTTGTGGTAATCTGATTGCTAAGGATGAATCAGTGTTGTTACACTTCTCACTATGTAATTGCACGTCCCTATCATTTTTTGCAAGCTGAGATAGAGATATGATAATTTGGTTGCTATGGAAAATAGTTCGGTTGCTATGGAGGGGTCAGTGACATATTATAATGTAATGTCTCCCTGTGAGTAAAACAAACCAACCCCCATGTCTCTATCATTTACAAAAGCTGAAAAATATTTCAGAAATTTTGGCTACTACGGTAAACAGTTTGGTTGTTAGGGAGCTGTCAATATTTTCGTTGTCTTTTCCCATTTATTTTTCAATGGCCATTTTAGGTCGTGGTAAATATTTAGTTCAAACACTTTTCCACAGTGTTTGATATGCTCTTGCATTGACTGGTGACCTCCATTAGTTACCCCATTTTAAGGGAAAATGTATCCGCATTCTCATTGATTTTCCAGAATTCCTTTATTGGTGCCACCCCAGAATGATAGACCATGGTGCAACCCGAGTCAGACCAATTTAGATGTAGTGGCCATGTTTGGGGGCTGTAGCTTGAACAGTCTAGGAATAGATGCCCAAAGCAAAATACCAATAAAAAATGTTAGCTTTTACAAGTCGACAAAACTGAAATGGCTCATGATATTTTTTTCCTAAATTTATTTTGTCCTGTATTTCTTATGCCACAATAGTGGATGTATTAAGGACCGCATGAGTACAGGATGGGAATTATTATAAAAAACTGTAAAATAATATGCAACTGCAGACAATGGCATATCGGCCATTTTCTGAAGAACATATTTTAAATTGTTTTTATTTTAACATGCAAGGCCTGTTTTCAACCAAATCTGTCTTTTGGCCAACTTCAGGATTAGAAGCAGTTATTCACCAAATATCTTCATAAAATCTTGAAATGTAAAACTTGCCCAATTGGATTAAGACTAATGATAATAACACCTCTGTAAAATGTCTCAAAAATGGTTAAAAGTCATCTTTTGTAGGCACGTAACTCTCATGCCAAATTCCTTAATCCCATCTCTTTATCTCAAAGCTCCTGCTTTGTCCCCTGAGACATCTCTAATGTCTGTCTCTTTAGGAATATACGAAACATGCAAATATGTGAGATTACATCAAATGTGTGTGTGTGTGAGTAAAACGAGGTCCAGGTCCTCCAGTGTAATTTCTTATTTACTTAACTGGAGGAGTGGGAGAACAGGAGAGATGGAGATAGCTCATTTTCCACTGGGCTTCTGGTTCTCATGGGGGACGTGGTAAATGAGACACTGGCACCAGTCGAGGGAGGGGAGATCTTTTCACGCAATCCCCGTCAAGGGCCACACGCAACAGGGCAAACCCAGGGGCGTTACTCTGCCAAACCGATGGATAGTTACATCACTCATCAAGCAGTAGAAAATAAATAGAGAATGACAAATCTGATGTTGCATGCTGTACTCTATATATTCTATGTTTACTGTTTCCATTTAAGTTTTAATTATGTTTATATCCTATTTAAAATGATGTAATCGTCAACCACCAGATGTGATTTGATTTAAATAGGAACATAAAACAACATAGTCCCTTAAAAAAATCATTGTTCATCATATTACTCATTTACTTAATGATTTTGTACTTGTTAGAGGCTGGTGATCTCTAAATCAGTGCATATGTAAGTTATAGAAAAGAGAACAAATATATTATAGAACCTAAATATATTCCACCTATTCTCAAACGAAACAAAATAACTGGAAAATTTGTCAACACATAAAGTACAGTAGTCCACTATAGTCACCAAGCATTAAACTAAAACATGTATTCAATAATAAACTCATTTAATACGGGCCTTTAGCTGTGTCCTCTCCGACGGGTAACTGCTTTTCTGGTTACCTGGGCTGCAAGACCTGGGTCTAGGACAATTATTAGTACATTTAGTCATACGTGTATTCCAGCAGTTAGATAATTACATATTTTGATTCCAGTGGTTTGTATTGATGATTGCTACATTATTTCAATAATTAAAATCGGACAAAAAATAAACAAATAAATAAACAGTAACATGCTTTTCATTCATTTCACAGTCACTGTACTTTTAACAGTATCATTGATTTTCGTTGATTTCAAAAATAATTTTTAAACAGGAAATAGTTTTTTTAAGCACTGCATTTATAGTATAAATATTCCCACTTTTTTATCGTTTACAAACAATCTGGTGTCTAATGAAACTACTGCATTGGTATTTACGTTTCTTCCGCAGTCACTACTGAGGGACTGATCTGAAATTGATTTTTGTGTACCATGCTATCTGTTCATAAACCATTTTCCAAACTTTATAAAAACCTTGTTATTAGAAAAATCAATCAAAGTAAGTCCCTATGGGTGAGAAATGTCAGAAATGAGAAAAGCCATGATTGGATCTCACCTAGGCACCTATCTCGTCTTCTCAGTAAACTCTGCAGTCTCATCTTTCAGCGAGCTTTTAGCCGGCTCTTAAAGGAACCAACAGCTGAAATGAATATGCTGTCACCTCTCATTTGTGTCCAGCACTGGGCCTGTGAGAGGGTGTGTTGTACAAAACCTACAGGACTCTCAGGTTCACCATGCCATGCTTTTTTTTTTCTCAGGGATTTGCTTTGAGGGCCGAACCCCAAACACACACATTCACCCGCCAGACGTGTCTGACAGGCTGAACTCCAGCAGACTACAAAACTCATTCATCTGGGCCTTGCCTGCTCAAATCTGGATCTAATAAAGCAGGAAACTATTGATCCCTTGTCTAGGGGTAACCCGCAGAGCTGGGGATCCACCACTAGAGGGATCTTTGAGCTACCAGAACTGATGCGCACGACTCTGTTTATGATAAGTTAAAGTAGTGCCACTTCATATTTTATAACTATGCTTTCAAATAAAAATAACAACAAAACTGTGTCGTATTTAGTACAGTAATTATTTGATTCCATGTCAAAGTCATTGTAACTGTCACCTCAAACCACTTTTCTCCAATGTCCTAACTTTGACCCATTATTCAGCAAACAGTATTCATTGTGAGAAGCCAAAAATGTGTAATGCTTTATTTTATATCTATTCCTGAGACCAGAGATCATGGAGACATTGGGAATGTGTACGGGTTTCATAGAGGTGAGTAAATACTGTGGTGTGAGCTGAATGTTATATACTGGTGTAATATACTGGAGGTGAATTTACTCTGCTGATGATTTACTGTGTCCCATCGATTTGGTGATTGCTTGACTCACTCAGCTTTTGATCCATAGACAATGTAATCACTGATTTCAATGTCAGTCATCTATGAGAGGCACAGAGGAAACCAATGCAAGCGCAGGGAAAATCTCTTTTCTAATGACAGCGACTAACCAAACAAGATAACTAAGGTAATGGAAACAATGAGTGCTCTGAGTATGTTTTCGATAAAATATTTGTAATATTTATAAAAGCTACAGGATGACAAATTGTGTCAAAAGACTACCTCTGGGAAGGATTCTGACAAAGATTAGTGTTTTTTTTTTTATTGACTATTTGGTCAGGAGAAAGCCTTGCCTGCCATCTTAATTAGAAATCTTTCCAAAGATATGCTATCAAGTTGACATTAAGATTTTGTGTTCGATGTGAACATAGGTTTTTTCTTCTACAATGAAAAAACAAAAAAACAAATATTGTCTCCATCTAAAAAAAGCAAAACTTACATCCACACGAACACTCAAAAACCCTGAAATAGTGTAAAGATACCAAACTAACAGGTGGAAGTTGATTCATGCCATTTACAAAATGAGTATTCAGCACCAAGTTTGCAAAAACAAAGGTACCTTGTTTAGTAGTGATCAAATAAGCAAAATGCATGTAATCCTGTACTTGATGTAAGTCAAGATAGCAGTGTAAACAGCAATACGGCCTCATTTTATCCGGCATTACACTTGGTCTTGGGAAAAACTCGTCCAAACGAAAACACACTTTGTAGCGTTTCCAAAACGATGAATCTTAAAAATAATTAAATGATTAAACATTTTTAATCTTGCATTACATGAAAACATTACATGAAAACAATGGTGTGCTTATATGTTGATGATCAACATAAAACGTACAGAACAATCTCCATTTTCAAAATAAATGGATACGTGTAGACAGGCCCTCATTTATCCATGTCTTTGTGGATTTAGCTTTGGTCACTGGTGCTGACTCATCCTAGAAAAAGAAGGAGCCAAGCCCATATTGATCCATAATATTCCGGGAGGATACCGAAATCACTTTTTATGTACACTGAGTGTTCTTTTTAATTGAAATAAGATTTGAAAAACAACCTTAGACCATATTGCCAGCGATTTTTTGTTTTAAGTTTGTGTGCAGAGATCTACATTTTTATCTGGTGTAGAGGTGAAGCTTCTGTTCTCCTGAGCCCCAGGGGAACAAATAAACCACTGAAACGGGAAACAGACGTCTGCACATGCAAACAATCGGTTTGGGCACTGAGGGGATCATGGGTTGTTCATTTAGAGAAACGGTCAAAAAGTCAGCACGGAAACAGAGTTTGAGGCTGTGTGTGTGCATGTGCATGTGTGTGACAGCATGGTGTCGCTTGAAACGCCCTGGAACTAACCACAGCATTCTTTACTAAAAGCAAGGAGACAGAAAACTGCCTGTTTCACGTGCTGTGAGAATATAGTTCTCTCTGTATGAGATGCAACACTAAAGAACATTTAATTTCCTGTTCATTTATCCATTCTGGTAGAAAAACAATCTGTAAACACAAAAATCTATTAAACAAAGAAGTTAAAGATGCTTTTGGTCTTTGTTTTCTACTCATCTTCAGCACTTCTTCATCTTCCTCATTTCTCTGATATATGTTTATCACCACTTCTTTCAGCACGTTAACTTTAAACTGCCAGCCAACTTTGTAAAAAATGACAAACAAAATAAAATAACAAAAAATACATAACTAGATTGCAAAATTTTTGATTCAAACTAACTTTGATGATGGCTTGTAAAATGCCATTTAAACATATTTTAAAATGTTTTCATTGTCAATATGAGTAACATAAACGTGATTTTTCAAAACTGAGCTATGCCAATACTGTTGCTATGGTAAACAGTGTGGTTGCTATGGAGTAGTGAAGTAACCTAATGTTCCCGATTTCACAGTAAAATAAACCCAACACATGTAACAAAGTTAGATTTTAGAAATGTTGGTTGCAGGGGTAAACAGTTTGGTTTATTTAATAAAAAAATAAATAAATAAATAAATAAATAAATAAATAAATAATAATAATAATAATAATAATAATAATAATAATAATAATAATAATAATAATAATAATAATAATAATAATAAATACTGTTTGCCACCCCAAAAAGTTACACAGGGAGTAATATTCATTCTTTACCAGGTTCTTTATCCAATTTATGTGGTTAATAATGTTTAAAGTTAGCAGTAAATATGAATTGCGGTTGCCAGCTTTGCCCTTTTGAAGCGCCATAAAGGATTCAGAGGCAGGAACCTACAATCACCAATAGAGTGCAGAGTTGAGCTGTGATCCAGTAAAGAACAGATGGAGAAAAAGCTTTTCATTAGCATGAGGGAGATCTTACCCTTACAAAAAAAATCTATTTTTTAACTTTTATAAGAAAATGTCATCATTGTTTATTTTTTTTATTCAAATGCACTACTTTAATGGTTGACTAATTATACAGATGTTATGATGGTTTCATTGATTGGTTGTGATTTTTCTTATCATGTCCAAGAGCTCATTGAATGAATGGCACCACAATGGCCTTGTGAAAAGCTCTGCAGCTTCTCAGTGAGATGACCACCAGTTCACGCTCGGTCAGTGAGTGGAGTATGTGCTTTCCATGTGCTTGTTCCAGATTTACTCTCAATCACCCTAAAGTGTCAGGTGTGAATGTAGCTCTGCAGTGGACTTGTGCTCTCCAATGTGAACACTGCAATTTAGTCACTAAAACCTCACCAAGACAAAGTAAATATTAAAAATGGACCTTAAATAGTTTGGCAGCACATCACAGGGTCAAATTAACTCACCATTCCCACTCATAATTACTATCAAGCTAAAGTAAAACATTTTTTACCCAAATCAGTTTAGATTTTACACTTTATAATAAAAAACAACTACTTCTTAGCCAATGTAGTGCATCACTACATATCCTTATGGTTTTATACATGCATGCTTTAAATTTTTCCTCATTGTTTTCTTCAAAAACACTGCAAAAACCAAGAAATTTCTGAGTCATGTTTTTCAAGAGCGCAGCGTTACATACTTGAAACACTCATAAATGAGGGGAAAAAACACATTTTTTACACACACAAAATGAATAACTTTAACTACAGAAAAATGTAGACACTACACTGACAGACACCACTAGGTCTTAGAGGACAAAACTATTTCTAGCTCGGTCCCTGCAGTTTTTAACAAGACAAAAATGAGGTAATCGATGATTAAGCAGATTTTATTCATTTACCCTCACTGGCCACTCATACCCGGTTTTACATAGTTTTCCTTCAGAGTTAATTCCGATCATACCATTGAACTTCTCAGCAGAAATCGAGACTCATCAGACCAGGCAACGTTTTTCAATCTTCGTGTAAATCGTAACCTCTGTTTCCTGTTGTTAGCTGATTTACTAGTTGCACATGGTGTGATCTTCTGCTATTGTAGCCCATCCGTCTCAAGGTTTGACGTGTTGCGCATTCAGAGATGCTCCTCTGCAAACTTCAATTGTAACGAGTGGTTATTTCATTCAAGTTGTCTTTCTATCAACTCAAACCATTCTGGCTATTCTCCTCTGACTTCTCGTACCACAGAAGTGCCTCTCAATTGATATTTTCTCTTTTTCTCGTTTTGGTTGCGTGTGAAGATTCCAGTAGATGTGCAGTTTCTGAAATACTCACTTAAATCACCTTTCTTTCACATTCCAGTGCTCGATTTCAACTGCATCCTCACCACGTCTACATGCCTAAATGCATCGAGTTGCTGCCTTGTCATTGGTTGAATAAAAATTTGTGCTAACAACCCGTTGGACATGTGTACCTAATAAAGTGGCCATGAGTGTAATTTCTAGTGAATAGACAGTTTACCAAATTCAGATTTTGAGTTGAATTTGAAAAAAATTTAATTGAAAGTTGTTCAGTACAATTATGTTGTGTACACTTTCTCAAAGCCACATTTCTGTTGAAACTTGTGAAAAATTCAATATCTAAGCTCAAGAGAGATGTTATTTTTTATGTTGGATGCCTGTCTTGCATATTTGAACTGATTTAAGTTCAGATTAAACTTGTGACAGGAACCCTGTACACTCACAAGCTGCAGATAAGAGCAGAGAGATGTTTAATCACCAGCAGAGAGAGAGAGAGAGAGAGAGAGAAAGAGAAGCGTCCTCCATTTCCTCTCCGAATATCAGACGACAGGATAGACGCTACATCCTTAAACCGCAGCTAAAAATACTCCAGCTGCGGTGTTTGTGTGTGCTCCTCTGGTGAGGGATCTTTGATGGAGCACGAGCTGTTTGTTTCTGAGACTCTGATGGAAAGCTCCTGAGATCTTCAGCATCAGTTTCCATCAAACTTGAGCTGGAACTGCAAAAGACAGACTGTGGGAATTCTCTGGCTTCTGATGGATGTACTCACGTTGACGAAAAATGTACATTTAAAAGCACTAATTGCTCAAATTGTGACATTATAAGATGCATTGAGAGTTTCTGGTTGATCATCTGAATATTTTCATGTCATTATTCATATATTTTGTTTGGTTATTTGCATATGGATGCTTACATTTCTATAATTTATAAATAATTGACCAATTAATTTATATCAAACTGAGTGTAAATCAGAGAACTTAACTGAAGATTTGCAACAGTTACCCTTTTTTCAGGTTTTCTCCATGGAAGCTGAATATAAACAGAGAGCATGGCAGCTGGATTCCCTCAAATCTAACCAAACCCACCAGAGTACTCTACAGACAGGCTGTTTTACAGGACTTTCTCTTAAACACTCACACAGAGACAGAGGTGATGGAAAATCTGCGTTACACATCTCCTGTTTTGAAAATAGGAGTAACAGAGCAAAATTAGGACTCACACAACTCTTTTCTTAATCATCATTCTGTGTATGCTATAGATGTCAGATTTTTCACCACTAATGAAGAGAAGTTCTGTGCTGTTGAAACTCCAGCATTGTTTGTATTGGACTGATCCCAATATCCTATCAAGCATGAGAATTATTTTTTGCTCTTTTGGTCGGACTGCCCTCATTTTTAATCTTTTTTTTTCCCCATTCCAGCTGAAATCTGCTCCACTGGCACTAATAACACTCTCCTGTGATCCATCTCCATAAGGAGACAGTTTGAGATGAAACACCTGTTGAAGGCAAAAGCTGAGCCACAAAAATGCTCACAAAACAGATTAGTTTTTACAAAAACGACTAGTGGTGAAAATGTTACACAAAATTTGGTCATTTTTTTGGGGCTGATGTAATAAACTGTTCACTATATTGCCAAAATATCCCCTTATCTGCTTTTTGACACATATGAACTTAAGCGGTATTTATGCTTAAACATCTCATTTGTAATGAATAGGGTTAGGAAATAGGAATAGGAAAATCACACCTCCTTTTTGAAGCTCTGGTTAAAATACTATTATGCACACTCAGCACTGCTTTTGCACATGTTTAGGGGATTGGACTGAAAAACCAAACAGCTTCGTCATTAATCCTTAGAAATCTCTGTGCACACTGGTGCGTGTGCCAATCACAGCGGCTGTTTTGAATAAAATAGGAATGATGCAACCTACCTATTGTTTAATTTTGATTACAAATAAAATGTAGGTTTCAAAATGGTTATTAGTTTGATATTTTTGGTTTTAAACAAACAAGAGAGAACACCAAAGTTGCAAGGTAATTCAAATTAAAATTGAGAAAATGAACTATTGTCTTTCAGTTTATAAACACCAAATTGGTGCAATCAGTGCCATCTAGTGGTGAAAAGAAGGGATAACCCTTGGAAGTACAAGAGCTGTGATATAGCCTGTATTTTTAAAGGTTCTGGCAAAAAAAAAAGCACAAAAAGTTTTTGGAACAGTATTTAGGAGAGCTTTTTTGACCTTGTCTTTGTTTAGGGGGATTTCTGAATTTTTATTTTGTCACAACACTTCATTTTGTTATAATTCTCAATTTACACAGTAAAAAATGACAACGTGTAATACTCTGAAACGTGTTTGTGTACATTTTCAGGTATGTGGTGCAACTATTGTGTAAGGTTATGAAAAAAACGGTTGTACTGTTTTTTAAAAGGTATTTATTATAGCAAATTGTAAAGTAGTAAAAAGACTTCTAAGAGTTGAAATAATAAAATTCCTTAGTTTGGTGTAACATTCTACAGACATGAGTGTAAAAAGTTCCATCTTTTCACAAGCAAGTTGGAATTTCCACCGTTCACATCCATGTCGACATCAAACCCCACCTTCTCCATCTTGAATACTCAACCCCATAGATGACACCAACACACAGGAATCAACTTCTAAAGATGGGGCAGTGTCATGATGTGCAAACTCTATAGGTATAAAAACTGCCCCCAAATATCTATGATGACTGAGGAAACTAAGTTTTGTTGTTTGTCTGGAAACTGAGAAAACGTAAAGCATCACATAAAGGGCATGTTTGTACAACTTAGGCTCATTTAGAAACTGTTTGCACAACTTGGTAAAAGGATTTGGGAATTAATTAAAGAAAATATCAAGTACTAATACCATTGCCAATGAATGTAGTCATTCACAGTGCATAATCAGATGGTAAAAATGTAAAAAGACACCAAATTCTGATAATTTTACGGAACTTTTTAAAGTGAAAAATTTTCCATTTTGAAGTCCAAGTCGACACTTGGTGAATGCATTGAAAGGTCCAATGCAAGATTTTTTTTCTCCGCTAATTAAAACCATCTCTTAAAAATGTCGTTTGTGCAAACATTTGTTCATTTCTCTAATCTTGTGTTTGGACGATCGAGAATCCACATTGTCATAAAGCATTATGTACTCTCTTTTGTCATAATATCCATGTCTTTAATCTAAAAATAGCTCCGCAAGAAATAAAAACACAGCTTCAGCAGAAAAAGCTATTGGCTCTGTACCTCTCGGAAACACTGAGCCTGAAATAGACTGAGACTTCATAAAGAGGCTTTTCTTTGTAGTGGCTGGAGCAACATCTGTGGGGCAGTTTCTTCAGGGAAAGAATGGGCAGTGAATCAAAGACAGGATACATCTCCAGAAAGAGAGGGAAGAGTGGGAGTACTGTCTCTCACTCAAACCATTAAAGTGATCCTTTTCTAATTAAGATGGTCACGAAATAGGTTTATTAAAATCATCTTTATCTAATCTCACTGACACCATCCAAGATAATTTGATTTTTGTGACTGAACTCTGTTTAGTATTTACTCTTGTGATTGGACAGGAGAACTCTGTAATACAAGTGATTGAATGGCATAATTCATAAAAAAGTTTATTTAAGGAACCATCCTTGCCTCCCCTTCCAAGGAATCAGTGCAAACCAACGTTTATCAGGACTGATTGTAAGGTAAGGACAGACACATCTAGCTCTCTTGGAGAGTTAAAGAAAGCCATGCATTATTGGGACTAAACTTCTGCCACAAATAAACTGAAAAATGCAAAGTGTTCAAGCAGAACCCTGGAAAATACCTAGCGGTAAGCGTTAAAGTTAGGGTTGTGGATACTCCATCACTAAGGATTTTGGTTGGCTTTTAGAACTTTGACATTTTTTTAGACCAAATGTTAGTCACTGTACAAATATTTCCATATTTTTGCATTATTAAAAAAAAAACAAGAGTGCCGTTAAGTTAATTTTTTGACCTCGTCTTTAGCCCTAAACTGTTAACCGATAATAGTGTGTGTGCAAAGCAAGGGATGGCAAAAGCAATCCAAACCCACTGTTTGAGATGTCAGGCTATTGCAAAAGCTATTCATCACCTCGAAGCAGAAGTTTAAATCAGGCTGGTAATTCCCAGAATGCATTTTTTACAGCCCTCGGTGCACACATACTTTAGATTTGGGTAGTAACTAATTAAATGCAATTAGACAAATCTCAAGTCAACCTTTGTACGATCTCTTCTTCCCATTTAGTCTCTGCAACCTCTTGTTTGAACCATAGACTGAAAAAAATATGGATGGTGGGACACCACCTACTGCCATTAAGCTAATAGGTGCCGATGTCCGGACACACACACACAACTTCCTGTTAAGAATGGAACCGTCGTGGTTACAGAGCTCCGCCTCGAGTCTTTCGCATCGTCTCAAGCATTTGAGAGTGACTTCTCTGAATTTAATTGTTGGCTGCGTAAATGATCTTTTTTCGCGACTTTGTTCTGTGTAACTGTGAATCATAGCTGTCAATCACATGGTTCAAATTTATTTTGGAGTGAAACTTTGGACAAGTTGGGTTCACTTCGCACTATCATGCTCCGTGAGGACAGGAGAAGGGTGTGAGCAGTAAAGCAGCCACACAAACACATGCATATACACAGAGTGATGGAGGTTTAGACCCCTGACCGGAGAAAAGTGCTCTGTTTAATGTACAGCATCACAAGGCCTGCAGAAAAGAAAGGGGATGAGAGACACTCAGGGAGTAAAAAAAGCAGCAATAATCTACACAAAAATACAACATTTTGAAAAAAAAAGATTATCTTTCTGGAGGGATGCTCAAACCTTTCCTCATTTACTCATTCAGTCTGTTTTTATATAGTTACATTTTACTATTTAACATTGTAACTCAAAGGAATATTGGTATGTTGTATAAAGAAGTGATTCCAGAACGGCCAAATAACGGCAGATTTGGAGACTGACGAGAGCTTAATGCTCAATACTGAAATCGCCAGACACTGAAACTCATACATTGAAAGAAATTGATGTCAAGAGATATCGATGTTGCATTTTATGTGTTACAACTGAACAATGTTGAGAGTTCTTGTGAAAGAGTTGAGTAACTTGTTTATTTCACTTCACCTTAATTTAAGAAAAACAAAAAATAGGATTGGGAGATTGGGATTGTGCTGGCTGGGGCTCTGGGGATCAGGTAGGTTGCTCTGTAAGGTGGTGCAGCCCTTTTTCTGGTTCTCATTCACAGATTTATTTTAAATAAGTCTAATCAGAACAGCACTTCATAAGTCATATTGCTGTCTTTCTGTCCTTCAGGTTTTGCCCTTTGATTATGTTTCGTCTGTGCACTCTTCTTTACACTTCTTACATTGAACTTAAAAGCATATCATGGTTTACATTCATGGGGATCTTTGACAGAGCACTTTCTAATTCAAACAAATAGGTGCAGGTTTCTCACTCAAAGCAAAGTGTCAAAGACAGGGCACAAGTGCTCTGAAGAAAACCGGTGTAGTTGAATTAAATATTTCATGCAGGGAAAACGGTGCATATGGTCAAGTTAATGAACTCATCTAATAGCTTTTTTTTCAACCATAAAGTCTTCTAGTATTTATTTATTAATTATAAAGTCTACTTCTAATTTGAAACCACAAAGTCTACTTGTATTTTATTTGTTTAGCATAGAGTCTATCTGTAATTTCATAACCATAAAGTCACTTTGTAATTTTAACCATTAAGTTGCTGCAAGAAAAAAATGATAAAAATAATTAAAAGATTTTGGGGAAAAATGCTATTTATCTTTCAGAACTCAAAATATGCAGCTGTGTTACTGTGAGCAGAAAACATGAAGCCTGGGTGGCCCTGACCTGTGAGTGTGTTCAACCAGAAGAGGCAGTTGTGTAATCATATCTGTCTGTTTGTTAGTTGTGAAAACTGAAATAAGCAAAGGGTTTGTTGCCCACATTCAAAACATTTAACCATTGTGGTCCTTAGTGGATCGCAGTCTGTATATGGAGTCTTGCACAAGTCTACAGGGCAGAGCAAGAGGAAAGTCATCCATGAAGCATTTGTTAAACAGACAAAGCACAAGAAGAGATTGGTTCCAATCAATCAATCAATCAATCAATCAATCAATCAATCAATCAATCAATATACTGTATTTAACAAACAATTGTAGACACATGAAAACAATGCTTTCAGAAATATAATTATTGGAGGTATATTTTTTATATATTACAAAATGCAAAGTGAAGGACCACAAGAAAAATCTATATCTAATAATATAATGCTACTACCATTTACCTACAAACCAGCATCAATTCTCTGTAGTCGAAGGCTTGTTAAACGAAGGGCCGTAGAGCGGTACAATGATCAGTGTCTGCAGGCAGCAGTGAGGCATGATGGAAGTACTATGAAAATACGGAGTTGCATAAACAGACAGAGACTTATCCATCAAGTAATATTAGCAGGCAAGCCTATACCTGATGGCAGTAGCATTCTGCAGAAGGACAATGTCCCCAAACATACAGCCATGGCCCCCACAGAGCCCTGATCTCCTCATCATGTATCATCATATATGAAAAGCAAGAGGATGTAAGAAAACTACATCAACTTCCAAAACTGTGTGAATGTGTTGAAATCTTCATTTACTGTACTTTAATCATTGATTGAAATAAATGAATAACCATATCTTTTCACACTTGCCTAATTATTATGCACATAATAATCAACAATAACATAAATAAAATGACAACGCAAATATAAAAATAAATAAACGAATAATATTTTTTTATACATTAAGCCCTGTAATAGTGAAATTAATTATTTAATAGATATAATAGTGTGTGAATAACACATACCACGGTAATACGATAAAAGTGAACATTGACGAACAAATAAGTAGAAATTTCATGCCGATGTCTGGGTTTGAAAAGAAAGGAGCTGAGGTCGGAGTTAAGGAGGAGGTGGGACTCGGCAAACGCGCTCTGTCCAGCCTCACCAAACACGCGACAGGTCCAAACACGGATCACAGACCACCGATCATCAACCCCCGGACAGGGATTCCGGTAGGTTAGACTCATCTCTCTCTTACATTTGCTCTACCAGCGATCTTCTCGCTAAAAGCTCTACTTTTGGGTGGTTTAAGAAGTGTCCTGGATAAAAACGAGTACTTCAGGAAGGACGCCAATTAGCCTTCACCGAATTAGTGACGTTGGAGAAATGCGACCAAAAAACGACATAAAAATAAATAAATAGGCTAATGATTATTTATTCTGCATCAGCTTGTTGGAGTTTTAAAATGCCCTTTTTCTTCTAATTTACTAAAACAAACTATTTTGAAGATCTAACTGTTGAGGCGATGGTGCTTGTTCCAAAATTACATTTGTTTACGTTTCCTGTCAAATTTTGTGTTCCATTTTTTTTACAGATTCCTTGTTATGTTTAAACATGACATCTAAGAATAATTACAGTAAACCTATTGGCTTATTGGAATTGCTTGTGTGAACGTATTTACAAAAAAATTATAGTTATGAAAGTTATAAAATACATCTTGCTTGAAATAACTGGAATAATTCACCCAAATGTAAATAGTTTGTCTTTCTTCAAACCTGAATGATTTTATATTAGTATATTAGGCAGCTAGTTTCTAAAGTCTTTGCTAGTTTAATAAATAAACGTATGTGATCACAAACTTTATTGAATGGTATTGATGAAAGATTTGTCTCTGAGCTTCCCTATGCCTGTCCATGTGTATACATACACTCTCCCTCTTTCTCTCTCTCTCTCTCTTTCTCTCTCTCTCCCAGATAGAAAGGTGTAGGTAGTGGCTAAGATTGAAAGGGGGATTTTTTTTTATTTGTTTGCATTTGGATATAGAGTCCAAAGTGTAGAAGCTGGTTGGGTAGAGTGTAAGTAAGACAAATTTGGTGTTATGAGCACCTGGCAACTGTTGGAGAGGTGATGTTGCATATATTTGAAATATTTGTGCAGGTGTTTCAGGTGATTGGTTCTGCTGGTTTGCGTGCTGGCAGGTAAATCGCTCTGGTGTATCCCACTC
The DNA here is from genome assembly GCA_007224835.1 of Danionella cerebrum. Classification (NCBI taxonomy): domain Eukaryota; kingdom Metazoa; phylum Chordata; class Actinopteri; order Cypriniformes; family Danionidae; genus Danionella; species Danionella cerebrum. The sequence continues at coordinate 111,813 of SRMA01026500.1, read as the reverse complement.
AATGACTGTTAAAAAAAAAAAGATGTGAAACTGCCCCTGCCATTTGACCATTTGGGGTCACCGCAAGCATGATTTGAGACAGAGAGAGGGTGCAAATGCACACAGATTCCTGATAAGAAGGGTGTGATCATGGTTTCAGAGCTCCACCTTGAGTCTGACTCTCCCACCTTACATGTACAGCCTGTTACAGTCACAGTGTAAGCATAAAAAAAAATTTAAGAACGACTTCTCTGAAATTCATCGTTGGTATAGCGTAAATTTTCTTTTTCACATTGTGATGACTGTTTTCATTAAGCACAGCTCAGTAACTGTCAGTCATAACTGTCAATCAGTATATGAGCATTACGAAAATATAATTAAAATACAAAAAAATCTCTTCATATTTTTCCACTGTATAGATAACTATCACATATTTTTGTAACTTCCGAATTATTTATTTATTTATTTTTTTTAAACATTGAAGTGTTTTCTGCTGGAATTCACATTTTCAATAGAATTGTTTCTGTAACGTCTTCTCAATAGTTTTTGGTTCTTGTCATGTCGTTTATCCGCTTGAGTGGCAGGTTATTACTGATCCAGGTTAACCCTGCGTCTGCTGGAGACTCGTGTGAGGGGTAAACAGCAAGTGATTGATGGGGGTCACAGGCTGCACCACCCTCACCTCACACTCATCTGTTTGCATGTGTGTGCAGCTCTAGATCCAGAATGAGTTACTACCCGGATCCAGTTTCCTCCTGTCAGGCTCCTCCACCAGTTGACTGTCTGCCCCTGATGGTAAGAGATCCAGCTTCTCCATAAATCACCTGTGCTTGGCAAGAGCTGACCAGCATTCACACAAAAACACATGGATAAACGTTATCATTTTAAGACTTGACCTGAAACTGCTGAATGGGGGGTTGTGGCCTAAAGCCACCAGATAACAGTTGTGTATGAGCTTTATTATTCAAACATCAGTGAATAGTGAATTTTATTAGTTCATATTGGTAGCTAATAAGAGTCAAAGCACACAATTTACTCCTTACTTTCCTCCTCTTTTGCTTTTGTCTTGTGATTTACATTGTCAGCTCCGTCACCTCTTGCTTTCATGCAGTGCTTTCATTTACTGGCTGTTCTAATGCTAAGTGCTAAGCCAGCAGAAGGTTGGAAGTCAATCTGATTTTACTGAATGTAAATGAAAATGAACCTTAGGGTCACTGTGAATCTGCCTCTGAATGCAGAACATTGTTTAAACATGCATCACCACACATGTGAATCCAGAACATTTGAGTAAACGCGCAGCACAAAGTCTGCAGGACCAATTAGTATGGGGAATGCTTAAAGGGTAGCATTTACTTTGTCACAAGGGTGTACAGTTTGTATAAAAAAATAAAATCATAAAAAAAGATTCTTCACTCACAAAATCATCATGGATGGTCATCATGCACCGAACCTTTGTTTATCTTCAGAACATAAATGAAAATATTAGAGTACTGTATAACTATGAGATATATGGTCCCCATTATTAAAGGGAGTCTAGCTGTTCTTTTAAAGATTGAGAAATAAATAAAGACAAAATAATTCAATTTTTAATACTCTCATGGTTTAACATAGTTTATTTTTATATTTTTAATGAGTTCTAGTTAATCTCAGTGTCCCACTGGAGACTTGAGAGAAGTAGCAGCCGATTGTCCTACAGAAGTGATCCCTAACACCCAGTCTAGAAAACGATACCGGTCCTTGTATGAATTTGTACCAGACTGCTCAAGAGTGGCCTGTTTTACTGAATCTGTACAATTTTTTATTTAAAAAAATTCATATTTTCTCGGTTAGATCTCCAAAATGTAATTCACAAGATAGCAAAATACATTATGTCTGATGCATTGGAAAGTGTTAGAAAGAAAAGAAAGCTTTTAACAAATAATATAAGTCATACTTGAAATATACGTAAAACTTAATACTCAGTTCTAGCTTTCCCTGGGGTTCGAACACATCATATTTACATTGTTAGTGCAATGCTCTACTTACTGTGGTGGTGGTTAGGACAGGTGAATCCAACACACCAGTCTTGTTCTGCATAATAACTGGTTACTGACTCTAATGAGGAATATCCTGAGGACCAGTCTATGAAAAGAAAAGTCCGCATTAACCCTTAGAAGACTAGCGTATCGAGACAAAAGGAAAGTTCATAAAAAGTTTGACAAGGACAAAATAATGTTACTAGTGGAAAAAAAAACAAAAACAGACAAACCTTTCCTAATCCTTGCACACTGTTGCAAACACTTTTTGTACCATTGTGCTTTTTTCTTCCAGAACTTTGAAAAACACAAGCCATATCACAGGTCTTGTACTTCCAGTGGTTACCGCATCTAATAACCTTTTGGCAACCCACAAATTATGTTTGAATTCAATATTCAAAATTCAGGGTTGAGTCATTCCTACTTAATTCAAAACAGCCGGTGTAATTTGGGCTCACATTGCTCCATGCAGATACTTCTAAGGGTTAAACCAGTTCAAGGTGTGAAAAAGTTTAGGAACCACTGCCCTACAGTATATACCAGATTATTTAATTATATTAGCATAAAATAATATTATGCTTTTAATGTGTTTTTAGAACAATTCAAGTAATCGCAAAGTTCTAACTATTGTATTAATATCAGAATCAATGCAATCATGTGATTTGTTCAGGTAAACTATCTGCTGTAGTTTTTTTTTTTTGTCCGAAAACCTAACTTTATACTGTTTATGTTACAAAGTGAAGAAATCGGCAACCTTTGTTCAAGAATTATCATGTTTTACAATGAACCAGATCAGAAATCCAAATTTGTCCTTTTTTAACCATTTACAACTTTTCCATTTAGTATAGTTTCCTGGTATATTGGCAAACACACCACGCAACTGATTACCTGAAACATGGTATTATATCAATCTAGTTTTAAAAATCACATTCCTACGTGTATTTTTTTCACCCAATAGACTTGATATCAGCTTACTCTCATCCATTACTGGCTTCAACTTCAGTTTTAAAGTATGATCAACAAACTCAAATCTAGTTCACATTTGACCAATAGACTCCCACAGATGAACTCAGTGATTACCTTTTTGCCTTTAAGAAATGGAAATGACATCTAAGTTGAGGAGCTGACTTTTGTGAAGAAATTTGTGAAGGAAAGGTGTTGATTTGGTTTGTTTTGGGGACAGATTAGGATTCAGCTCAGGTCACTCTGAATCAGAGGTGATTTATCAAAGGACATTTAGCATCAGCATGCATAGACAGCCCTGTTTCTATGGATGTGCGTGTGTGAGCAGGATGGGTCATATGCTAATCCACCGTGCTGCTCTATGCTAATCTACTCAGGTGGCCTTGTGGCTTTTGATATCGAGACGCTTGTTTCAACTCCAGTTGAAGGCTTATCACACGGGCCTCCCCCTGCTTCAGTCATTTACATATGCTGAGGAAGAAAGATGCTAGAATTTCTTTCTTTCTTTCTTTCTTTCTTTCTTTCTTTCTTTCTTTCTTTCTTTCTTCACATACACACACACACACACATTAGCAGTGCAGACTCAAAGAAGATGGTGTTATCAGGAGTTTTGACACACAGGTTGATGTAAATTATAAAATAAAATTCACAATCATAGTGATAATAAATCCAGCCAGTATTCGCTCATAATACCCTTTGCTGGGTCTTGGTACAGACATACTGTACTGTACATACGTGTACAGAAAACATTGATGGGAAAGTATAAAGATGGCATTTCACTAAAACTAAATCTTTTTTCATTTCTTTGCTTTATGATGTGTGTGTCTCTCTCTCTGTCTGTGTCATTTCCAAGCTCTAGAATGGTAACAATATTTTTAAATCAATGTTCAATGTAAATCTTGTGGTTTTAATCAATTAACTGAAATGCTATGAAAAATAATGTGTCAAACCTAGCTTTTATTTTGACCAAAAGCTATTTATTTGTACTGTAAGGTTGAACTAATCATCATCTGTATCCCTCTTTGCCAATCACACCAGCTGTTATGAATTAAGTACAAATACCCAGTTATTGTTAAATTTTTATTTCAAATATAATGTGTAGGTCTCAACAAGGTTAGTAAATGAACACTACAAGAGGTTTGACACATAATTTGCAAGGTAATTCACATACAAATTTTGTTAAATGCACAATCATCTTTCAGTTTCATTGTACAGACCCCAAATTTGTGCCATCAGTGCCATCTATTGGTAAAAAGAAGGGATAACCTTTGGAAGTACAATACCTGTGATAAGGTATATCACAGATATCACGTGTAACAAAAAGCACAATTGTATTGTTTCAGAATTGTATGCTTTTGTACAATTTCAGGTTTGTTGGGGTTTGTAGGAAAAAAATAAAAGTCAGCTTAAAAGTGTAAAATAAATGTTTACTTAAAGATGTTTAGAAACTGTAAAAACAAAACTGCAAACATGTTAAGATTTTTTAACCATTGACGTTTTTTTTATTTTTATTTATATAACAAGTCATTTAGTAATTTCAAACATAATGTGACGGCTAAACCTTAATCACTGGAATCAGGACCCTCCCGGTCCAGCCAAAAGCAGTAAAACTGATCAGATAGTGGTTCTTCTCTCCCTGATTTAGCCTTGTCAGTTGGGGGGCAGGAGTGCCATTGGCCTCTGCATCAGACGGGAGCCTTTTGTACCCCATAAATCTGGCTGGCGTCCTCCCTGTTTCCTCCAGACTCTTCTTGATCTCTCAAGTTCCCGTCTTAGAACCCTGCAGTAATGGCCCTCTGTGAAGCCTTAGCCCAGTCTGCTTGATAAACCCTTTACATCAAAATCATACGTTAGATGCTTTAATCTGAAGCCCTTACAAAGGAGTGAAATAGAACTAAGTCATACGATAACAACAAACTTTTTTAAGTTATAATTTTTTTTCAATTATTGTCATTCAAGCTATGAGGGCAAAGTCATGCTACATCAGTAAAATATAAACCAGAAAAATCTTTTTTCCACAATACCAAACAACTAGATGTTCTAAATCAAAAAACAACTAGATGGCTAAAGTTTGCACACAATCTTTGATGTCACAATGATGACATAAACCAACGCTCATTTCTCAAATATTTTCATAAGCTAAGATAGAGACATGCCACATTGCTATGGTAAACAGCCTGGTTGCTATGGATGGGTCAGTCACATGACATAATATAATGTTGCCTTTGTCACTATACGTTATTTAAATCAACCCCCATGTCCCTATCATATACCAAAGCTAGAGTTTCAAAAAACTTGGTTGCTAGGATAGATTGTTTGGTTGCTAGAGAGCTGTAAGTGATGTCATAAAAATACTACAATGATATTTTATGATGCTTCATTTTCATATTTTCATGGCCATTATAAGTAAGTGGTAAATATGCAATCCCTTCTAGGACATGGGGTTCAAATACTTTTGCGTGGTTACTGGTATCACCACCACTGGTAACAATCACAAAAGTGGTGAATTTGAAGGTTCTATGAGATTCTCAGTTTGAGTTACAGTTTTACAAAATTTGACCCCATGTAAAGTCAATTGATAATTTCCCAGAATTCTCAGCAATTTTAAAGAATTCCTTTAGTGGTACCAGTCTGAAATTATATAACAACCAGAATCTGACCAGTTTGGATGTCTTGGTAAGTAAACATTATAAAAACAAAGGAGCATACAAGTTGGATTAGCAGTGGGTGGAATGGGGAGGTTTTCTTTTGTGGGAAAACATTTATTGAAGTTCAGGAGTTCAATAAAATTCTGTCAAAATAGGGTCAGATATTTTGTTGGAACTACAATAGATGTAAGTAAACTAAGTAGTGCACACAGGGAATGTGAATTCGAGAAGTCTTTCGAAGAGCAAATCCAATAACTAGCTCTAGGGGTCGTAACACCTGAGATGCATGTTTGAGATAAATGCATGAGCAGATCATGCAAACTCTATTTAAAAATATGTCTAGCCAAATTCAATCCAGGAACCTTCTTCCACAGACATACAGTACCAGCCCTAATCATGAGTTGAAAAACTTTATTTAATTCAAATGTGCAACCTGTGATACTATAGATGCATATCTTTTTATTAATGCTGATTTATTCACCTCAGATACTCTGATCTCACAGTACCCTGCAGATCCCTACATGAAGCAAACAAATTGGAAACGGGAACTGTTTCTGACTCATAGATTCAGTGTAGATTACATAGCTGCTCTCTGGAATGAACAATAATGCACAAATTTCCCCCAAATCTTAATGTTCAGATCTCTAGAACCTATTCTATTTGAGAAATGAAGCAAGACCGTCAACAAGAAGAGGACAATGAGGATTTACTGGACACACACAATTACTTGTGATGGCTTGTGCTTTTGGCCAAAGGAAGTTGATGTTCTGTTTGAATGAATCCTTATCTGGTACAGTTTGTAATGCATGATGTATTTTTCAATGGGATTTTGAGGTTACTTGATGTTGAGTTCATTCAAGTTAGGATGTCAGAGCATTTGGAAAAAAATAGAGATATTACAATGTAGATATACTGAGTATAAGGAATGGGTTGACTCAGCTGGGTTTTTCTGCTTGTGTCTTTCTTGTACATTTTTTTTTCTCTCTGCTTTGACTTCCCCTTCTTCTCCTGGCCTGACGTCAGAATCCCACTGAGATCAAACAGGACAAAAACTGCTACTCAAGCACTTCTTGCTTCTCCATGAAACTCAAGCTGCCTCTGGGCAAATAGAACATTTTAGGTTCACAAATCTGTGCTCTGCTCTTTAAATCAGCTTCGAATGAATCTCAATTCAATAGTCAATTATACCAAAAGATTTGTCATTGCAATAAAAACCTGTTAACATTTACTTTCTATTGTTTTTTTTACATTGATGGACATCACATTAGACGTATGAAAAAAAGACTGTTTGTTTTTTTAAATGTGATATGTCCATATTAATAAGGTAATAGTATGTTTTATTTTTATCCTAACTGACCAAATGTAACCAAAAAATGGTAGCGGATATAGAATGTCGATGGCTTGCCAACACATTCATCAGCCTCCAAACTTTGTCCAGATATAAAACTACCCTGACTCAGGTTGAAACATCTTTTCAGACTGGTACAACCAACGTAATTCTGTAAAATCACTGGGAAAAGAATGCTGGGAAATTTTACATTGACTTTTGAAACGAACTCAAACCAGGAACATGAGTGAAACTTCAAATAGACCACTATCGCAAAAGTATTTGAACCCCATGCTCTAGAAAGGGTTAAATATTTACCATTGACTTATAGAGGCTATTTAAAATAACTGGGAAAGGCAACAAAAAAAACATCATGAAGAAATGAGGGTTTATGTATGCTAAACGTAATAGCCAATTAAATATTTTATGACATCACTGATGGCTCCTTAGCAATCAAACTAATGTATACTACTCGTTGCAGCATGAAGAAAGTTATTAAACCAGTAGATTGTACTATTTAAATTAATTGTAGATGGCAGTTTACAAGCAAACAATCAAAGTTTGCGCACAAACTTTAGCTCTAGAGTTTTACTATTTTCTGTTTTTTATTTCTGTTCACTAGCCAACTAATCTCAAGGGACATCTTGAATAATGTATGGTTATGTAATTTAATACATAATCTTAATGGTAAGATAGACCAGATATACGTTTGTTTTATTTGGGTGAAAGTTGAGTTTCTGTGGCCATTCGATGAACATGGACATTGTTTTTATGTGTTTTTGTGTGCATCCAAATTGAGCTTTGTTCGCACCACAGTGATTCAAAACCATGTACTAAAGACGATTGCATAAATCACATTTTCTGTGATTAATGAACAAAATCGTAAAATCTATTTGTTTACAATAGACTGTATGAATTTAAGTCTGGGTATCAAACACACCCAAGGTCAGCTACTTCAGGCTTTATTGAAAGCTACAGGCCTATGTCGGACAAAGTATGGTTTGACACCCCTGATTGTGAATTTCGCACATTTGATGCATGATATTTGTAAATTATAAATACTTGTAAACTATTGATTCCATCCACATGTCTGTGTGTGTCTGCAGAGGTCAAGTGTGAGCTTGGCAGTTGCTCTATTTCCTCATCTTCAACCTCCAGTCATCAGTTACACACCAAACTCTGCTCCATCACGAGGGCTGCATACCCACTTCACGTTGCAGGAGGTGCCGAACAGCCCTGAGTACAGTCCCAATAGTAAGTGTGCACTTGGGGATGGGTCTACACTCCATTATGTGACAATTCTCATATTTAGGTCTGTTTTAAATTTTAGAACTTAATTTACTTCAACCTTTCTGTAGAGGGAGTTCATTTCTCACACATCAGTCTGGAAACTTAACAACTTCTTTGTGAAAGTGAAGGACTGGGTATAGTGAACATAAATTTGAATAGAATTACCTGATACCTCTTTTTGCCTGCTTTTGATCAAATCACATTTGATTTCACATTTGATTGCATAATGTGAAAAGTTCATTTATTTTGCTACAATTCTAATTTATAGGATCAGATATTCAACCAAGAAATCTCATGCAATTGGTGCCCTAAACCACTCAAACTCAATTCTTTCAAAAACTTGATTTTATATGAAGCAATCATATTATAAGTAAATGATTCATCTCAATAAACCCATATGTGTTGTTGGGGATGTTTTCAGCCACTTGAGGGTGTTTTTACGTCTATATTTGGCTACACATTTTTCTCTGTTTCATCAATTTGAATGATTTTTGATGAAAAATATTATGTTATTTTCAAAAACTCAAAAATGTACTCTGGGCACATTTATTACTCTTTCCTATTGTTTGTGGCATTAAACTTCTGATTTTATTTTTATTTTTGCAGAAACCTCTTTATCTACCTCAGCTTTAATCAAAACTTTTTATAAAGTTTTTTTTTTTTTTGAATCCAGGATTTTCACCCATTAATTGCCGAGATCTTACATGATGTCACTGATTTCAGGAGAGATTGGTAACAACATTGGCATCGATGGACTTTTAGTTTTTGTGTAGCACCAGTTTTTTTTTCTCCCTTATTTATTGTTCTTTGCTGTTTTTGCCCCATTGACTTTCATTCTAACAACCTGTTTTGATTGCATGATTATGTGGTGTCGTGGTTTTGCATTCATGATTGTTGGTGGCCATTCCTGTTGGGAAGAAGTTGAGAATTTTACTGTTAAAATTCTGTGCACTTAAAGTTATGAGCTCTACTTAAATGTTGTAAAGTTCTTGAGAAACATATTTATGTGACTCCAAAATGTGCATGTGTGCACAAACACACATTAGAGGAGGAGGAAGCTGAGAAGCATCTGGTAAAAGCATCTCTTTGGGGGTCAATGTCCCCGTCATCCCCCGAGAACAATGTTTACTCTGCCACACTCGTACATGCGTGTATGATGGGGAGGTGACTGCACGATCTGGATTTTTTTAAATGTTTACTGAAATGAGAACTTTCCTCCCTATGTTTGACATTATACTCCCTACTTTATAAACAATTCTGATAAAGTGGTGACATTTGCCATCTCTGGGTGTGTACACATTGATGATGATTGTGCTGTGTGGAAGTCTCTAATGGTCTTTGTGTATGCCTGGATTTGTGTCTGTGTGAGCTTGGGTCCAGAAGTGGCATCGACCATCGTTTTGCACCCTCCCCAGATGGGACACAAGCCCAGAAGGAGACAAGGGCACGAGGGCTCAGCAGCGGCCGTAGTTTTCCCATGCCTCAGAGTCCCTGGGGGTTGTGTGTATGTGTGTTTGAGTTTAATGAGATTGGCTGATGCTTGTTGCTGGAGACTTAGGAAAAGCCTCCAGCTCTGCTTTAGTCAGTTGCAGCATCATAAACTGTAGACTGGAAAAAATCAACCTCTTGAACTTTCTCCTTGGAGGTGATGCATGCAAGTGCTCTGAACTGCCCCTGGTTTGCTCTTTCATATATATATTATTTTGTAAACCTCTCAAAATCTTTTTTACAGTCTATTTACAATCTATTTCATATGCATATTTACGAATGTAAATAGACTTTAAAAAGGATTTTGAGAGGTTTACAAAATAATTGACTGTGTGTTGCAAATAATTCATTACAGCAACTTTTTACATTGAGCAGAATTGCACTCGTTTAAAGCATTTCTCTATTTCATGTAATGTGGAGTGTTATGTTAGTCACTAGAAAATACTTATTAATAACAGTTACTAAAGTGTTAAGTTCAATATGTGAATGAGACTCTTAGTGTTGACCCTTCTGTTGTCTCTTAACCACCAGCAGACACATCTTCTACAAAAAATAGAAAATTATTATGGTACTGCTTTCCACTTGAATGACAGGGTAGACTTAGTGCTGCTAATGTCATCAAAATGGTCCCAGGGACCACCAGCTGTGCTGTAAGTCCTGTTCAAGAGATAAAAAAAAACTGAATTATAAGCTTTTCATTACACCAGCAACTGAAAATATTATGTCATGATGATTTGTAAATTTGTCTATAGTAATGCTCTAGGTAATTTGTATGTAACCTGTAAGGGTTGCTGGGTGGGAGTGGGTGTATTTCAGGGTGTAGTTATGTAGTCAACAAAGACATCAGTCACCTGACACTAACATTTTAGCAAAAAAAAAAAAAAAATCATATTCTGGATGTTTTAAATTTCTTGGGGTCAAATTGACCCTAGAGGAAAAAAGGTGTTTGTGGATTTTGCGTTTAATGGAATCATCACAAATTAATTTAGTTAGATAGAATACTCACAGGTGGAGTCACTAAACAAGAGTGAACAATAAACACAGAGTCCCGAATACAATCTAAAATGAACATGCAATGTTGATAACCCAGTGGACTTTCTCTTTGACCTCACCAAAACCTTGGTTTTTGGTCACTTTGGCTCCACTGCTGCCAGAGCCAGTTTATTCACCTTGGGCCTAAGTGTCTTGTATCTGCTCTCGGTTCATGCAAGTTATAGTTCTCTCTGTATGTCATGCATTACTTCTTGAGCACGAGTGCTCTACAAGGGCCCCTGCCAAATTTAGTGGACTTATATTTTTAGATAAACAGGTTAAGTATCCATACATTCTTCAAATGCATGAATAATAGTTTCTTGTATCATTTTTGTTTTGTCTGAACATTTTGGTATGTTTTTGTGGGCAAAGCAGAATTTACTCACATCTGAAGTGGTGGATAAGTGTGTGTGCATGTGAGAGATGGTATGACCTCAAAGCATCACAATGGCAGATAGTGATTAGAAACCGTTGCTCTGCTCCAGCTGTTAGTCAGAATGAAACAAGACACCCTGCTTGCCACCCCGAAACTCATCTAGTGCTGTTACCTGAGTTTCGTAACATCGATCTGAATCAATTCTAAGAATTCAGCCATTTCTTGACAACTCGTAAATTAAAGCGGCCATTTTATTTTTAATAATAAGTTGTTAAAAAAGGTCTAATTGTATGGGAAATGTGATTCATTTACTCAAAAAGTAAATTAAATTATTTTTAATTAAAATTTCATTCCATCTCTTCCTTGTCTAGCCCAGGCTTATTCTGGAAATGGGCTGAGATTTTCATTCGGAAAATGTAAAAACCTATTAGTTACTGATTTGCATATTCATGACTTATATACAAAGTTACCAGAGTTCCTAATTACAAGAAACATTATGGCATAATGACACTGATGCCGTTTGGAGGAGGTGTTAAACAACCTTACCTCTATGAGCCAGAATGTGATCCCAAATCAGATGCAAATCACGTTCACCACCTGGACATCCAAATGTTTTCTCATCAGCTCTGGATATTTCAACTCCAGAAGAATTGATAAATACAATAGAACTGTTGATTAGCGAGCGACTAAAGAAATCCTAATCGTTCTCAGAAATGCAAGACCTCAGGGTCCTTACAGGTAATCTATAATTATTCAAGGCATGTTGACAGCACTTTCTAGTTACTTTTTTGGGTTTGGGCTTAGCCTTAAATATTTTCAGGCCCAAGAAACAGCCTGTACCACAGTTGCATCGAATGATGGAGCCTGTTTCACAGTGGTACACCAACTACATTTATTGATGTTACACATTTGTGTGTTACTAGCTCCATCTTTCCCTCTGTTTAATTCTGCCCGTTTGTTTCTTGACATCATAAGAGAAGTCCTTGCTTTGATGATGGTGAATCACTCATGGGGGAGAGCAATCAGGCCTTTCATGTCCATCCTTGATGTAACCACTTGACTTGTGTGACTTCGTCAATGGTTTGAATACAACCAGTTTTTAAAAGAAACAAACTCGTTTTATTTTTCCCTTTGGGAATGTCCAAGGTTTGAATTTAGATTCAATCTACTCTTATAATACCCTTTAATAGAACAGAGTGAAATCTTCATTTTTTTAGGAATTTTTTTGTGGTCCAATGCATTAAAAAAAAATAAATGTTTAGAACATTTTAGCCTGAAAATTTGGTAAAAATGTACCGGTAAGTGTATCAACCATAACTGAGTCTACTATAATCTGTCCTCATTGTGTGATTTAAATCCTGATCATAAGTAATTTTTGAGTGTAAATTACATGTTGCATCCATGGTAGGAACCTTTATTGTATCTTAGATGCAAATTACAAGATCCTTGTAAGGCTCAGGTAGAAAATGAATGGAATGAAACCGACCAATCTCTGGTTTCCAGGTGTGCAGTCAAACAGAGCATAACACATAAACACACATAAAGACGTGCACATGCACCGACTGAACTCACTTCAGCTGAACTGGTCCAGGATCTGTAGTTCTGTAGCCCAGGTGCAGACAGTTAAGCCAGAAACAAGCTGTAAACGGCTTTCATGCACGACCTGAATGTGGAGAAGCAAAACATGTTTCAGTGTTGTACCACGGATTCTGAGTGAACACAGTGTGTGTTGGTGTGTCGTACCAAAGTGGGAATGTGTGGCAATGTTCAGGTGTATTGTTGAATCTAATTTTACCAGTTTAATGTGAGTTTGGGGGGTGGATCCGTGTGCTTGATCTTGCAATGGGCCTAGGACACATGAAGAGTATATGTAATTGTGCCTTTTCACCCAATATAAGCTCCCAAATATTCACCCCTTCACCCTAATGAAAATGTTTGTAAAATGCATATGTGTTCTGATATTTTCTGTTGTGTGTGTGGGTGTGTGGAGGAGAGTGATGTCTCTGATGAGGGGCACGTCCTCTCAAGCCAAGGCCCATTTTTTTCTGGGTTAAAATAAACACTCGGCCGTCGGGGGTCTGAGGGTTATGGGAAAGAAGGAAACAGTGATGCTAATCAGTCCAGAGCACACTTCCCCCAACTGTACTGAAGAGAGAGCTAGTGAGAGAGACAACCCAATACATTAGAGATCCTGTATAATTCATAAACATTTGTATTTGTACGAAATTGACACATGTATAAACAAAATTAATCACAAAAATAAATTTGCTCAGTTAATATTTTTTTTCTTTTTTGTCACATGTAGATATATTCCATTTTCAATTCTTAGGGTGCTAAATTTCCCTTTTCTTTCTTGGTTTCCTTTAGTTAGGGGTCAAATTGACGCTTTACTAGTTTGTTTGGCAGATAAGGAAATACATTTGAAATTCAAGAGAGAGAAAGTGAGTAATGGGAGGATGTTAAATGCACATGAGTGAAAGTTCAGAACAAATGCTCCTTGTGTCAAGGTCAAAACTCAACTTGAGTTCCTCATTGTTATTTATTTCTTCATCACAATGCTGAGGAGTACAACCTGTTTCAAAATCAAATGTAATGCTATTTGTTAAACAAGGAATGGATAATGACATGGCTTTTTCAGGTTATTTCCATCTTATAGCAATTCTGGGTATTTCCGTCAAATCCGGAACGCAACATTATATCCAGTTTTTTTTTTTAAAAGTGTTCTAGGTTTCATGTAAAAAAAAAATGCTAATATTTCTGTATTTTTCTATGAATTAAAGTCAGATATCACTAAAGAAGTCTGAAACTTTCTTCTAAAATGGATTTCTTATTATCACAGGTGAGTTAACTGGTTGATTTGAGAAAAAAAAAAAAAAAAAAAAATAAATATATATATATATATATATATATATATATATATATATATATATATATATATATATCCTTCCAACGATTTTATAAATAATGGGTTCCAATTTAAAGTAGAAAATTGTTATGTATGTGTATCTTAAAGCATACGGGATGGTAAATGCAAGCATTTTTACTTCGTTAAACAATTTGTGCCATAAACAGGAAATTGTTAATATCCATAGAATCAAATTTTCTGCTGTTTTTTAATCACGTTTGAATTTTGGAACACTTTTGTAAGGGACCAAAACGTACAAAAATTACTAAATTGGAAACTTTCCAAAACCAGATGAATTGTTTTGTAAAATTGGTACTTTGATACAGTTCAACAAACTGCTCCAATAATACAGAAATTGTATCTCCCCAACTCCCCAAATCTTATCTTAAGAGATATAAGATGTTAAATTGCTTAGCCGTACAATGTCTGATTGATCAAATTTACCAACTATGTTAGCAGTTTTGGTTATAGCGCCACCAGGTGGCCCCAGGAAATAACATTGACAAGGTACTCTTTTACTAGTTTTGTCATATGTGACCCAAATATTGGCCAGAAAATAACAGAAAAATATTTGGACTCAATTATAGCGCCACCTGGGGGTTATGACACATTATGGATTAATTGCAGTTTAAAACTTAAATGAATAAAGCATTGACTTTTTTATGTAAATGGTGATATAAATTCTGGATCAATGAATGAATGAATGGGTGAATGTTAGAGGTTGCCGGATAGAGTGTGCAGCTCTCTGACCTCACAGATCAATGAACTTCGGAGAGCTACACTGTGGCCTGCTCTCAGAGCGTGTGTGTGTGAAATAGAGAAATGGGAGAAAGAAAGAGGAGGAGGGGAGAGACGAGATGGAGGGATGTAATTTAATTTGCCACACAATAGGGTGAATGGCAGACACGTGGTGGAGCTAATGGACGAGAGAGCTGAGCCTTTTAGTAGAGCTAATTGATAAGAAAGAACTTAGCCTTTGTTTGGTCGTCACCGGTAAACCCCCGTCTGCTTTATAGGGGTCCTCTTTACTGACTTTACAAACACACATCGGAGCAGCAGCAATACACATGTTTGTCTGCATTGAAGGCTGCATTGTTTAATAATCAGCGACACAGCGAGAAAGTCAGTAGAAATTCCCCAATATTATTTCCGCTTTACACTGTTTACAGAGATCTCTTTGTGAGGTGTGTAACTGGTGAGTTCTTATTGTTGTTTGTAATTTGTGCAGTTCATTAAACCATGTTCTACACAACATACTCATACAATAATTCTGTTGCTTGTATATTGGAAATGCTTTATCGTGTAATAGATGACCTCCTGCTGTTGGCTTTTTTTCTTGAGTGCATCCATTAAACTGATGCATTTCATGCTTAACTCTTCCTCTGCCTGATCTGAGAGCACTGTGTTTGATGGTGTATGTGGATGTCAGACTGAGACGCTGCTGTAATGGCCTCCTAAACGCAGCCTGATTCCTCTCCTCAGGCTGAATTCCCATGCAACCATGAACTGCTCTAAAGCCAAGCACATGCTTCCCGTAAGTGTGTGCGCATGTATTTGGGTTCGTGTTAGAGAGTTGTGTTCTTTTACGGTCTCCTGGAAACTGCTTGTTTTGGGGAGTCAACATCTTAAAGTGTTGCTTGGGATCCAAGGCAGAAATGAATGAATTTTCGATTCAAAACCATCCTCCATGTTCATGCAGACATTCTGATAATCCCAGATGTGTTAGCTATACTCATAAAAGGACCTTTTTATTTAATGCTTTTGCTGTAAAGTTGGGAGCTGATGAATTTTTTAAAACATTGATTGAAATGGTAAAGGAAACAATCCAAACAGCGAATAAACAACTCTGAACCATTAGAGCCGAAAAGTGTTCAAATGCTGTCTCAGTCATTTAGCAGACAGAGATACCATGAGTTTAAATGTTGGTGTACAGCAGTAAAATATAGAGGTGGGACCAAGTCACTACTTTACAAGGGAAGTCCCAAGTCAATACAGGGCAAGTCTGAATCAAGTCAAAAGTTGCAAAATTTTACTTTCAAGTCTCGTACTAAAAAGCCGTTTTCAAAAAAAAAAAAAAGTTAACGTAATATATGTGTATTTTACATGTTACATAAATAAAACGTCTGCTGCTCAAATCTGTTAAGCTAACAGAACTCAAGCAAAGGAAATATCTAACATGCTGAAACCTTGAATGCGGATTTGATTCCTGCACGTCACTCAAATGAAGCAGGGACAGCCAATCAAATGTCAGCAATACTGCCAGCAACCAATACTTGAACCAATAGTTTCATTGTGTGATTTATTGGGTGTGTGTTCTGTGTTTGTTGTGACACAAAAGCATGCACAACGTGAACTGAGCAGAATTTTAATGTGAATTTATTATTATTCTGGTATTTCAGAGTCAAAGGTCAAATATTGTCTAGTCTAAAGTCACCAAACGAATGACTTGAGTCTCACTCGTCATATGACTTAAGTCCACACCTCTGGTAAAATACAAAAGCCTATACCTCTCAAGGGGATTTTCTTTTCTTATCTGAAGGTGCTTTGGACAGATGAGTCAAATGTAAAATATTTGGCTGTAGCACGCAGAAGGAAGGAAAATGGAGAGCAATACAATAATGAGTGGTTGCAGGTAAAGTGAAGCATGGTAGATGTTATTTGAAGATGCTTAGACATACAGGTGCATACTTATCCCTCATGGTTTCATGTATTGTACAAGTCAGGGAGTCACCAACAGATTTCTCCTAATCTTTTCTATGCGATCAATCATCAGAATTCTAGTTCCAGATTATGTTCCTTTTGTATCTCCTCACTTCACATCTCCTCGCCTTTCTAATTACCTCATGGCCAGGTCTAACATTTAACACCACTGCCCACTGCTCCTAAATGCAAACTCACTGAGAACCCATAGATGCCTCTGTTCATGACGTCATGTTGGAATCTTACCTGGTTTTACTTACTTCCTTCTAGCTTGCTTTTTGATTAAGGACGTGATTGTTCTATCTAGATATTTGTGTCGAGACCTTGCTTCATTTTTACTGAGTTCCCTCTCCTGTGTTCTCTACCAATTAACATTACGTACTTCCCATCAAAATGCAGTGATTCGTCATTTGAGGAAGTCTTCAATCTATTAAGCAATCTCAAACGATTGTGGATAGAACTGTAGTTTGAACACAGAATTTAAATTGGGTTAAATGATGAATCAGTCACACATTTTGCAAAACAGTGTGATTTGCTAGTTCGTTTCTCCTCATGAATCATCAGAGCAACACATAATTGTCAGTCTGCAGGCCGGACGTGTGTGTGTCTTTTCTAAAAAGGAGAAAGGCCCAGTCAGCAGCTCTGGCTCTGATATTAGTCAGAAGCCCATTAGCCTTAATGGCCGCCCCCTGGGCGAGAGGTAGCTTGCTCTGGTCCTCTAAAACTACAATGTAAGACCTCATTAAGACTTAAAACAAAGCAGCATGGCAAGAGGGAGGCCAGGAAGGACTGAATGAGTGACAGGAGGGGGAGGAGTTAGAGATTCCTTTAATTCAAAGAAAATTCAAACTAAAAACTAAATATGTTTAGATGTCACCGAAGTCTAGATGTTCATTATGAAGATACCTGCCTTTCTTTTAAAAAGCTTTAAAACAGTGTTTTAAAGGTAAAATTATTTGATATTTTTTTATTTGCAGTCAGGGTGATAATTTAACCCTTAGAGGTCTCTGCACGCAGTGGTGCATGTACCAAACAGAGTAGGAATGACGTGACCCACCTATTGTTTAGATTTAAAAGGTTGCAAAAAGAATGATAACTTTCAGTCTTTCAGTTCCAGTTTACAGACCCCAATGTATATATATATATATATATATATATATATACACATACACAATTTTCACATTGTTTTGACTTTGTCTTTGCTATTTATGGTGGGATAATTGGATTTTAACTTCGTCTCAACAATTTGGATTTTTGAAAATGCTCAAAAAGACCCCAGACTTCTAAGGGTTAAAGACAGACCAATAATTTAAAGTGCACGGCCCCTTTAAGATAAATCACGCAGTGTGAGATGGTTGAAAAATAAGTGAATGAGAACCTGACTCAAGAGGGAGAATTTTGAGATTCCCTATTTCCATTAAGACCCCCATCCTCCCTCTAGTTCTCATTGACGGCTTCCTCAAGCCCCATCAAGATTCAGCCATTTCCATAATCGCTCATATCTGTGGGCTGAAACACTATCCAGACAGCTTAATGGACACTCTGTAGGATCCCTGGTTAAAAATCCATGGCTGATCAATACCACTGGCTCCCCGGGCTCTCAGCAGCTCTTGCAGATGTGCACCGCCAGTGTATTGACCCAGCTAATAGGGTTATTCTGAACACTGAGGCGTTTCGTACCTCAGCTTTTCATCGTAGGGGCTCTTTGTGGAATATTCAGGAGGTCAGGATTCATTTTACGGAAAGGCAACAGACTTAGATGATGTCACTGAGTGTTGTCGGCAGCCGTGGACACAGTTGTCAAAACCGTTGGACTACTTAGAAACAGAGGCCATCAACACGTGGAAATTGCAATGGCAATCTGTTACCATGGCAACTAATTAAGCTAGAGCATGGCAGGCCCTCATCCCCGAGTCTCTACTCAAATGTATAAACAGTGAGATTTAATTTCTGGAATTACATTGGAAATGTTCACTAAATCAGAAACCATCAGATGGAGATTTTGTGAGGCTCAAGCTATTTTAGGAGATCATTTAATGCTTGGCAGAGAATGAAGGTATTTTAGTATTGCTACTAGACGAAATGGGCAGAGTTCTTATGTCTTTATGCTTACATAACTGGAACTACAACAATGATAATCCCAGTTTGTTGTACATTTATTTTAAACAATGCATTTGGAACCTCCTACTCATAACCACAATGTGTGCTAATGAGAGCATTTACATTTGGCCAAAAGCAAAACAATGGCGTGTTGGTTTTTTTTGTGGTCAAGCAACAAAAATGCGTCTTTTATTTACGAGTCAAGGACTGCTGTTGGGATGTGAATCGATGGCTGTGTTGATGTACATGTAAGTTCTACAATTCTTGCTCTGTTTGTATTAGTATGCCAACTATTTGCTAATTTTAAGTGAATAAAATGTAACTTTAAATATAAACCTTAGAGGAGATTGATCCAATATTGTGAAACTCTGAAGGTTTTTTTTTTTTAGCAAAAATATGACTTAAATAGATGAAGTCTCTTAAAATAAGGTTGCATCACTCATAACTTTATTGCCAGTTTCCTCCTTCACCAGGATAATGATCAACACACTTCCACAAGGGTTATGATGGCAGTTTCTGAATATTAATTATAGTTTTTGAGGAAATCACTATAGTGTAGTATATCGAGGACAGGGCCATCAAACCACTCCATCTTTTTGAAGATGCTTCAAGAACATGGGGTGAAATGTCATTGTTATCATGAGAAATTGACAATTGGAATGCTGAAGCTCTGGCAAAGTTGAGGAATGTAGCAATCTTTTAATTAAACTGTTCTAAACAGAACCTTTCTTCAGTGAAGGAATGTGTCATGCTTTAGAGTAACAAATGTTTACCTTAATAAATGTAAATCTGACAAGACTTACAAAAATTCTGGAGTTAGAGATTGTGAGTACATTGGGAGATTGGCTGCTTGGTGGTATCAAATCAGAAATAGGAATTCAGTATGGCTTCTAAAGCAACCAAGGAAATCAGCCAAGGAAGGGACTTTGGCTTCCAGCATGAAAAAAAAGCATGTATAGTTCTGAAAAAAAAAGAATTGAGTAGACTGTGCTCATGATCTAAATCACAACAACTCTTAAAGTAAACGTGTTTATTTGTAAGTGATTAAATACAAGAATCGCTGAAGAAGTGAGTCATTTAAATCTACGTAGCATCCATTCCAACTCTCTTACACATTGTTATGTGATCTACCAATAGTTAGTCAATTGTGGTGACCACTCCCTTTCACAAGAGTGTCCATAATATGCAAACTTCAGAGTATTTCTGGAAGTAAATAATAAGTTTATCTAGATGAATGTGAATTCTCTTTTTTGGATAGTGTTTTGTTTGGAAAATTTTCCTTTATAACTTGAATGATATAGTTGTGTATGGTGGATTTAAGAAGTCATGAACCGGTGAAGCATATCACAATCTTTGCTACGTTAAAAAAATTATGTGCTAATTATTAAAGTAAAATGTGTCCAGGATGTCCAGGTTATCTCCCAAAGGAATAGATGTTCCAAAACACCATAACTTTATTTTGATGAATTTGAGTAAAAACGTGTTTTCTTTAGAACAAAAAAAATCTAAATTTTCTGTTCTAAACTTTCATAAAGCACCTCCAAATCATACACACATACATTTTCTTTGTTAAGTGGGTGCATGCTGTTTTATGGTGGAAAAAAGACTGACAAAAAACTGACAAACCAGGACTTGATTGATTATGATTGCTCAAAATAGATTGTGATTTTTTTTTTTTTTTTTTTTTTTTTTTATGTGAAAAAAATCTTCTTCTCCTTTCGGCTGTTCCCAGTTTAGGGGTTGCCACAGCGAATCATCCTTTTCCACCTAACTCTGTCCTCAGTATCCTCTACTCTTGCACCAACTACCTTCATGTCCTCTTTCAGCACATCCATATATCTTGTCTTTGGTCTTCCTCTTGACCTCTTGCCTGGCATCTCCATCTCCAACATCCTTCTACCAATATAACCAGTATCCCTCCTCTGCACATGTCCAAACCATCTCAATCTGGCCTCTCTGACTTTGTCTCCAAAACAACCAACCTGAGCTGTCCCTCTGATGTGCTCATTCCTAATCTTGTCCATCCTCGTCACTCCTAAACTGAACCTCAACATCCTCATCTCTGCTACTTCCATCTCTGCCTTTTGTCTCTTCCTCACTGCCACAGTCTCCAACCCATACATCATAGCTGGTCTCACTACTATTCTGTACACCTTTCCTTTGATTTTAATGTGAAAAAATACAGTTTAGATTTTGAACTTTTCAATCGCATTTATCACATTTTGGAACCAAATTTTTCTTAATTTTTTTGAAAACCAGTGATTACCAATGATTACTTACTAACCCCCAGATCCCACCCCCTCAACCACCCACTTCCCCTGCAACCCTAACCTTTCTGCAACCCTAACGTTTTCTATGCAATCATATGTTCAGGTTCTAACCGGGTTCATCCTTGCTTACCTTCTGTGCTGATCTGATTACCCAACAAGTGTTGAAGTATAGATATATCCTTTGCTGAACACGAAAGTCTAAAAGTGATGGAAATGAAGGCCTGCGTTTCAGTGAGAAGGTCTTCTTCAAACTCCTGCCCTGTGTTTTATTGATCTGTTCAAGGTGGGCAGGAAATACGGTGAGGTGTTTACAGGGGCCAGGTCGAAGTTATGAGCGCTCTCGTTACTTTCAGATCATTTGCAGATTATTGGCCAGACAAGAGACGTGTCTTTTTATCCTCTTTGTTCCGCTGAGCATAAAACATCAGCTATTCTCAATGACAAATGAGATACTAAACCCAGATGCTGTGCACATTATGCCGTTTATCTGTGTTTTAAAATAGACCGAATAGTTTTCTTGCCCTTGGCAGCTATTGCTTGAGAGACTGAGGTTAGTTGTGTTCATCATTTGAAGGTCGAGGCTTTTAAATTCTCCAGAGAACAGCATGTGGATGTTTTTGTTAGCTATATTAGTGATATGACACTTTTAGCAGTAGATTGCATCAGTGAAGTTAGGCAACTGTTTTCATTAGGCTGAAGACATTGCTCAAGACAGTTCGCACAGATAGAGTACATGGTGTGACCCGTGATTCTTTGTGAAACCGTTCTCTTGGTCAATTTCAACTTCTCCATGTTGAATGAACCCTTGAGTTTAAATCATCCAATGGGAATCACTGATCAAGCAGAAGCTTATATCCCTGTCAGATGTTACCATGAGCTTTTTGATCCCTGATGAGTGTACACTAAACTGTTACAAGATGTTTCTGCTTGAGGTTCACATAAGTGCTTAGGGAGCAAAAGAAGGGGTGTGGAGGCAACAGTGGGGGCTTTCGAGCAAGATTGGTGACACAACTGTGTTTACACAAGACTATAACAATCGTGGGAAAGCATGCATCAGAAGCTGTGAGTTTATTGCTGAGTACAGCCAATAGAAGTAAGGGGTCTTCTTATTGCAACCACTGGGGAAAATCTTTATAGTATTAAAAAGTCCAGGGCTAGAAGAATAGAAGATTGAAGTCTGGAAAGTGGCTTGCGATCTTAAAATGAAACATTCTCTTCAGTGGGGGAAAGAAGTATTTGGACGTTTATAAAAGGATTTGCAGTTATATGAGTGAAATAAGTATTTGACCCCCTTCGATCAGTTATATTCCTAGATCCCATGTCTTTGTTTTAGATTAAAATTCTATTTTAAATTGAGTATGTCACTCAAACAGATTCCAAAACTGAAGCCAAAGTCAAGACTAATGAGTTGTCTTAGGGGTTTATAGACAGGATCGTTGACCTATACAAAGCAGGAATGGGCTAAAGGGGCATCATCAAACAGTTTGGTTTGAAGGTGACAACAGAAAAAAGAGAGAGCTGATGATGGCGAACAAACAATTCAGCTCTTGGAAGCACCTGTCTTTAGTTTTCCCTTGACCATCTGAATGATTCAGAGGAGAACTGGGTGAAAATGTTAAAATTAATCTCTTTTGCATCAATAAAACCAACCTTCTCAGCATCAAAAATAGTAGTGGAAACAATGAGTCTCATTGTGTGTTTATGACTAGAGGAGAATGTCACTGTCTGATAAGATTTTCCCCACTGTAATGGTGGCATGTGTTGCAAAGCTCCAAACTATGTTTCAGAATAGATATTGGGCCTTCCACACTCACCTCCTGTTAGGAAAAAAAAATAACCATTTCTCCTCACAGGTAGTACAGGTCAGTTTATTCAATAATGTGTATCATTGCGCTCTTCCATCAATGATCTGTCCTCCGCCATTATACTGCGCTAAGCTGCGGCGATCACCGGCTAAAACATTGCTTCACCCCCCACGTCCCTGGCATACAAAATCAAAAATCCCCAATACAGATGATTTACCACCTATGTGCTGAAAAAAGTGGACACGGATTTGTGGATTTGGACAGATGCGGCATCTCTAAGGTAAGAGTTCAATAAGACAGGTGCTCATTGGATGCTAAGTGTCAGTATCTGAGCTCAACAACAACCGACATCACCCTCTTTCACAAACACGGGAGGGAATAAATGATATATGGATATGTATTACACATAAAAGTCGATTGTGCCAAAGATTAGCGCAAACACTTTTTATAAAATAAGCTCTCTCCATCACTAGAGAGTCTTTAGAAATCTTTATTACTTGTACACTACAAGTAATAAAGATGACTTAATGCAACATTAACACTGCCCTCTAGTATAAGGATGATATCAATGCTCTCATACAATTCAAACTACCGCTTTACCTTCTTAGATTTGTATTATTGTGAGCAGAATATGCCGTTTCACACGTAGTTAGTTGACCAAGATATTTGGAACATCTTCAAAAACTGCAGATGAACCTAGAAGCTGTATTTGTTTCTTATTTTGTTCAATTAAGAAAACAAATGATTGACATTATTGACATCCATTCATATATTCCACAAAATATTGTGGAAAGTTTCAAGCTTTCTTCATACAGTGGATGATTAAATAATTTAAATAACACATGCTATATACAGTTATATTGCATATACATAATGAAACAACCAAACAAGCAGCTGTAGAGTATAGCACAGCTGCTCGGTTCAGAAAAAAAGGGGTAAAATGCAGATTGCGCCTTTGGTCCGTCGCGTGCATTGGTTCTTTCATCGCGTCATCTCGCGCGTCTGGAGAAAAGGGAACGGCGAGTAATTGAATTGTAACATTGGTGATTCAGCGTGTAACCACGCCCCTTCACACTGAGGTCTGCCCCTTCCGCGCACACAGAACCGCCCCGCCCGGAGAAGCTAACCAAGGGAGGCATGAAGGCGTGTGATCGAGATACAACCGAGAGAGAGAGAGAGACAGGGGGAAAGAGATTCTCCTTGACTTCAGGTTTTGGATCTTGTTCAGGGAAAACCTGTAATTTTAAGAAGCCCCTGTCATTCAGACGGACTTGTGGACACATTTGGGACTACACGCCAAACTGATTTTGTGCAGTTAATGCGGTGACCATGACGGCAGCTGTCGATATCAAGCCGTTAACTTTAATAAAAGCGGAAAAAGTTGACGGTAAGAAGCGTTTCCACATTCATTGTTATCATTCAGATTTGAGATGATTGCAGCGCGTTCCGAGTATTCGTCACTTGTCCAGTCAGCTCGGAGGAACTTTTACGCACGCTGTGGTCTTGTCTGCATGGAAACTGAGATGATTTCATGATTTGCTGTCACATTATCTCCAATTCGTTGCATGCAACACACTCGATGTTTTTTTTTTTTTTTGTCACGAAATGATGGGCTGACATTAAGCTAACGTTTCAGCGTGCTTGTGGCGCCAGAAGTGATAACCATCGATTTATTGGTTTTGCTACAATTATCTTAAACATGTGCTTTAGTTACATTAGCTTCACGATTGTACTCAGCTGCAATTTTCTTTATAGATACCGCATTTCAAAGTGTTTGGAGAATGCTTATCAGTTGTAAGTATTTGTGGGAAGTTGGTTGATGATGCCAAATTAAAGTTGTTATATGATGGCATAGATAGATATATTTTATTTTTTTTGTCATCATATAACAACTTTATTTGGCAGCATCAATATATATATATATATATATATATATATATATATATATATATATATATATATACACACATACATACACACACAGTTAAAACCATTGGCATCTTTGAGATGTACATGATAATTTATTAACTCTTCAAATTAAATTGAAATTAATTGATTAACGTCAATGTGTTTTGAGCTTCATTGTCTTTTAACCACTTAAAAGCCTACAATTCTACTTTTTTTATCAAGTCATAGCTTGTTATACAATTGACGGGAATGAAGATGAGAGTGAGTCGGGAAAACTCATTTTATTTTCATAACTGAATCTATCCTGTAGAATCCTTGTTTCGGGTTTTAATTCAAAACTCAGGAGTCATTCGTTGGTTTTAATCTCACTGTACAACCACTTGCATAGTGTACAATTTAGCCATTTGCAGAGCCTCTGTTTTCTTTTAAATTTAGACATCGTGTACATGTTTTACTTTGTTGTTCTTTGTGTTCTATTGTGGCTGCGGTTCAGCCTCGTCATGGCGATCATACTGTATAATGGCAGGGAAATTCCCTATGGCTAACAAGTGGTCACTCTCAAGTGAATGAAACATGTCATGTCACTGCTCCACTGCCTATTCATACCACATCCATAAACCCCCCATGCTGACCCAGCCCGGTTTAGGAGGGGCTGCATGCTTGACCAGGGTGAAGATAGGGAGGAAGGGATGGAAGATGCCATGCTGGTCAAATAGTCAGCAGTCTCACACTCCCTCTCATGAGGCCTGGAATAAAGTGACGAGTATTCAAGTGGGATGTCAGCACATGCCTTGGCCCAGTGTACTTTGGTTCTGAAAGAAAATGACCCTCGTCTTCATCCTGGAAGGGCATGATGAGTTCAGTGGCCACTGGTTTCTCTATAATAAAATGCTGACTGGCTTCAACCACATTCAGAACTCCGACTCCCCACCACTCACATCGCCAGCTGTTAATACATCATGGAAAAAGTGCATTCACCTTCAGAAGCATGTCAGAATAAAAGCTGTTTGTGCAAGATGTGATCTGAATCTTTACCACATTTGCACAGTCACACAGTTCACCGATGCAGAGATGCACTTTCAGGCAAAAAGCTCAAGCTTTTTCCTTGCTTACAAAAACAGTTGTAGACAATAAAAAGTGCTGAAACTTGCAGTACAGGTTGCCAAAATATAATCTCTTGCAAAACGCTTACTCAAGATGATATCCCTAGAGTTCTGAGTGTTCAGGCCAGGTTGAATGCAGAGTCTGGCAGACTGTGATATCTTTAAGACATGTTTACAGCACGTCTGCTACTCTAGTCTTCAAGAAGCACTGTGTGTGGATCCCATGTTTACCACTAACTGTCTGATGGAAACTAGTAGATTGTCTAACAGTACAGTTCCTAGCATTCAGGTGACCAAATGGCAAGGTTGTGAATAATAGGCACCTTTTCCCCATTTGCATTGGGTCTTAAGTCAAAACAAGTGAGTTTTTTGGAAAAACAAGACTGTCTCCCCCAACCCCCATTTGCTTTTTCCCTTAGTTTATACAAAAGTGATGAATGGTGGAATTGAATCAAGAGTCACACAAAAGTTGTTTAGAGTTCAGTCGAGATTATCTGATTTACCCTGCAGACATGAGTGCACCAAGAGACAATGGGACCTACATACGAGCAGGACGGCCTTGATAAACACAGTTTAACTCAGGGAATGGCTAAAATAAGATTACGTGTGGAGTTAGCTCTAAACAATATTATTGTGTCGAGAACAAGAATTGGGAAGGGCTAGTAATTGTCAAATGTGCTACTGGTGGGGTTAATAGTATTCCTGTCCAGAAGACTTCAGCATCTTCAGAGAGCTCTGCTTTGGAAGGGGCGTAGCCATAATACTTGACAACAGGATCACTCCTTTCATCTTAGCCCAAAGACTACTTAGCACAGTGAAATGAGTCAGCAACAACATGAGAGACAGCCAGGGGTCACCTCCTACTCATTTCAGCCTGGAGGAACAACCCTTATTGTGGACATCATGTCTTCTCTTTTTCGCTCTCTATCAGTGAAAGGAATGAGTTGGCCACTTTTTTAAATTACCTGCACCCTCTCACTCTGAAACCAGGGATAATCACTTAATGGACAGTACTCAGTGAATGCAATTCATCCCTGGGTGATTCTAAATTGATTATTCAAAGCAAAATGTGTAAAAATTGATTTGCTCAGTCACCTGGACTTTACTAAAAGGTAAAAGCACATGCATTGTCAGGTGGACGGCAAGATCAGCAAGCTCCTTACACTTTAAAAGTGAGTGCCTGTGTGTTTTAGCTTTTATAGAGTTTCATGAGTTAGCAGCAATAGCTATCGGTATGCCTTGATGTGCAACCTGATTTGGTGAACAAGGTAAGTGTACCGAGGCAAAGAGTAGCTCAGACATGGACTTTATTCAATTTCCTCAACCTTAAGAAAAATATCCGCTCCAGTGTTTTGCAAGTGTCAGACTCAGATGTCACTCCAAACATAAGGTTAAATCTCCATGTCTAATGTAACAGTAAAACAGTTGTTTGCTGAATTTTGCCAATATTTCCTTACCCTTTGTGTTCAACTTTATGTTTGCTTGTCTTCCTGGTGCATGGAGGTGCTTCCAGTAGCGTTGTTAAAGGGTTTTTTGAATCTCAATATTTTTTAATGAGATGTCAATACCAGATAACTCTGCAGTTACTTATCATAATTATTGTGTTTTTCAGACAAAATTAGCAGTAGGTGTTGTTGATACATATGTTAAATACCGTTACGTAAAATGCATCAGCACATATGCAATAAACACGCATATGACTGGAAACAACTGACATCTGTTTCTGCCAACCAGTAGTCAACTGACCAAGGAACCCTGGATTTTATAGTCTTCTGAAATGAAAAATTTGAATTTAGGAAATTTTGATTTCCATTTTTTGCCATTTGAGAGGACAGCAAGGCCATGCACAAGGTGATTGTTTCTAAATAAATCATTTTATTTTACAGTATATTTTATAGACAAAATGTGAAACTGTAGTATTCTCTAGAATGCTTAGACAATGCATAGAATGTCTAAGGGTATTTTGCCACTTGGAAGAATTTTCTTGTGTGAAGAAGTTATATGCTTTATCAAGGCATTCTTTGTAATTAACATGCATTTGAAAATAAAAGAATTCAACAAAGAAAACAGTCGTCGCACGTTATATATATGACCTACATGTTGCTACAAGAAAGACTAGATTTACATTGCGTACTTTATTTCATTTTTCACATATAGGCACCTCATATTTTGCCATTTCATCCCACAATGACTTTGCAATGCTTTGCAGACAAACAGGTCTTTAGTCCTATACCAGCAGGCAATCAGGCATTCTATAGAATGCTTAGGCAATGTATAGCGTCAGTCATTGTATAGATACTTTGCTGTTCAATTTCAGGGATTCAGGGGTCACTGAATTTGTTCCTGCAGAGTTTGGCTGCAGCTTGCCTTAACACACCAGTGTGGAAGTTTCTTAATACCTAAAGCAACTGCGTTTTTGATTAGAGTTGGACCTAAACTTCCCATGAGCAAACTTGGTGACCGATGGCCTAGGCATTCAATAGAATGACGGATTTCACACTTTGCTGAAAACGTATTTAATTATTGGAATTTCCACATCAGTTTCTGTTTAAGAAGTAGGTAGTTCTTACTCATAATATCCCATTTTCAATGCAATACCTAGTGCCAGCATTGCAAGTAATTTATGATGCCTCGATTTTTATATATATATATATATATATATATATATATATATATATATATAGCAGTAATGTTCACATCTTGTGTGTACTCTCCTGTTGCATAACAGATATCTTTGATATCATCCACTTGTCACTTTCTCCATGTCTCAGCACGCTTTGCTTACCTAACAGCTGTGTAAACAATGTCTTAGGGAATCAAGGTTGGGCTGGTGTGAATCTCTAATGGGCCATAATGCATGAATAAAATTCTTGTGGTTTGTTGAACAGTGAATGAGTCACTTTGAAAATGATTTACTAATACGTATGTAGGTTGTACTGGTGACCAGATTAATATTTGACAATCAGAACTGATTCACTATAGACTCAAGCCTGGAGGGCACAAGAAACTATTGTATCTCAGTCACTTTTCAAGTATGACTACCCTGTCGCAGAATGTCTGCTGGTACAATCATTGCCCTGTGAGAAATGTTTTTCTGGTGAGCACGCTTTTTATTGTTCCCTTTAAAGTGTAGTCATCAAAGGGTGAAGGAAGGTCTTAGCTTTTATTCAGTCAAGTACTGGCACAAGGTAATGGCACAAACAAACTCTTTCCAAATCATTATGTGCGTCAGAATTACTGAACGGTACGTCAAAGACATCTTCACTGTTGCTTGCTTGTGAAAACCAACCTGACCCACTTCACTGTTACAGTTTGAAGTCTTCCCAATAGTTATCTCTGGCCCTGCTTCTCTGAACTTCAAAAGACCAAAACAAAAGCAAAACACAGCATGTCCCTGAGCAGGAAAGAAATAACATCCATGGTGGATGTTTTTCCCAATACACCATCCATTTTCATGTCTCTCTCTTTCTTATGTGTTTGGGTCTTGACCGTCTGTGGGCCACATGGGTTTTCATCTCCCTGGCTCCTGATGTGGCGTCTGCCAAGTGTTGTCTTCTCATCCCTGCTGTGTGCTACAACCTAATTACTGAGTCACAGCCCCTGCAGAGCTGACTCCAACACCCACCCCTGCTCGCATAGGACATGAGCCGTTTCTTGTCTCTCCAAACTTCGTTTGGGCTCCAGGCAACCTCATTGGTGGCCTGGAGGCCCTTTAGGTGTATAAAAGAGCTCGGAACTTGTCTTTCCATGGCATTCATGTTTTGAGTCTTTAATGGTGGCTGTTTTGCAGATGTGTACAGTATACAACAGAGACTGATGATTGGTGGCGTCAGGCCTGTTTTTGAAATAAAAGTAGTATCTTAACTTGTTCTGGCTACATGTCTTGCAGCAGAGGGAGGCCGAGGAAGACTTGGTCCCAGATTCCTCTGTAAGAGGTTTCACCAAGTCACCTGTTTTAGGGCTCAGTAGTCAAAGCTGTTTTTGTACTTATCCTGCTTTTGTCTCACCTATCAGAAGAGTTCCTACCTTAGAGACACATTGAATGCTTTTTGGCTCACATTGTGGCTACATGTGGGACTTTTACGCGGTTCTTTAAAGGTCCAGGTGTTTGGCCGTTGTTGCGTTTATGGTTTCACTTTGTGAGTGCTACTTGACGTACAGCTGAATAGAAGGCACATGATCCTTGGCAGTCACAAGAGCCATCACAGCTGGGGCTCTTTCTTCTTCAACCGTCTTTCAGCTATCTACATATTTCTGACATGTAGTCTCTGCATGGCTGATTTAAAAACAAAAGTGGTTAAAGGCTTTCTGTGGATGTGTTTGGACTAAATCCAAGCAGCAGTCATAATGAAGACTAGTGTTTGACATTGTTAACCTACACCAGGAGTCTCATTTGTAAATGATGCCAACAGATAACATAGGTCCTTAAAGAGAGTACTTTGTTTCACCCAGACAAAAATAAAAAGTGTCTTGATGGTTGGCCTTTATCAGCTCAATGCACACTAGACCAGTTTGTGCATGCCACTGTACATGTTAAAGATACAGAGCAATTAGGAAAAAAAAAACATGCATGTGAAAATAAATATGACTAAAATTACTTTTATTACTTTTAAAATTACAATTAGAGGTTATTCTTTCTTTAAATTTGCATCCTGCTAGTAATTCAGCATCATCTCATATGCCATGTGAAATATTGCATCATTGAAGTTGTAGAGCCAATGGCTATCTTTGTAAACAAAAAAGGAGCATGTACAGGCTTTGGCATACCTACATCCCAGTCCCACGACTTTTCCAATTTAAATGAAATCTAAAAAGTTTTTAGGTCTTCAGCATTCCAACATAAATGATGGTTCTTGTTTTATTATCAGTGGCTCTGTACTCAGTTTGGGGTTTAAGTAACTTACTACATAAGGGGGGGTTAAATCTCAAATTGGTTTGTGTGAAGGCTAAAACTAAATACACAAAGAACATTTAAAGTTGTTGAAACTGTAAAAAAAAGTGAATTTTCCCAGAACACTCATATATTCCAGTAGCGTCATGCTATGGAGATACTGTAATGTGAGGAGAACCTGTTTTTTTTCTCTGCCAAAACATTGAAGCTGTGTTGGATTTTCTTTATCGTGAACTGTTGTAGTAGAATGCTAATGCTCCACACAACAATCTGGGTAAAACTACCACCAATCATCGCAAGTTCATCCTGCAAAGGAGCTTAGAAACAACTCACTATAAATGTGTCTGGAAAAATAGAGTTGTTGCATTATTCTCTTTTGTTTCTTTGTTTCTTAACTCGAAATAACTAATAAACTTCATTTTTTAGGTTATGTTGTTGGGACTATGTATGAAAATGGCTAGTTAACTATGCATACATAAAAAAAAAAAATCTTCCCCCCAGCCAAATTTCTGGACTTCTTATGTATCAGACTGGTGGGTGTTGCTTTTACATAAAACCACAGTTCAATGTTAGTCTCAGTTTTAATTGATAAAAGTTTTTAACAGTGACTTATTTATTGATGACATCCCTTTACTCACTCAAGTCTCATCAAACTTTATTACAGTTACCTGTAACTGTACTGAACAATTCATACCTCATTCTTTGTGGTTTTTTTTCTCCAGCTGAGGTATTTGTTAAATTACACCATTTAGAGCTGAACTCAAATGCAATGGTTTATAGTTCAAAAATGGAGCAGTAAGTCACAAAAGTCCCATCTGCAGCAGCGATTATAAAACAAAGCAGGAATGTGTGGTGCGTTACATTAAAACAATCCGCTCTGTGGGGAATTCATTAACTGAGAATGCATCCAGAAAAGCAGAAACCATTAGCTTGATAATTGCTTAAGGGCTTTTTTTCATTCATTTCCCATATACTGAACACTGTGCACTCAAAAACTCGGCGAAGTTATGGCTGACTCTTCACGTATGACTTTGCATTGATTTAAAAAAAAGTCATTGGACATATTTATAAGTTGTGTTGGAAATACATTTTCTCCCTTTTAAAGTGTTGCAACTTCAGGTGCTTTTTTAGGAGGTTATTGGAGGTTTCTTGGAAGAATGCTGCTGAAAGAGTAAACTGTTTGTCAAAAGCATCATTTGTTTGTACAGAAGTCTAAACAGTATGAGAGACTGAGTGCACTCATGGACTTTTAAGCCATATTCTGTCTGGTTATGTATAGTTATCCTTTTCCAATTTACAGACTGCATACTGACCGCACTTTTTGTTGCAATTGCAGAGTGCATTTCTATGCAGTACAGGGCATGGCTACTGTCAATAATTCAAAAACAAGATTCAAGCTAGAACTACAGTTTGTTGAAGCACGTTTGCAGCACTGGTTTTGTTTGGAAGAACTTTTCAGCTTGAGAGCTGCATTTTAATTGTAAGAACTTGTTGAATGCACAGTTTAAATTTGCTCTGGTCACTATAACATGATAATGAAACATAGTGTAGTGAGTGGGTGAGAGGAACTTCTGAACCAAGGTCACCCACTGCAATGGCTCCTAAGAATAGTCACAGTGTTTCCGAGCGGGAAAAGCCCATGGTGAGTGACCTGGGTAGGGTGGACAAGCTTGTCACAGGCTTTTGAGCTCATTCGTGGGCTGGTGCTATTCCTGTCTTGGCCCGGCCCGGTCTGCATGCTTTCAGATGGAAATCTAAACAGTGGGCAGAACAAGCACTTCTCTCATTGGATCCCCCACACCCTTGACCATGCCTTGTTCAGCATGGGCCTGCTGTCTGAATAGCTTTACTTCATGCAGACCAGGTTTAACAGTCGCTCTGTCACACCCTCTGAAAAAGATGGTGTGGAAGATAAAGAACTGGAGGTTGTTTATCAGCAACCCTGACACTCTGCTTTGGCACATTCTTATTTTCTGATCATGGTGATGTGTGCAAAGACGACCTAAATGTTAAAATCAAAGTGTTCTAAATATTAGAGCTTCCACATGCTTCTGAAGGGAGGACAAATGAAAGAGTAGTTTGGAGGAAGACTTGGTTTAGGGATGGACAAGGTACTGAACCACTTATGCAGAACAAAGTACCTAGGTTCTGTTCCCAGAACTCAGAATGCCAAGCGCCCTGCCACTGATAGCTTCCTGCATGGTTGGTGTGCAGCACAGTGTGTATGTTTCATGTTAAAACAGGCCATCAGCTTCTTACCTGTGAGGTCACAGGCCCGACTCTAGGGTATGGACCTGGTTTTGTCTACAGATTTGATGCACTGCTCTCCATAAGAGATTTTTGAATTTCTCTTTTTCTTGCCCATCATCGAGGACCTGTTTGCCTTGAATGACTTTACTATTGGGCACTACATAGCTACTAAACTTTTTAGGGTACAAACAGCCCTACTCCTTGACAAAGTACCCAAGTCCTAAACTTTTCTACCTGGTTTTATTACCGACCTAACTTGCTATGATTTAGCTCTCCTTTTCACACATCCACTTAGTGTTTTTATCCACTTCCAGTATAGGCTCTTGAGAGTCATGTCACTCTTCTAAATCATTCTAGTTCTACTTGGGGACATCATAGAAAATGCGACAAAAAGGCGCAGTCTCTTGGAAAACCTTTTTTGTTTAGCGTTCCACTGTCAAGCTTTCACTAGATGAACACTTCAGCGATCAGAGAAAGGAAGTTTGGTGCCTCCTCGTTTGTCCATAGTCATTAAGTTACTTGTCTTACTTTGCCCAAATACTTTCTTACTGATACTTTGTCACCTCGGCCCAACTTGGCCTACTTTTAGTATCCCATTCAAACGTGTCCAAAAGAGTACAGCTAAAGAATGCAAAACACAATGCAAACCTCCCAAAAGCTCACTCCAAAAGTTGAGGTGTGTTCTTTAAAAACATATCGGAGGAAAAGCGGTGTAATTCCCCATCGCTTCGAGAATCTTTTGCAATTCAAGCTGAATGTGCCTTCATCATCACAAATTATTGTCCAAGTCCCTTCCAACATGTAACTGTTTAAAGTAGAACTTGTGAGCCATGAATAAGAAAGACGGTAAAATGGACATGATATGCTAATCCGACACAAATACACCAAACACTCAAAGCATTCAGAAGCTCAAATTCCATTAAATTCCAGACTGAAATGAGCTATTTAGCTTTTATTGCACTCCCACTCGCTGTCTCTCACGCACTCCGGACAGACCCTGCTCACACTCAAACACAGACATGCACACCCAACCTTTGAAGCATGTCTAAATTTAGAGCAGACCATTAACACCAGCATCAATGTGTGATCTGTAAAGCTAAAGATCCGTGCTGGATAGATGTGAGCAAGTCGTTAAATGAGTGAATATACTTCGGAAATCCCTGGATGGGCTGCAGGGGTGGGGCTCTTCACTAATGCCAGTGATGATGTCATGCCCTCAGGGACTCCATTCATGCTGTCTTGGTTGTTCTCACATTACAGATAAGTGAATCATACTACCCCTCCCCACCACACCCGAATCCATGAGACCACCAGAGCCTCATGACCGTAATCACAATTTCACTGCCCCCAGACTGGAACACAGAGCTGAGAGAGTTACAGTACATTTCTAGACACACCACCTGTGCCAATGGCCGGTGTGAGTGGGTTCTGTTTGAGAAATAATATCAAGAAGTGTTGGTACCAATGTGGATGAGAAGACAGGACTGCAAAGGTGTGAATTTTAAACCCAATAACTTTGGTTGGTAACTGTTTATGGACATTACAGATAGACCCATGGGCCCACCAGTATTTGGTGTTTTGTCGTCTGTTTTAGGTAATATCATGATCTGCTTTGGCAGTGACTTAATCTCCTTGTGCAGCAAGATGTCCTCAATGTGTTTGAGCTTCACAACAGGACTTGACATTGTTTTTGTGTTGAATACTTCTTTCTTTACCATTCTACAGCCGAAAATGACATTAGGTCATTCTTAAAATTGTATTATAGAAACCAAAAACAAAATAATTTAGATGAAAACTGAGGCTAATACATGTATTTGTGCAATTTTTGTTCTAAGGAACAGGAGAAGATTGCACGACATCTTTCACTTCATGCGAATTACAGATTGATGTATGTCTGCGGTTGACATCTGTGGCAGCAGAGTCTCGCCCCTGTGACTGTATGTTAACAAAAATCACAAATAAAGTATTACCTTAAATAGTTACCTTTCATGTATGTTTAAACGTTAATACAAGCCCCAACTTACAGAAAATGAATGAATAAATTAATTTTAAACAAAACAATTAGACCAAAATTTATAATTTAATAATATTACTACTATTCTTCTTATTATTATTATCATCAAGTTATAGTGTGTTATAAACCTTTTCTTTGATATCGATTTTAAATAGGGGTGAAAAGTTTTAAATAATTAACCTTTAATATATATATTATTATTATTTTTTTTTTATGTGGCAAAACCAGAGGTCCCAGAGGATCTTAGATACAAAAATCTTAGATTGTTTAGAGAATGATTGATTATTTAAGGATTAATGTTATGCTCTTTGAAAAGCCTGATAATATTATAGATCAGATGGAAGGATTCCTGTTAACACTAAGGATGCGTAGCATGGTTTTTACCATGTTTTTTGGTACAGATTGATTCTGGTGGCTTAGCAAATTGACTTTTTTTTTTAAATCATTCTTTGTATAGATCACATGAACTGATAAATAATGGGTGTACAGATGTCTGAAGAGCAGATGAGCAGTTGTGTTTCATTTGTTGCCTTTTGAAAAAACATTGCTGGCACACTGTGACATCTTTTTTTCCATTTTCCATCTTTGTCATATTCATCAGCAATGCTAGCAAAAAAGTTGATGCCGTCTCCTTGTAGCGCTAATAATTCATTTGCTCGCTGAGTGAAACACACAAAGTCCCACCCTCCTCTAACTTTAGCGCTCACTGATTGGATATTTACACAAGGAGAACTTCATTGTTTGGATTTTTGCTTTCTGTCATGTGTTTCTTTCCCTGTCATCTGCCTTTTCACATGCGTAAACGATTAATAATACATACAGGTGTTATTTAAACTATATAAAACTGTGGTTCACGAGAGTATTGTGACATCCCCAGTTAACACATGAATTGAATAAATGTAGATTAACTTTTGAATCAACCCCACAATCCAACACGTTCATACAACATCCAGAGTATGAATGTGGTGGCCTAGTCAGTCTTAGGGCTTTCATCCCATAGAAAACTAAGTTCCCATTAGCCATGGTTTTCGATTCAGGCAAGTCAAAAGTTTGGCTTGAAAATTCTGATAGTTATGTAGATTCCTTTATCCATTCTTTGTCAGTGGGACAGGGGTCAAATGCATCTTTCTCTCACTGCATAATTCCCAAATCAGTTAGTGTAATAAAAGTTATTTTGAGCATGCAGTGAATTAATCCACTCATGTCCAGCTGATTCTAATGGGTGATCAAACTCTGTTAATGGAGACGGAATCATCTTCTGATAGAATTACAGAAGAGCGCCACATGGTTTTTCATGAATCATAACAGATCCGTTTACAGCCGAGCCACCGAGGTTTAGAGCTTACAGCTGTTGTACATTCCTGCCTGTGTTTAGTCCTGATGTGCCTCAACAACAGTTAAGGAAAACCCAGACAGTGGCTGTTGCCAGGGCTGCCAGTTTGAATGAACCATACAGAGATGCCAGAACATCTGGCTGTCAGTAGAAAACAGTCAACAATGCAATGTAGAAATGCATTTACAAGTCCATTTTACTCGTACTTGATGCCTTTTTTTAATGAGCACACAGTGTAGCTCATATCATGAATGATTACGTTTCATTTTTATTGCACTTCCCCTTTAAGTTGCACAGAAATCCCTGATTTGGTTCAAGTACACATTTTCACATAAACATGGGTGCCTTACTGACAATCAGGTTTTCCTCCCAACCCTCTACAAGCACAGCATGCATCTTTGATCAAGTTACACTCTTGAATTCTCTGGCATTCTTCAGAGCCTTGGGGGGTATCTTGCCCCTCTCTACAGTCCTAATTGGATCAGTGGGAGCTGGTGGGCACTGTTTAACTCCTCAAAGACCTACTGTGTCCTGTGAGGGCCAGTTTGCAACACTGCAGCGTCTGTAGGGTGACATCATCACCCCTCGGCCACGACCTCTGAACCCTGGCTGCCGACCCCTGCCGACAAAAGCCTCTCTGTCTGGGGCAGCAGACCCAGATGGGGCTGTTTAGGATTGTGGACAGTGGTCAGTTTGGTTCGGAAATGTACAATATACAGCAAAAGGACCAACTCATATTATGTTAATAAATTGGAAATATGTAAAGAATCTTCTATTTCTTGGCATTTTTCTCTTTTTTTTGTTTTTTGCATATGTAAATTACTTGATGATATATTAATTGCTGCATTGAGGTCCTGTCCGCGTGTACCTGGATGTTTGTCCAAACATAAACGCAACATAATTTTAATGTAACCTGTTATTACAGTCCCCCCGTGTATGTGTAGGAATGGAGTATTGATTATATATTTCTGTTTCCCCCAATAGACCTGGAGTGTGCGGATGTTCCTCTTCTGACTCCAGGAAGCAAGGAAATGATGTCACAGGCTCTTCTGGCCACATTCAGTGGCTTCACCAGAGAACAGCAACGTCTCTCAATCCCCAAAGGTGCAAACATTAAAGCACTTGAAAACTGAAAACACATCTCTCAATAGTATTTCTTTAATCAATGTTCAGTTTGAGATATTTCTTAAAAGTAACAATACTTCAAAAAAGTCTAAATGTAGATATTTTCAGTGAACATCGCATAAAATGATTTTTAATGTATGATGCATCGGAATTTTGCTTATGGTTCTTTTTTTTTATGTTTATGTGTGACGTGTGCTGATCATACTCTGTACTCTCTAGACCCACGGGAGTGGACAGAAGGCCAGGTGAGGGAATGGTTGACTTGGACTGTGAATGAGTTCAGTTTGAAGAATGTGGATTTCCACAAGTTCAGAATGAATGGTGCCAGTCTCTGTGGCCTGGGCAAAGACAGATTCCTCGAGTTGGCCCCAGATTTCGTTGGAGACATCCTTTGGGAACACTTAGAGATGCTTCAGAAAGGTATAAATCCTTATCAGTCATGTTTGAGATTTCAGTCATGTTTGAGGATGTCAAGATTACCACAGTGCAGAAATATACAAATATTAACATTTTGAAATTGATGTGATATGATGATAAATTGTGTAAATCACAAACATGTAACTAAAAAAATGAATTTTGACAGAGAGGTACAGGATTTAGTTGCTTTAAAAATATTATTTGTTATTAATTGTACAGTATTTATGGAATCTCTTTGCATTGTGTGAAGTTTAAATTTAATTTTAAATCTATTTGTTCTCATGCTACTACTGCATTGTCTACATGATACAGTTACATACCTATAGAATCCCATTGTGCTGGATGTGTAAACATTTGTTCGTGTTGGCATTTTTTAAGGAAAGCTGTGTTTTTTTTGTTTTTTTTGTTTTTTCCTTTAAAAGTGGATGTGAACTGCATTTTTTTCTCTGTTCCATTTATTGAGCTATATTAATTGTTATAAAAAACAATAGTTTTAGAGGCATTTACCAAATTATAAGCCTCATTGAGGTAGTTTTCAAAATTTCGCTTCTAACTGCCATATTGACTTATTTTGCTCTGATTGGTCAAATATTCAATCTGACGAGATGAAAAAAAAAGTAAATAAATATCATGATATTAAGCAAAGCTTTTAAAAAGTGAGCTGAAAAGCTAAGAACTTCAGGCTCCGACTGGCTAAAATTTTTAAATCAAAAAAATAAATAAATGTTGCACTTCAACGTTTCTCAATTGAAGACCATTTTTTCAATAAAAAAAGAGAAAAAAAGTTAGTTACTAATCATAGAATAATGTTTCATCATAGTTCAATCAAATTGAGTTTATTTGTTTAAATATTGTTGATTTCGATCACCATGACCACATTATAATGTCTTCACATGTAAAGGTGTGAGCTGATCTAATACTCCAAATACAGCTCGAAACCCAATGTGTTCCATTGCACAGTCTCCGCAATCAGCCCAACGTGTGACTTGTTTGTTTACTCAGATGATCTGAAACATTTCCCTGTCAACACTCTTGCATCCAGCTTTCAAGAGTCCCGATACCCCCCAGATTATTTCTTCAGTGAGTCTCTGACTTTTTATTTTTCTTCTTTTCATTATTGCATTGATTTAAGTTTTATAATTAGCTAAAGCTGCAAACAGTGATCAAAGGGCTCGAGCACCTCTGGCCAATTTGTTGCACTATACACTTGGCCAAACCTTTTTGTTGTATTCAAGGTAGAATTGTTAAAATTACTGAACATTAAAGGTTATTTAATGAATTAAAACCACACCATAAAGTGTTGTGAGCAATAAGTGGCGCAGTGACTTTTTTTCTGTCATTGTTTTGGCCAATATTCTTGTCACATATGTTAAAAACAAAAAAAGCAATGAAATTTGCTGTGTATTCCCTGTGGCCACCTGATAGTTCTGTAATTGAGAGAATTCATTGTAGCTGAGTTCAGACATGAACATTTAGCATAGTTGGTAAATTTGGGGTCGATCAGACATTTTACGGCTTAGTTATAACCACTTCCTGTTTATGGTCAAAAGTCGAATTTCGATGGTCACCCTACACAGAGTTTAACAAAAACCTTTGCATTAATATCACATGTTCCTTAAGATAAGACTGATAAGTTTGGAGATAATCTCTAACTGTAGTTCGATAATATACGATATGGGCAAAAGTGGCCTTTTTTTTAGGTTTTTACGAAATGTTAAATTTCCAGACTATTTTGGAAACGCAATCAATGTTCATTATGGATTGGTACCTTACACATATGCGCAGAATTGCATTCGCACAATGCAGACTGATAATGCAACATAAGCTTAAATGCTTTAGATGGCGCTTAAAAGCCATTTTGCCACACATAATTGTAAATTTTTCTCCAGTTCTGACATGTTTGTCTCAATGCGCTTGAAAAGTCACTGAATTTCACTCAAAAATTGCCACAGAACATTAATGCTCTGATTACAATAGGGTTCTATGTACGTTCAGTGCTCGAGCCCTAATTACAAAACAATTCCATTGCACTTTTATATGTTATAAAAGCCAACAATTCACTTTGGAATGAAACTGCACAGTTTAAATCAAAACACAAATGAAAATAAAAAATATACTATTTGTCTAATGTGCCTGTGCTTGTACTATAGTAATACTGTTGCTCCAGTCACAACCCTCCTCTTTTCTGAATTGGCTATCTGTGTTTCTCTCTCTACGCAGACTATGGGATGGAGCATCCTCAGTGTGTCCCTCCATCAGAGTTCTCAGAGCCCAGTTTCATCACAGAGTCATACCAGACCCTCCATCCCATCAGCTCTGAAGATCTGCTCTCACTCAAGTATGAGAGCGAGTATTCAAACGTCATCTTGCGGGACCCTCCCCTCAACCACCTGCATGCAGAGTACTTCTCCGTCAAACAGGAAGTTGTGTCACCAGACAACATGTGTGTGGGGCGCATTAGCAGAGGTGAGTTGGGGGATTTAAAAATAAGGAAACCAAGTGAAATTGGGGGGGAAAGATGGTTTGGTATAGACCATGGAATGTCATTGCTCATTGTCAATTTTTTTTTTTAAAATATAAAAGTTTCAATCTGAATGAACATGTATGGCTGAATTAACTATGCACATGTGTTGAACCGACTGGTTTTGCAGCTCAGAGAGAGGAAAATATTATGGAATTCCTGTGTACTTAGCAACTATAAAACAAACACTTCTTAATTTTGTCACGTCTGTAGTTTAAAGGTGCCTGCAAACATTGGTGAGTCATTGCATTTGATTAAATGTCAACGTTAGCTTTGTTTAAAATCGACACCAAGTCCAAATCAATAGGGAAGAATGGGATGTTCCAACTTACTGAAAGATAATTTACAACTTCGAAGTGTACGTAAAGAAAACCGAAAGCAATATGAAACAAAACAAAAATGAACAGAAAATGAAGTCAGTGTCTTCGACAAAACTGTAAGGAATTAATTTTGCAAAGTCAAACAAAAATGTTGAGTTCTATGGGCAAAAGTAAATGAAAGTGATCTGTGTCGAGCAATGTTTGGTGACCTTTGTTTGGTGCCGTTCTAATGGACTATTATGTCCATTATATTATATATTATAGTCCTTTATGATACAGAGTTGCATACTGGCTAAAGGTAAGGGGGCAAAAATCTCCTCTAAAGCACTCAATTGTTTATGCAAAAAGCTAGAACCTCTTCTGAGCACCATTTAACTGAACCTTTGTTTTATATATATTGCTGTCATATTTAATATATTACAGCAATAAGCCTAAGTCAATTTTAGAATTGATTGTTACCATATTGTGACTCATTTCTCTCACTGAGAATTTCTCCTGCTTTACATTGTGTGATGTAGACGTGTGGATGGAAACTACAGGGCACTTCTCGCTGACTGCTATTTACTTACTCTGCATTTGCACTCCTTGGCCTGGCAGCAGTGCACCATTTGTCATTGGGCTACAATTATTTGATGGCATAACCTGCAAATAGTCTTCAATCAGAAAATAGTGATAAAATGTTTAACCTGCAGAGCTGATTTGTCAACCACAATAATCGCAAGTTGGAGGAATAAGCTTGTTTGGTACCTTTTAAATCCATGCTTTTATCAAGGTGTTCCTAAAAACCAGAGGTGGTGAAACAAAGTTGACTTACTTTTTTTTATTTAAAATACTGTTCAGCCTCAATTAGAAAACAGTTGGTGATACAATGTTTATACAAAGTCTAGTTAATTAGTACAAAAAATTAGATATTATAGACCATTGTAATAGCAGGTGGTGATGCCAGATTTTTTGCATATGATTGTGCATTTAATTTTGTAGAGGCTGATCAAGACAAAATGCATCAGTGTGCACATATACAAATCAGATATAATCGAAATCGTTTGTGAACAACACATCACAAGCAGATGTCGGATGAAATTTGATTCTAAGTTCTTCTTTTCAATGTCCCATAAGTGATTCATCATTTTTATTGGTGATCATCAATGTGTGCTGTTCAAAATGACGCGTGTGTCTCACTTTAGATACACTTCTGCTCACAGTTCAGGGGAATCAAGTCAAGCTTGGGTTACTTGTGGTTCTATCACACAGCATCTCGAATGTGGTGAGGATCGAAAAACAAAGCTGAGAAAAGCATAGAAAAACAAGGCTGTTTGCATCAGTGTTCGGTGTTTTGACCACACAGTGCTGGGAGTTATGTCTTATGTGAGGTTAGCTGACAGGCTATGAGGTGTTTTTTTCTGAAAGTTCTTTCGAGAAGCGAGAGGTGCACAGTGTAAAGTGCAATCTAGTTTCTCATGAATTAACACAGCTCTGGTTTTGCTCAATGCATCCTCAAGCTAATCAACACATAGCTGAATAAATGACTCAGATTTATTAGTCAGATGTTTCAAATCATGTATGTTTTGAGTTCTAAGTTTTGCATCTTTGCTAGTCAAAGGCTTTGTGTGCAAAAACTCAGCTTTTGGAAAATGTTCCACCAAACTTGCATATGGCTTCAATTGAAGATTTGAGGATCTGTTACTGTTTCAAATTGTGTTTTGTGGTATTTTAGACATTAGTTAGTGTTGAGATGCAGAAGACTTCCACTAAGGGTTCGATCTTAACCATGCTCTGCTCAAATCAGAACAGTCCTCACAACTGTGCCTTCACAATTAAGGGCATGGAAAGTTGATCAAACACCTACTAGTCCATCTTGTTTTGACTCCAAAGGCCTTTACACATTGAGAAAAATATTTATTAATAAAATGAAAAAGAGAATATTTCATAGGTGAATTAAATACATAAATACTTGTTAGTTTGCAGCGCTAATATTAAAGTTCCGAACTGAAAATGTGAAAAATTAACTGAGGGATATAGATAGATGGTTTTTATTAACTGGTACTATTGCAGAGTAATGGAGAATATATTTTGTAGTGTAATCTACATTACTGTAAGGGATTACTTTTTGATAAGTAATTTGTAACCCGAATTTTTTGTGACCCGAATGTACTAAAAGACTAATAAAAATGTATCAGTTGTTTGGTCTGAATGTGATTATGAATCAAGACCGGACATATCTTTATAATGTGTCGTTCAAAAAATTATTTATGTGGTACACTGCATCTAAAGTACAATGTCATAATTCTCTGCTTGCAAACCACATAGTATGGAAGTATAGCACTTTGGATATAAATAAGGATTTTGTTCTTGGTGATTGAGTGATATACATTGAGTCATCTGGTCTGTCGTCAGGAAAGCTTGGTGGCCAGGACTCGTTTGAGAGTGTGGAGAGTTTGGAGAGCTGTGAGCGTCTGACTCAGTCATGGAGCAGTCAGTCGTCCTTCAGTAGCCTGCAGAGAGTACCGTCATACGACAGCTTCGACTCGGACGAGTACCCGAGCGCTCTGCATACACACAAACCCAAGGGAACCTTCAAAGACTATGTGAGGGAACGTTCGGACCACAGCAAGGACAAACCTGTCATTCCAGCTGCTGCTCTTGCCGGATACACGGGTAAGAACACACTTGATATCATTTGGGTTTAACATTTCAAAAGGCTGATTTTGAAGGATAACATTTTAGCTTTCCAAACATCTGAAT
Organism: Danionella cerebrum; assembly: GCA_007224835.1. Taxonomy (NCBI): domain Eukaryota; kingdom Metazoa; phylum Chordata; class Actinopteri; order Cypriniformes; family Danionidae; genus Danionella; species Danionella cerebrum. The sequence goes on along the minus strand of SRMA01026500.1, from coordinate 68,291 downwards.
TTGTAAATTTATAGTGCAAAATGCATATTTTGACTGAACTTAATTAGTCAGCACTATCCTGCACAACATATCTATACACATGATATTATTTTTATGCCTTTAAATGATGCCCTATTAGTTATGATTTTAATTTCGTGTTCTATGCTTTTGAATTGGAAATTATTTATGAAGTCAGTATATTATAAGAGGAGTTCAAAAAAAGGAGACCAAAACGTGATAAATGCCATTAATAAAAAAAGGTTATCGCCAAATCTGAAGTGTATATTTTTTTTTTTCACACTTGATAAGCCCATTATCAATTTCACATAAAAAACAAGATACTTTTCATGTAATGCAGTCCTGGTTTGTCTGGTGTTTTTCCAAACCATGATAAACGGCAGTCAAGTTTTTTCACAAAATGCCATAACTCCATTAAACCAGGCACAGCGCAAAGAAGATGAGTTGCAGCAGATGACAGCTGTCATTTTCCCACCTCCTGAGCACGAGTTTTAAATCGTTTTATAATCATTACACAAAGACGAATCAGGCCATTTTACAGCTGATCACAGTCAAAAACAAAAGTGTAGCAGAGACATCCAAAAGTCACCGGGAGGCGAAAAGAAAAACTCGTGAAATGAGTGCAATATCCTCAACCAATCTATTCTGGAACTAGCCACTTGATTCAGTTTTGTTGTTGTGCAAGAAAAAAAAAAAACATTTGTATGTTGGATTTTTAGCGTTTTGGAAAAAAAAAACTTTAAATATTAAAATCTGGATTTGACTTTTTGTTAAACATGCTTGTTTGAGGTGCTTTATGAACGTTTAAAACACGTTTTACTTAAATTCATCATTATAGAGTTTGTCATAGCAGATGATGAATGTCTGTTACTGCAATATATGTTGAAATACTTGAAATGTTAGTTTAAATATTAGTATTTCCCACAGAAACTTCTATAAGAAACACAGAGTTTCATTACAAAAAAATATATTGCGATGTTTACATATTTCAAAAGAATTAAAATATAAATTAAAACATTCTCTTAATATAGATCATATTTAATAATAAACAAGTACAAAAATTTGGTTACATCATGTTATTACACACATTATAAAGTTGTACAGGTTCACCTTGACAGTACTGATATGTTCAGAAATGAAATTGTGTGCATTTTTTTAAAGAATGTATTCTCATGTTACTCTTAACATCAAAAAATGCATTTTCTTCTACTCAGCTGATTACCACATTGATACTTTATCTTTTTCTGAGTATTTCCCCCAATTCTGATGTTCGGTTTGGTTTTGGATCTTCAGCACATCATTGAGATGCTTAGTCGTTGAGCTGTTGTGATTGGATGAGTAACTTTTAATTATGAATCAATGCCCAAAAATACTATTTGCAATAACAAATGGCAGATCATGTGGATCCAGAGTTCAGCAAAATGTTCTATAAATGGTGTTATCTGCATCCAGGAAGTCCACTATGGTCGGACACACTGTCTACAATTGTGTGATTTGGACCAGTTAAAGTTCTCTGAGCAGTGCAGAGCCTTCACAGCATTGCTTCAACATGTTCTCTCCACCTGCGTCTCTTCTCTTTTGTAACTGCCAGCCTCTCTGTTTCATTTCATCAAGCTCTCTTTATCTGCGTACCACATCTCAGCCATCTCCTGGGTCGCCGTGGCAACCAAAGATTGTGATAGCAGCTCAATACACTTCATATGAGAGGCTTTGTTATCAGTACATCTTTTTTAGTCCAATGTTAAAAAATCTACCATCTACCATCTCATGCGTAGCCTCTTGTGAAAGATCTGAAAAAGCAGCAGAACAACACTTGTCCACTGTGAAAGAAAAAGCACAGGGCCCGTTAACTGAAAGCAGCTTGATATTTTCAAAAACAGGGGGCCTTTAGCTTAATGTGGGATTTATTTACAGGTTTGTGTTAAATGATTCTTTATTTATCTTTTACATAGAAAAACATTTGCATTCCAGGTGCAGCACATCTTTATTAAAACAAAAAAAAAAAAAACAAAGCCAAACAAATGTTCTTTTCTAATTCACAGTCAACATAGGGTTCAGGTTTATGTGATGTATTTAGTTTCATACATTTGCCACATTTACCTTTGTTGTTAGAGCTCAGAGGTTTTCACGATAGTCAATGTTACTCAAAAAATAGGAACAAGTCTCCACCATATACTTTCTGCTCACAGTTGATTTAATTTCTTTTTTTTTAACCCTAAATGACATTAAAACGATGGTTAAATGAGTAGAATTCAATTTACTTGTAAGCCACAAGATTATGCGTAGCAAAATGTTCAACAGTAAAGACGATAGAAGTGGTTTAGCTCTCAGACAAAAAAAAAAGCACCATAAAACTTCTTTATGTGACCAAATGGAAAATACACATCATGCCTTTTACCTAATCATGTCGGTTTCCCAACCCTTGCAAACCACTGATTCTAAGCATTTTTAGAATAACTGCTAATTATTTAGTAATGTTTGCTTTACCAATTGAATGTTGTTTTGAAAAATGCTTACTATTTTTACTTTGTTACCTTATGTTAACTTTTTTTCCCTTTTTCACAATTTAAGTTAGATATTTGCTCAAATGTACGATACTAACTAAAAGTTAAAAAAAAGAAATCATTTTGAGTTCCAAATCTCAATCATGCCCCTCAAATCAGCATGAAATGGCATTAAAAAAGAGCAGAAAATGGGAAGACTTTGACTTGTTTTGATACCGAATCAAAATCAAGTTTGAACCCGGACTGAAACTTTTAGATAAGACTGATTGAGTGTGAAGATGAACAGATAAAATCTCTAAGAGCAGTTTTTTTAAAGTATCACACGAGTGAAAGTGGCAAAATTGGAAACACAATCCAAATGACTCATTATGCAAATCCAATCACTAATTAATCCAATTAGTCTTATTAGCCTATACATGTGTGCCGAATTGAATTTGCCTACAACAAGCTGTTCACGCATCATTGGCTGAAATGCAGTAGGTAATGCTATAGATCCATGTTGCCGCATTTTGACCCTCAAAAATGCACCATAAAGTGCTAAAACAATAATACTCTCAGCATTTCCAAATGTTGTACGTTGGGCTGGGCAATGAATCGATTTTTATCAATTAACTGGACTCTTGTGGTATACATCAATGTGCTTATATGAAATAGTTTTTATCTTTAACGTAATATGTAAATACTGCCCCGTTTCCGTAGAATTCCCGTTTACCCTGTCAGCTTCTGTAAGAATGCGTGCACACTCTCAGAGGTTCTGTTTTTTTTTGGGGTTTTTTTTCTTTAACAAAAAAATGTGTTTTGAACAATTTCTTTGTTATCTGTGGATTGATTTTAAAAGAGGGATGAAAACAAATCAATTCAAAATGTAAATTGTTTTTTTTTTCTGAAGGCGTAGTTCTACGCCAAACCAAAAACTATTTTTGAACAATTTTAGTTTTGCATCAAGTTGACTTTGATACCACTGTGATACTATTTATTATAATCGCAATATGTTCCTCAATAATTTCAACATGAAAACATTTCCTAAATCATGCAGCCCTAATTTAAAACAATTGTGTGCTTACTTTAAACATATAATTTTGACTCTTTTAGTCTTGGTGTATTGAGGTGTAATGAGGGTTTGTATTACAGTAAGAGCGCTTATGCAATGTATTAAAATCTGAGAGGAAAAGTGCATTGATCCGCTGAAGTAATTTTAGTTGACTCATAAGTTTAGACTGAGACAGAGAGACGCAGATGGGCTGAGAGACTTCAAATGAACAGTTCAATAGTTTATGAGATAATTTGTCTCACAACTGCATTAGTGTTTTATTGCATCATATTTTTAGCAGAATTTAACACACAAGGGGGAATTCGGGAAATGGGAATTGAACTGTTTGTGTACGGTCTGTAGTGGGCTTTGCTATTTCTGACACTGAATAAGTGAAAGTTAATAGGTTCAACATAATACAGTTTTTAATTTAATTTTCTTTTTTTTGCCTATTCTCTGAAAAAAAAATCTGATCTGAGTTGGACTAAAAAAAATACAAATTGGCGTGCAAAGTAAAAGGTTGAAAAATGTTTATTTATCTGTTTTACACCTGAGACTTTGGTTGATTTTATTATTATTTTATTTATTTATTTATTTTTTTATGGGGAAAAAAAAAAGTCTCAAGATGAATGTTTTGCAGCAGGTGTGATGTGAAGTGACGGTTCATTTTAATGCACACAAACCACAAGTTGAAGAAAAAGCTGAGTTTTCTTGAGTGCCTGAGCTAATCTGAATACTGCTACTTGGTATGAAGCTCAAGAGATCTCACTCTGTAGGTCACCACCGCAAAAGCTTCGAAAGGCCTCATTATGAGTGCAGCAAGATGCATGAACGCGATGCCTGACTGAAAATGGCAATACAAATTTTTTAAGTGACCAAACTGATAATGGAATGAATCCAAATCTACATAACGCCATATCTAAACTCTCCTTAACATGGAGAAAGCCTGCAGCCTTTACATCTGACCCTAGCACTGTTGGGGGTGAATGCATGGCTGAGGCCTGTGAGAAAAGCTCTGTTTTTTGCAGATGGCCACCGAGGGCTTCTGTCTCTCACACCCACACAGCCGTTCACACAGCCATATACATCATGGCTTTGTATGATCAAACAAATTTAACCGCCAGATATTTAGCCTTGGGGTAAAATCCAAGTGATGTCATTAAGCAGGAATTCCCATAAAGAGCTGTGGATGCAGTTGGACGTTGAGTTTGGAGCAGACGCCACTCAATTCTCTCCATTGTAAATCAGTGTGTGCATGAAGAGTGACACAAAGCCAATGGCATGCAAAACTCTGCTTGAACTGTGATTATAAAGTCGAGTTCTTCTTTATTCTTGAAGTAAAAATTAGCGTAAAGTGGTACTTTGACTTGAGTTGCATGCTGTGTGTGATATTCAAGATTGAGTTAATATGTGATGTTTTGGTTCTCAGGTAGTGGACCTATCCAGCTCTGGCAATTTCTTCTCGAGCTTCTGACGGATAAATCCTGCCAGTCCTTCATCAGCTGGACTGGAGACGGCTGGGAGTTCAAACTGTCTGACCCAGATGAGGTAAGCTAAGCCAGTCAGTCACCATAGGTTAGAAAATAGCCCAAAAACATCAGTATATAATAACTGGACACTTTATTAGGCACACTTGTACACATGCATGGTAACACAGATGGCTAATAATCAGCCAATCAAATGGCAGCAAAAGTGCATGCATCTAGATCAGGGTTAGGCGAAGTCATTCCAGCCCTGCTTCAGTACAAACACTGGCAGCTTTAAACAAACCAAGGAGAGCTTAATGAGTCAAATCAGGCGTGGTTCCTGAAGGCTGCGACAAAAATGTGCCTCCTCGTCCACCTCTGATCTAGATGTTTACATGTTGAAAAAGTTGTCATTTTTCTGTTTTTTCTTAAATCTTGGTTTAGAACCAAATAAGTGCATCACAGTCACGTCTCATAAATATCACGAGCCGTACACCTGTTTTATACTGCATACTTGTGCGGTACTTGTTGCATCTGCAGCACTTTAGCAGAGATACAGAGTGTGCAGCTATGTTGCTTTTATAAAGCACATGCTTGCAGCGCCTACGATTAAAGAGTGCGAAACATTAGGTTCAGTGTGCACTTGATTTTAGTGCACTTGAGTTTACGATTATTCATAGAGCACATTTCATACAAATTGGTAATTTCTTTACAGAGAGTTAATAACTTAAAGACACTAATGATAGAATATTAAAAAAAGCGTTTACAAATGACCAAAAATGACAGGATGAAAGAAATGTCACGTCACAGTTTTCTTATTTGAAATTGCTTAAACTCACAAACTTGTACATTGATGACAATGCAGATATCTTATTTGCTAATATGAAGTCGTATAACATTTTTTTTTTCTTAGTTTGTGTGTATTTGAACTGTTGCATGCAGTGTTCAAACTCTGATACGTTAAGAGAAGCAAACGTTTCACACAACATCCATTTGCATCGTATGTGCAGAAGAAAAAAATGTGTTGCACATACAATGCAAATGGAGTGTCTCAACCCCAGCCATCTTTACCCATATTTTTTAGGTGTCAGGCACACTTTAACTTAAACTTTTGAATATGGAAGGATTTTGGTGCCAGTCTGTTTTTACCTCATATTATTAAGCACACATAGCTATGTGAACCAATGCATAGATTTTAAAAAGGCATTGGTATTTCAAAAACGTGTAATCTACTGCAATTTTCATTCACTGTGACTAGAGTGTGCAGGGAAAGTCTGAAAAAGAAATTCCAGTGGTTCATTCAGTTCTATGTGGCTCAGGGTCATGGGATCAAGTTACATTGGATAAAAGCAAGGGCAGTGTAAAACGTGTAAATGAGAAAAGCCAGTGAGCAGCAGCTGTGTGGAGGAAAAGTCCTTGTTTATATCAGAGAAGACACACTGGTTTGACTACTATAGGTTAAACAGTTACTCAAATGACCTGCTTGTACAGCTTGGTTAACACTGAACACATCCATTCACATGTTTGCATTTGGCAGATGCTTTTATCCAAAGCGACGCACATTTGAATGAATGAACACATTTTTTTTGTCATCAGAGTATAGCTTTAAAAGGAAAAAGTGGTCAGATCCATTACAAACAATGTGCTCCAAAGAAATTTATTATGTCATTATACATGTACAATAGCAATATAAGCTTGATGGCTAAAGTCTTTGATGATTACTTCTAAATCTACCATTTAAAGTATTTTTTTAAAGCAAAATGGACTGGCTTTGTTTTCTACACATTTTTAATTTCTATGGAGGAGTAAGTGACACCATGCAAAGTTCCCCATACCAATTTGAGTGATATAAACCAGCTTCATTTCTGATTTTTCTTTGCTGAGTGATATGCCAAATTAGTTGCTATGGTAAACCGTCCGGTTGCTATGGTGGGGACAGTGACATGTTTCCTTTGTCACTATGCGGTACATAACCAACCCAAATGTTACCAATGCTGAGTTAAGAGTTCAGAAGTTGTGGTTTCTAGGGTTAAGTTTGGTTGGTAGGAAGCTGTCATTATTTTTTTTTTATTAGCATAACCCCCAATTCTCTATGTTGCTTCATCTTGAGGATATTTTCAATGGCCATTATAAGGCAATGGTAAATATTTAACCCCTTCAAGAAAAAATACTTTTGAACAGTGCTTGATAAGTTTCTTTGAGGTTCTCAATTTGAGTTACAGTTTTACAAAGTTTGACCCCATGAGTCAGTTGACCCAGCATTCGCAGCGATATCCCAGAATTCTTTTAGTGGTACCAAGATATAGCAACCTGAATCAGAACAGTTTGTATGTTTTAGCAAAGTTGGGTGGCTGTAGTTCAAATGTTCTAGGACGAGACGCGTTTCGAATTTTTTAAATTTTTTACAAGCCAATATAATACAGATATATTGTGATTGATTGATTGTGCATTAATGGCTAACCTTCCAATGTATGCTCTTAGAAGTCAGTTATATATTTCATGTCATTTTGTTAACGCTACTTTGTTGTGGATCTCTTTTAAATTCATCAGCTGTAATTTCAAAAACAGATTAGGTCACATTTCATACCTCAAGCTTTGAGTTCTGACTGTGATGTTCAGCCTTAAAGCAATTGTATTATTAGCGAGGATACAGAGGTTAGAGGATGATGATATGCAAAGCAAATATAAAAATGTTTTCTGGTTGTTCTGCAGAATTAACAACCCTAGAGCTTTCAAATAAAGATTGCAACAGTGACCGATTCCGAAGAGAATCTGCAGTGCAGCATGATTACTTAATATGCACAAGTTCTTGCATTGTTGCACTGCTTGCTTTTCCTTTCACAGATGTTGTTTCATGAACCATCATTTTAGTCATTTTCAGTAGTTTTGCGCTTTCTAACAAACAAGAGGAAGGTCTGCACCATGTTTATTTTGATTTTGTTTCGTGTTCTCCTTTGCCAAATAAAATAGTCGTTGTTTGTGATACTCTTGATTCTTGGTTTGTTTGTCTGTGATCACCATTTAGTACTAGCTCAACCTGATTATTGAAAACTAAGGACCTTATTCAATTTAAAAGTATTCAAAAGCAATCTAATAAAAAAAAGCACCATAAATGTCACGATTCTGACCCTGCTTTTGTGATCTGCAGGTGGCACGTCGATGGGGCAAGAGGAAAAACAAGCCTAAGATGAACTACGAGAAGCTAAGTAGAGGCTTACGCTATTACTACGACAAAAACATCATCCACAAGACGTCTGGCAAACGCTACGTCTACCGCTTTGTCTGTGACCTGAAGAGCCTGCTAGGATACACTCCTGAAGAGCTGCACACCATGCTGGACGTCAAGCCAGACACTGATGAGTAAAGTTGTGACTGATGTAAACAATCCCTCAAGAACTCTGGACGTAAAGAAGGGGTTTTCAGTGACATTCCAACTTGTGTTTTGAGCCCAAAAGGGACAAAAAGAGGAAGCATCAAAACATTTACCAAAGTTTAGAAACTGTGGATGGATGTTATGTTAGTCAGACGAGGAAGGGAAGACTCAAAGTTGAGGTGGAGTTGACCCAATAGCACAAACACCAGGAAGGAACCCAGCACAATGAGATGGACATTTTTTCAAACACCTTGCCAAAATTAAGACAAGAGGAACATCACAGAAATATTTAGCCTTGAGTTACTTACTGTTTCTGTCTCCTTGCATTCCTCAAATGAGGACGAGTTCTCGGACCAAATGTTTTATTTGTATTTTTATGCGTCAGTATTGATTTGATGCAATCCAGACAGAGATTGTGTCATTTTGTACATTTTAGATCGAGAAATGAAGGTTTATTGAAGTCACAAGTGCTTATCTTGTTCTTTTTAAGTGTCTCAAACGGTTATCTTTTGTCCTCACCACAATGACCATACTCAATCGCTGTTTTGAGTCTCAAGCATACCAGAGTCTCGCCTTTTCAGTTAGTCAGTCAAACTGAGAGTGCACGAGAGGCAACAAATGAAAGTGGCCGTTAACTTTTCAACAGTGTCAGTCGCAGTAATTGCACGTTTGTGGTAAAAAAAGAAGGTGTTTATGATACCACTGGTGCCGTTTCATCACATCTGCTAAGACAAAAGACATCGAACGTGAATCAAAAGTCTTGCCTTAATATAGCACATTATGTTACTGTGTTTCCCCTAAGCTGAGCTGAAACGCATGTAGGTAGGTGACGACTGAAATGTTGGGCCTTTGCAATCAAATGCTTCAAAAGACTGAAGTGTAAGCCATAAGCGGGTTGAGAGAAGACGCTATGTTAAAAAGTGCACACTTCAGCATGCATCGGAAGAAAGTGAGATTGACTGCGTTTGATGGTTCTAGAAAGTGGCTAAAGTTGGCTGAAGTAATGTAGACATTGGATGGAGATCATGTTGAGATTTATGGCAGCTTTAATAATGAAGGTGTGTGCTACTACTGGCTAAAAACCCATCGAGATCAGAAAAGGGGGTTTGTTTGGTTGAAATGCAGTATTATGGACACTGAATCAGAGTTTCTGATCCAAGTGTTCAGTGTAGTTACTAGAGAATCTGCACGTGGAATGTTAAAAGTGCAGCACTGAGACTTTTTACCAGTATTTTACGTTACATAAGACAATAAATGGCAGTAAATACTTAAGTCTTAAATCCAGTGTTCTGAGTGTGGGAATGTTGAGCTCGTGGGAAAACCTAGAGTAAAGAAAACTCTTCTGATAAAACAAATCGCATTGTTTACAGGAACTGAACCAACTGCACTGGTGTGGCTTTGCAATTGTCTATTTTTACTGTTAGCATTTCATTACATTGCTTTTCTCAAATAAACCACATTTTTGAAGAGTTTAGATTGATCACAGAATTCTTTAACCCTTAGAAGTCTGGGACCTTTTTGAGCATTTACTTTTTACTTCTTTGTACTTCTTTTTATTAAATTTTGTGGCTATGGTTCACAACTCCAGCTTCTACTTTTAACAATTTTTTTTTCATTGCATTACTCAAGAATTCCACAAAAAACCCTGAAGTTTTACCAAAAAAATCTTTCTATTAAATTGTCATTTTGTTAATGAAAAAATATCAAAAACTGAGACTGAACAGCTTTTATGTTTTATAACAAACATCAAAAGTGTTGAGATAATGTAAATACTCACATATTTAAATTTTTTTGTGCCAGAACTTTGAGAAACAAAAGCCAGCTCTTGTACTTTCATGGGTTATCCCTTCTTTTCACCACTAGATGGCACCAATTTGGGGTCTGTAAAATGAAGCTGAAAGACGATTGCGCATTCTCACATTTTAATTTTAATTACCTTTCAAGTTATGTGTTATAACTCTTGTAATATTAGTTTAAAACCAAAAATATCAAAACCTACAACCTTTTTAATACCTTAACATTATATATGAAATCAAAATTTTGCAATAGGTGGGTCGCGTCATTCATACTTACTTCAAAACTGCCGCTGTGATTGGAACAGAGACTTCTAAGGGTTAACTAAGAAAAAAACAAAAAAAAAGCAACATTGCATGAGCATCTTGCTTAAAAATGGAAATAAATTCATACAGAAGAGTGGGTTTGTTTAAATGTTCTCGCTCTTTGTTCACCTCCATGCGGTTACAATCCCCATTAGTACAAATGAAGATGAAAGGAGGAGATGACGTCCATGATTGAAGAACATCTCCAAATGCTTAGCGCTCATTTGTTATAACACATGGAAAATAAGAAATTGATTTCTTTTAGAGAACTGTTCCTTTAAAGCTCTCCCATATTGGACAGTGAGCACATTTTAATGAATGATACTTGATTCTATAATAAATCCTGGTCATAATGCAGTTTTGTCCTGATTGTAAACTTCAGAAAAGTGATGCACTCTTTTATGCCATACGGAGGTTTTATTTTCCCACAATTTTGCCTTATTTTTATGCTTTATATATATCTGTATTTTATTTTGTTAAAATGAGAATTTTAATGTATTTAGTTCACAGACATTTTGATATTTTCAATAATTTATATTTTATAAACTTTGAAATATGAGATACAGACAGCTGGTGCTTTCTTGGGAATTGAAAAATAAATTAAAAAAGGTAATGCAGGACAAATGTAGCGAATTTTCTTTTATATAAAAATTTAAAAAGAAAAGAAAAAGTTGAATTTAAGACCTGTCTGTGTATGGGGTTGTGTACAGATAAAGGCTGATGCTGGCCCATCATTATGTTCTGCTGGAGAGTTTTATAAACAGTAGCTTCTATTTCTTATTGTACTTTAAATTGTTGTTATTAAAATATATGTGGAGACATCACCAGTGTTGTTTGGTTATTTACAAATATATGTATATGTATATGTACAAATATATATATATATATATATATATATATATATATATATATATATATATATATATATATATACTATATATATATATATATATATATATATATATATATATATATGACACCTGAGATTCAAATAAACACAAAAGGATGTTGCAAGTAAAAAGAGTACTGTGCACATTTTAAGCATGTGTGTAAAAAAATATGAATAATTCTGTTTTATTTTTTGTGAATATTCAAAATCCAAAGTAAGCAAATGAAAGAAAAAAATATAGCAAAATGATGAATGTCACCCATAGAGATTGAAACCCAGCCATGAATAGAAACACCTGTTTAGGAGGCTTAAAACTGGGTGAGGAACATTCAAACTGCTAACAAAGAAATTGGCAATGCTGAGGATTGTAGACTCAAAGATCGAAGAGAGAAACTTAATTCAGCAGATCAACGAAACTTCAAGCTAATTACCCTTTAAACAGGGAAGATGTCCAGCAGAGCATCTGCCTTAGAACCGGCAGAACCCAGGTATTGTCAAGAGAATTTCATGGAAAGTAGTAGTATTTCAGGAGAGTTACCTTTTGTTTATTTTCTTTTTGAAAATAAGTGCTTTAATACTTGAAAAACCTTACAGTTAATTGCATTAGCATGCACAATAAAATTGTCTTAGATTAAACATAGATTTAGATTATAATGAACCCTCAATTTTTTTTTTTTTAATTTCGGTTTATTGCTGTGTATAAACACATAAAGAAGTAAAATATTACCTCTACTGTGTATATTTTGAGCAAGGGATGCCAGCATACTTCATTATAAACAATCACACAAGGAACAATTTCATGGACAACAAGACACATCCATAATGTTTGCTCATCTTGAAATCGACAATAAATTGAATTCAGTAAAATAAAGGGAAGTTCTTTAATCCACTTGTTTAAATTAAATGTAATTTAAATTTTTAGCTGAAACTCCACTAGCTGCTATGATGTGAGAAATTGTTAAGGAGGAAAACACTGAAGTTGGTTTATATGAAACACCTGCTTTCTCTCTCTCTCTCTCTCTCTCTCTCTCTCTCTCTCTCTCTCTCTTTCTCTCTCTCAAACATTTTGTTTGTGTGTGTTTTTTAGGACTTCAACCTATTGGTTCAGTTTCATTTTATCCTTACAATTTCTCAGAAGATGCATTTGCTCTTGCTGTGGATTTTTCTAAGTACCGGTAGATCTTTGACGAAGTTCATCATTCAGCTGAAAAAAAAGAAAAGTAAGAACGAGAACATTTGCTTTACACTGAGTTGGAATGCAGATCCAAAAATATGATTGTTCTCAGCATTGCCTATTGTCTTTTGGAAACTCAATCTGGAAATGTCCCTCTTTAAAGCCAATACATGTTCCGGATATTGTCACAGAGGTCAGATATTCCGACAATCAGCATTTCCTATTCCAGGGCATCTTGTATTTCAATATGCTCTGAGAGCATAGAGTTTCCATCTTTGATATGTGGATTGAAACAACCACAGGATTCAGTTTTCATCCAACCGTTCTGAATGACACTAAATGCATTGTGTATTGCAAAATGAGATTCTAAATATTAAAAACAAGTACTATAACCAAATAATCTTTGAGATTAAAATATATTCAATTTTGACAAAAAATCTAAAGTTCAAACAAAACTTATTTCTCTGGTGCTAAACATGTTCACGATGATTTTTGCACTAAGCAGTTTACACGAGCACGGCGTGTCTGTGTTTCAAGGTAAAGGCAGTTGGGGATTTCAAAAGGGTAACTTTCATTTCTGAGTGAGGGAGGCATATTTTCCATTACGGTTGGGTGAAAAACGTGAAAGAACGTCTGAAGGCAAACCAAAAAGTGCAAAAGTTTCATAAGTTGAAAAGGTGATATCCACGCCAGTACACTACTGAGAAATAACACCATCTCTGCCTATTATACACACCTACAAATTTCCAGTGCTGATGGAGGAAAGAAAAACATTTTGAGCACCAATTTTTATACTGAACTCAATGGCAAGTGTCACCGGTACCTCGTTCTTAAAAAACACACAGACAAAGATCATCCCTCCCCCCTCATTTATTTCTACAAATATAAAAACAACATCCATTACTATATGATTTTCCGAAGCTGAGCAACTGGTTTGTATGGCAATCAATCATTTACCAAAGCTAAGGTAGAGTTCAGAAGATGTGGTTGTTGGGGTAAACAGTTTAGTTGCTAGAAAGCCATAATACATATAAACAAACTTCCGTTTCTCACTGATGTTTCTTCTTGAAGAAATCTTTATATTTTTAATAAATGGAAAATATTTGACCCCTTCTAGAGCCTAAAAACTTTTGCATAGTGCTTGGTATGGTCATGCACAAAGTGATATCTTCTAGATACTCTTCTAGTATCTTCTAAGAGTGGTCAGTGTGAAGTTTCTATGAGATTCTCAGTTTGCGTTACAGTGTTTGAACCAATGTAAAGTCAATGGTAATTTTCACAGAAATCCTTTAGCAATACCAGTCTGAAAAGATATAGAAACCACATTGGATGTCTTGGCTTTTACAAGCCATTGTATTATTTAATTTCCATTCAAGAGCTTGATATCAAGATTTAGGTGGAAGGAGGGGAAGCCCTGAGGATGCTCAGGGAAGTATTGTTGGTTCAATTCAAATGGTGTAATTAATTAGAGCCTAGATGATGTTTTATTTTGGAAACCTTTTTTTCTGACTAAATATGTCATGACGCATTGCTGCATCCACCCATTGGGCCAAATGAGCAGGAATTGTGCTCGGACAAGTCACCAAGCAGGAATCTGCACATGCTCAGAATCAACTACAGGGAGAGGCTTCATCCAAAAATGTGGTCACAAGCACTAAGAAGTCTTGATTATTGGTGGAGTTGGTCGTCTTATAACCAGAATGTTAGTGGTTGGATCCCCACGTACATTCTGTCGCTGATGCCTTGAGCAAGCTACATCATCTGCATTCTCTGATACGTGCAGTAATTGTCGATATTTCATCATTCAAGTGCGACTTGCTACACCATCTTTGCAGAATCTTCAGCTTACGTCCTGTTTATTATTTTGCAGGATAAAACAGGTCCCAGAAAGGAGGTTGATACGACCCGAGCATATATTCTTCACACTGACATTTATGATTTTATCAGATTCTTGTATGCAAAGTGACTTAAAACATCAAACCATCAATCACAAGATTTGTTAAGATCTGTTTAACAAATATATATAACAAATTTATTTTAAACATTTATTTCAAACATGTTCTATTCACAGATTGTGAAGGCCACTGTTCTGTTTTATACTTTTTCCTCCATCTAGAAACTTGAAAGAAATATTTTGAAACTAAATAAATACACATTTATTTAATGTTTATATAAATTCACATTTTAATTCAAATTACCTTGCAAAGTATGATATAATTCTTGTAATGTTCATATAAATTCAAAAACATAAATAACCTTTTTGGAACCCACACAATATATTTTGAAATCAAATTACACAATTGGTAGGTTTGGTCATTCCCTCTTAATTCAAAACAGCCAGTGTGATTAGCACACTCACCAGTGCATGCAGAGACTTCAAAGGGTTAAAGTTAAATTGAGAAACAAATAAGCAGGAAACAATAAAGACCTTCTAAATGTCACTCAAATGTCCTTCAGACTCTGTTTTCTATCTTTTTTTGTGTATAAGACAGAAGGGGTCCAGACCCACATTCATCCACAGGTAGACTGCAGGGGTCGAGACTTGGCCCACTCAAGCTTGGCCTATTATTTGCATTTTTATTACCATACTTGTTGTGCAGGTCTCCTGTAATACACTACCCACCCCCATACACAAACACACACTTTGGCTTATTCATGAGGCCAAATGCTTGGGACCTGGCCTTCCAGACGGGAAATGGAGACGTCTTGACATGCTAATGTGGACTTTCCATCAGAACCGCTGATTGATTTCTGCATCAGAAGGCACAACAGTTTATAGAGAGCCAGGCAGCTATAATGAAAACAGAGAGTGTTTGTTGAGACAGAGCAGACGGGTCAGAGGATGATCTCCATCCAATTCAATCCGGGATGCTCCGGTGCTGAAAGCCTGTGGTATGTCAGCTCTCACCGTGAGCTGGACCGAAGACTTTTATTATGCTGGTATTGTGAGAGAAAAGCCAATGGTTGCACTCTGTCGGTGTCTCTATAACCCACATTAATAATGCATAATTATCAGAATGAAGCAGATATAAATTAAAAGAATAAAGCTGTATTCTTTATTTAAATGGCAAAAAAAAGAATTTCAAGACAATATTTTTATATCTAGAACATTTTGCCACAGTATGTGATTCTCGACTCATGTTTGCTGAAGTGTGTGTCTCTGTGTTTATATGAGAGTGCAGCTGGCTGAACGTTGAATCTGCTTCATGTCCAGTTTCTGTTTGAATGTTTTCACTTCTTGTTCATGGCTTTGGTTTGAAAGTTTGCACGTTTTTTCCCAGGATATCTGCTCCCTCTTATCCAATCAGGACACTCCTAACGTCCTTCAAACATGCCGCCGAGGAATCCTGATTGGTTGACAGAGGCAGAGCCCAGAAAGCGAGGAGTCAGGCTTGAGAATTTTCTGAGATCTGGCCACCTCCTGTGAGTGTTTCTAGAGGAACATCTGCTTCCAATCGTAGCTCCTCCAGAAACGCCTCCTCATGGTTTTCAACAGCACTCATCTGAGAGCTTAAGATTCTCCAAATGCACTCAAACTGCAAATACTTGAGCTTTTAGAAACTTTTTACTTTTTTAAACTCCATTAAAAAGATCCCATTAAAAACATCCCTTTATTAGAAAAAAAATATTTTATCCAGAGAAACATGGGTTTGTGCCTGTAAAAAGCTAAAATGCCCAATGAATTACAGTCCATAGCATTCTATTCCAACAAGTAAACCAGGCTTGTCCACAGACGTTCCTGGAGATCCATGGTCCAGCATAGTTTAAATTCATCCCTCTTGAAACACACCTGATGGAGATCTCCTTGGCCTGTTTGAAGATTTATTAGTGCAGAAGCAGAGCATGGGAGCCAAAAGTCACGATGACCTATCAGAAATATACCTCAAAAAGCAAAAACACCCTCAGAGCACAAAAATTATAAATTAAACAGAGAGATTTCTAAACTGGTATCTCCTTAAAACCACCAGTAAATCAGTTGCTGTCACCCAAGGGACTCACACTACCAATCACACTCTTCCCTGTGATCTCCTCCTTGTGATCACCCAAAAACGGTATAAATGACTTCAAGCACCCTGCTGAGAAGCCATCCAAAGATTTGTGCAATTCTGATTTTGAGAATTAATAATTATAATTCTCCGGTGTCTTATCAAATGCTATTGTCAGGGGGCAACAATCTTCTTCTTAGACTTCAACCAACTTCAGGATTCATTCAGCAAATGAAAAATCGAAACTTTACAGGAAAAAGTTTTTTTGCCTCTACATAGTTTAGAGAATCTGGATGAGCCTGAACTTATTTGACGAGTAAAAGCATGAGAGCAATCTGACAAACATCTCACTGGCCTTCAATCCAGTGCATCACAACTCTCATGTGTGGTCGCGTTTGCAGCTTTTAACTGCACCGGGAAAACAAACAGCTGCAAAGACTAATAATAATGGGTACTTACAGCAAATATTCACAGCTACGATTAGAGAATCAGCTTGAGCTAAAGCAAACACACAAGACATGGGACCACAGCATGGATTCTCATCAGCAGTGGCTCCATGTTTCAGAGCTTCTGTGATGATTGGATGTTGGCATCTGGAAAATCAACTCTCCGAAAAAGAAGAATGGACATAAACATCTCTCAGAAAGATTAACAGCTTACTCTGTGATTACATGGGTGATGGGAACATTTCAGTTTATTCAAAACAAAGAGCAAACATTTGAGCCATAAGTAACTTTTATGTGTCACAAACTCTTATCAAAAGCCATGAAAATGATAAAATACTTTAAACCTAATGTAAGACATAATAATTGCATAAGAAAACTGTTAAACAATGCAGTACCTTTTTTCTCAGATTAAATAAAATGTGTATACTAATTTGTGTACTATGCACTAACAACAAAGTACAAATATTGTTGTTTAACACGTAACTTACTGTAAATCATACCCATTCAATACCCTCTTTCTAAAAATATATGTGCTTAAAAGCTATTTCAAATGACAAATGGGCTTTTACCTCCAGTTTTCACTCTTCCACTGGATGTCAAATATAACCAAACATAGAGTAAACTCCTTTTTTGGAGTTGGAAAGCTTTTTAAGCTTCCTTCCTGTTAAGCTAAGCACTGGTGCCATAACATTTGATCTAAATCTGATTTATTGCCCAATTAGCTGACTCTGTTTCCTCTCTATACATACAATTACATACAGTGAATAATACCTACAAAAAAATCTACTTAAGATATATATATATATATATATATATATATATATATATATATATATATATATATATATATATAAATAATCATATTTTATTGTGTTGATGCACAAGACACAAGACAAGAATGGTGACTAGTGCGCAAAAATCAGCCAGATCAGTAGGAGCAAAGACAGATAAAGACTTGAGGGAGGGCATTTTGACATTTTCCACAACTTAACCTTTTTCCCATGCAGTCATCAGATTTGCCAACACCATTTCCACTGCGCTATAACAAAAAAGTTTAATTAAAGTTATTAAAATACATGATTAAGATCATTTTAGAGAGTAGTATCAACAATGCTTCAAAAACTGTTTTATCATCCATTTGGTGTCTGTCTAAAAAATTATAAAATAAATTTTCTCAAAAAAACATCATGAAGTACGCGTTTAATTTAAAATGGTCCCCTTTCACACACTACTTAATATCCATGCCATCCATGTAATTAAACATGATTTAAAAATGTGGTGCAATCTCATTCCAGATCCATCAATCTTTACTTTTATGAGTGTTTTACATAAACCGACTCACTCCAGTTGAAGTGATATCTGGCAGAGTAGATAAGAGCCCCAGAGGATTCAGACACATTCAGAAACCCCTGGCAACAGATAAACAAACACTGATGAAAAACACTGAAGTCATGAGGTGAGCCACTTCAAGGGAAAGTGACGCATAGTTACTGTATATACTAGCACAGTCCACTGGGATAATAATAAAAAAAAAAATCCATCATGAAATAAAATAAAGGGGAGACGTGAAAAGCTGCCCAATAGTGATTTAAATAAGGGGCAAACAGATTTACTCAATTAGAGAAAAGATGCTCTGAAAAACGACATGAACAAAACAAGTGAATCTCACAGAATACTCAAGTTTGCAAAGGAAAAAAAATGTGGATTGTATAGGTACATTGGATAAAATTTCCTTTTTTGAAAGAAATACATAAGTGCTGGTAGTTACGGTGGCCCATTAGTGCGCGACACATGCAAATCCACACACAACGCTATTGCAAAATAAAAACAATTGCAAATGAGAAAATAAGCACATTAATGCCTTCAGTTCTGTTATTTTTTCTTTTTTTTCTTTTGCGAGAAAACACAAATGAACTTTGACAGTGTAAAGCTAGTGCAAATCAAATACGCTACCACAAAACACAAATTTGAAAATATTATTTTAAACATGTGTGACCCTTGTCTGGGATTGGTTCAGTTCTTTAATTTATTGTGGTTTGTGTTTCCAGGGTTTGCCAAATTGCTATGTGTCTAAAAGATCGTCCAACATTTTTAGCCGAATGTCTACAATCAATGCTTGGTTTTTAAGAGTAACCCCCAGCCCTCATCCATAGACATATTAACTACTAATATGGCAGAGAAATGGAAAAATGCTGTTGTCCGTATTTTTGCTTCTCAAATGAACGATAAAAGACCTGTTCTACAATATTGTTGAAAAGTCATCCTTTCCTCCATTACATCTTGGGAAAAGCATTTCTAATCACAGGAAAAAAAAAGAAAACAGTCACAAAATGGTCTTTGAGTCCTTTTTTATCCTTTTTTCAGAGTGTTATCTCTGACACATCACTCATGTTTAATGCTGCAGCCTCTGTCTCTGGCCTGGGGTAATGTCTAGACTGATATTCTCCTGCTATCATCCCCAGGCTGATTCGAGGTGTAATTTGGTCAGTCCTGGGTGGCCCTTTTCACTGCCAAAAAGAGGTAGAGATTGCTAGCCTGGCACTTTGTCTCCACATATTATATCTATTAAGCATACTCCTCACAGACTATATTGTCACAACACATTTCCTGAGTTCTATTTGCCCCAAAAAATAAAAAAAAAAAAATAAATAAATAATAATAAAAAAAAAATACAGGAATTCCGGAGTCCAAAGAATGTAGTTTTAAGCATTCTGCCCTTTGTAAGATTTGTTTTAATCTCAAGGCCTGCCCACATTCAGATTTATATATATATATTCATTATCTTGCATTAAGCTGCTTCTTTTGTTCCCTTCTGGTTTATTCCCACATCAAGAGCATTCATGCTGCTCTCCATGATCGGGACGCTGGGAAACTCACCAGTATGGTTTTCTCACATTCAGTCCAGGCCACTCGTACACTGGCCAGATGTGTGATGAGGAGTCACACAGAGGCAAAGAGTGAACGGCAACATAAATCTGCAGGGAAAACAAAACAAAACATATTCTTTCTAGGGATTTGTGGAAGATTTATGTATTGTAAGTTCCTTTCATATTCAATCTTTGTTAAGAAACCAAAAGAACTTAAATACAGTTAATTCTAGATATATTTTTGAAAGTCAGAGTGTTTTTTTTTAAGTTGAATTTTAGTACAACTGATTAATTTGGTATATGAATTGATGGACCTTGCATCTGTCCGTCCATGCATCCGTCCGTCTGTTTATCCATCCATTTCTTCCATCAGTCCGTCTGTCCATCCATCTATTGCACTAGGTTCTGACTCCTTGTTATGAGAACAACTTTATGTTTTCAATGGGGCGGCAGGTGAAGTAGTGGGGGAGTCCTATAACCGGAAGATTGGGTGATTGATCCCCACCAAGCCTATTTTCTCACAAACCCAAAAACATGCGTCAAGAATGTGTGTTGCCCTGCGATGGACTGGTGCCCTGGCTCTCACTCAAAGTAAGCTGGAGACACCAGCAGACACCCGTGGTGCCAAAAAGAAACAAGTGGGTAAGAAGATGAATGAATGATTGACTTGTAGAACAAAATAAAATGTGGTTTATGTGCAATGATTTTTACAAAAAATGAATGTGCTAATACGGGATAAGTGAATTAAATCAGAGGCTTAGGTTTGATGGTGACACTCCAAATGTGATCACCATAGCATTTGAGAATCCAAGATCAACAGTTTTCATGCACTGCGGTGTAATATGCCATTTTTAAAAGGCTGTGAACAATTATGGAATGATAACAATGACTCCTTTTATTGGAGTAACCCCCCCCCCCCCAAAAAAAAAAAAAAAAAACTAAGAAAAGTGACATATTTTTTCTTAAAAATATATCTTATATTTAATTATTTAAATATTTTAATCCCAAACCCATGCTCCTTGCAGGAATCAGCACATTAATGTACACAAATAAAATGTATATTTACGTCATAAATCTGCTTCTAAAGATGGATCTAAGGATGAACTGAATGTTAACATGTCCTATCTTGGTCAATATGATCTTACTACAAAGATAGGATTGAGTTATATCAGCAAGTTTTTGCTGTAGCGGAGTTCAGCCAATCACAGCTGCAAATGATTCATGCTGAACATTCTCTAAAAAGTGTAATACAATTAGTTAGAGACAAAAAAACTACCTTAGAATTTTAAGTTGACTTTTTGACTACACCAAAGTTTGTTTTTTTGGAAATAAACCTCGCTCGCTGTCTTGTTTTGCTCTCAAATGGGCCTATGGCAGGAGGTGGACATGAGTCTTCCATCCTTCCATCCTTTATGTCCTAACTGACAAGTAATTTTGTTGCTTTTTCAAAGATCCTTATGGCAAGTAGATGCTCAATCATGGGAATATGATGTAGTTACATTTTATTAAAGCAACATCATATAAATTTACGATAAAGGTATGCATGTACACGTGCACACACTTTACTATTGTTAGATGTGAGGGGAAGAAATGCCATATAAAACATAATGTCAGATAACTATTAATGACTGATACCTTCTTTTTGGAAATAGATTAGCAAAATTTCAATTGAAAGACATCTGTTGTTACACAAAATGCATTCAAATATACATAACACCACAGAAACAATAAACAACACAAGCTGATGTGTTATCTAAAGATTCCAGCCATCCCTTCATAAACTCTTCATCAAAATATTACCCATGACTGCTGATGGAGACATGGAGGATAGAGCAGATGATAACCTCACAAAAGAGTCTGCAAATATACTGTATGGGGAAATAAATACTTAGTAATAGTATTCTTTTAAAATTTAAATTACCAACCACTTTACTAAACAGTTTAGTTTGATCACACACACACACACACGCACACGCACGCACACACACACACACGCACACACGTCGATGCAAACCATTTCAAATTCACTTCATAAACAACATGCTAAACATTGCTCAATCTAAAAAGAGGCCAAACAGGGAAATAAAAAGAAAACAGATGAAAGTTTGGGAGGGATAGAGCCAGGGTGGTTAAGCTCTACAAACTGCAGACTTGCAAACCACATCTTGTTCTGTTATAGAATACCTTTTCTTCCCCCACACGCAAACTAGTACAGGATGAGTAGGCGGCAGCTGAGCAGATAAGGCACAGAGAGAGAGGGTGAGTATGTTTGCATTTCAGGTCATTGATACTTCAGCACACTCTTTAATTGCATGCAAAAAGAGTAGTGCAGGCCTTCTTTGGACTGACCAGTGGAGTGGGACCTCCAGAACCACTTTCTCTTTTAACTGTCGATGTACTTTCACAACCTCAAAGTGGAGCACTGACAGGAAACCACTTTATCAGGACCATAAACTCTCACAGAGCAATCAAACAGCTATAAACCATTAAAGAAGTTGAAGGGTTTAAAGAGTTGATCCTACCAACCAATGAAACATATTTGAGAAATATAGTTAACATTTTCTATTTTTGTAGCTCTTGATTTGTGAGATTATTGAAATTTGCCAGAGGATTACGACCAGCACGATAAAACGAGTAAAATTTTATAAGCAAAATGGAATGGGTGCCGGGGTAGAATTGGTTAGTGACATTCAACTCCATGCCAATATGAATAGTACAAACCAATCTCCATGATTTTCCTCAGCTGAGGTGGTGCCATGGAGGGGTCAGTGACATAATATAATGTTCACTTTATCACTAAAAGTTATATAAACCAACCCCCATAACATTTTGTTGCAAGGGTAAACAGTTTGGTTGCTAGGGTGCTGTCAGTACTGTCAAACATTTTTTTTTTTATTTGTTACTATGATTAATATAAACAACCTCCAAAAAAATATTTAACTCCTTCTAGATCCTAGAATAGCTTGACTTGTATAGGGTCAATGAATTTTTGAATCTATTAGAATTTTTACGATTTTATGAAATTTTTGTCTTAAGAAAAACAATAATTTTACAAGTATTTATGCATATCATTATTTTATTTACTCCCATTTTATCATTTGCTGTTCCCCTTTTTGTTCTGTTTTTATAAGAAACTGAGAAATATCAAACCTGAAACTTAATGGTTCGCTTATTGCTTTTAATTAAATAAATAACAATATTTGTACATTGAGAAATCTACTTAAGTAGCTTTTTACAATTATTTTCTTGTTAATGGATGAATCACAACTTTGACTTTTCCCGTTACGGGCCACCACTAGGTGTTTTTCACTTTTATATTCAACGCTCAGTACTGACGGCTCATTAAGGTGTTACGGCAACATGAATCATGTAATGAAGCTGCTCTTTTAACATCTTGGAAACAATGACTGAACATGTCTCCAATAACTCTCTAATGTGTTTATCTAGCTGCATTCTTTTCAACCAACCCAGCAGGTCACAGCAGGGACTTTTTGATATATTACAACACTTTTAACACATTTAGGAATTGCATAAGATTAATTCTATAAAACATATAGTTGCATTTAAATGTTGGATGACATCAAATGGTGAAAAAAGTTGCACCTTTAATAATAAAACTATTGAAAGCATCAACACTGTTGCCTTTTAGAAATTTCAATTTAGTAGTTTCAACAGACTCAAGCTATTTTCATCTTTTATTAAACTGACAAGGTGGGATTCTTTCAAATCATTGTTTTTTTTTTTTTTTTTCTGGCTACTTGTGAAATCTATTTATAGAAACCCAGACTTAAAAATAGATGGAATGCACATGACCTCGGCTAAAGGGGAGGCCATGGGAAGAAAGTTAAGTTAACATAACTTTATGAAGGAAAATCCAGGAAGACGTTAATGTGAGGCATCTGTGTGCTGGAGCCCTGGAGAAGATCCTTGTATTTTTAGCAGAGGATGTACCTGCAGACACACAGAGGTGTGATTTATTGATCTCAGCATTTGGCTGCCCACTCCAAAGCTAAATTAATCAGATGTGAGACATATGGAGCAAAAAGATAGAAAAAAAGAGATTGCAGACAAGGGAGGGCCAGCAGGAGTCAAATTGGAAACATGTTCTTTCAACATGTCCAATCCGGCAGATTGTATCTGATCTTGAGAGCAGATGACCTGTGGTGGACGAAGAGGACTCGAGAAGGAGCTCTTCGCTCCCTCCTGATCCAAACACTATCTTTTCCTCTCACTCTTTATGGTTTTGATGCACAGCTGGAGGTATTTAGGCATGTTTTACTACTGAGAAACTGCATTTCACTACTTTTTCAGTGAGAGCACTTAGTTTGATAGTTAGATAGTATACATACATGTAAAGGCCAATCATCTACAATTGTTTGGTAATTTTTAAATGTATTTATTAAAGTGATTCTGTTAAAAAGTGAAACTTGAATAGACTGATCCTTTAATTTTGATGATTATAACTGGCACCCCAAACTCAGTATCAAAGGATATTAAAATATTACGTGATACCAATATAAAGAAAAATTTAAATACATGTTGGCCAACTGAACAGTATGAACATGAAAAGTATGGGATGGCACAGCACTCAATACTTAGTTGGGGTTCATTTTGCTTGAATTACTGCAGCAATGCTGTGTGGCATAGAGTCGATCTGTCTTTGGCACTGCTCAGGTGTTGTGAGAGCAAAAGCTGAAATCCCTTTAGTTATTACATTTGTATGTGGTCATTTGTACACGACTTCAGCTGCAGTTCCTTCTTTACAAATCTCCCCCACATTTTTTACCATGTTTTGTTTCACAATCCTCTCCAGGGTGTGGTTATCCTTGTTGCTTGTGCAAATTTTCTACCACATCTTTTCTTTCCCTTTGCTCTGTTAATGTGCTCTGTAAATAGCCAGCCGTTAAACCAACAGACTTACATATGATTGTATAGTCAACAGATGAGACTGAGAGGCCATTTAAAGGTCTTTCTCAGTACTTCTAATTCTCAGTAGTAGAGCTGTAATCAGGCCTAAAAAGTTTGACTAGAGAATTTAGCCTAATCAAAACCAGATTTTCATTTACAAGGTCCCGACAGGCCATGTTGGGTTCGGGCAAAGATCTTCAGCTCTACTCAGTAGGACAAGTGTGATTTGTCAAATCAGAGAGTGTCTCTAAAGTTCACTGACAGTAGGTGTTACACCTAATGGTACTTCTGTTTGTAGACTAAGCCATAAGTGAATTGGTCTCACAGGAAGTCTGCAGGGTGCTCCTTAAATGGTTTTTCCTTCCTGAGGCTTTGAAAAGTCCAAGAGACTCTGTATGAAGGGCATACAGCCATATTGAGATGTGATGGATTTCCTTTTTCCAGCATAATCTGCTCTTCGACCCAGAAAGAGAAAGAGAGAGAGAGATAAAGGGTAGTTTTAAGGTGAATTTAGGAAAATCATCTGTCGGGCATCCGCTGATGTCTGAGCCAAAATGTCTGGAAAGAATTTAAACTTGGCATTGCTTTAAAAATTCTGTATCCATGTTAGTCCTAGGAAAAAGTGAAGGATATGAAATGAAACAAGTGACTTAAATATCCAATAATTCATTTGACTGGCATTAGAATGCAACCGCCATTCATACCATTTCATATTAATATTTTTCCCCAGTGATACCATGCAAAAATAAGCAGATATGTTGAAATAATAACTTTGAACATTTGACTATGATATTGTTTGCATATTGCAAGATGCTATTTTTGTTACATAACATACATACATTACTGGTGGCGCAGTGGGTAGCGCCGTGGCCATCCAGTTATAAGGTTGTCGTTTCAAGGCTCACCGGTCACCTTCCTGGAAGGAGTTTGCATGTTCTCCTTGTGCTTGCGTGGGTTTCCTCCTGGTACTCCGGTTTCCCTCACAATCCCAAAAACATGTGTTTAGGTTAAATGATTAATCAAAATTCTCCTCAGGTGTGAATGAATGTTACCCTGAGATGGACTGGCGACCTGTCCAGGGTGTACCCCCACCTCTCGCCCAATGTGTACTGGAGATAGCTACAGACAGACCCCCGGGACCCCGAAAGGGAATAAGCCGAAAGGAAAATGAATGAATATACAGAGAAGACTTACATAAGCAGAATAAAGTCTGCAACATCTGGCAATCATCTGGCACTGGCATGAATTAAACCAAACATGGGCCAACTCGGGCTAGTGTGATACCATTTTAAATTCTGCACACAAGCCTTGGGCCAGACATCATGTGTAATATGACATAGATGATTACCCATGGGTGGCCCTTGTCTGGAATCCAGATTTGTGCCAGTCTGTAATTAAATGCTGTACTAAATGCTTTTTTTGTATTCCCCGCTGAAAATATTATCATTCAAAATATAATTGAGGCATAATCTTAAAAAAAAAAAAAAGTTGGTAATTCAGGTTTCATGATGTGATTTACTTTCATTGTCAGTGTCATTATCAGTTTCTTATAGATAAGTCTCTCTTATACACACATGCCCATGTTTTAGCTCCTGTGTACGTGGGTGAGTGTATAAGTGAAGCATGTAGTGGGCGACGAAAACCACACTCATACACACACCAACAAGTGTGCCTCAGGCGTGTATTATGTCAGCAGTGATGAAACGTGTCAACTCAAACTTTTAAGAAGCATCTTATGGAGAAAATCGAACCACTTTCAGTCAATTGTTATGTTTTTTTTCCGACTTGAAATACTATACTTTACGTTTGCTGTGTTTGTGTTTCAATTGCACCTGTTCCCTGTATTATCATGTAAAGGTTAATTTGGCCTCCATTCAAGAATGTGTGTAAAAACGATCCATTATCAACAATGGTAACAATAGGAACAGGACAGTGAGCTGCAGCCGGTCACGTAGCTTCTATAATACTCTAACAAACACTCAATGACCTTGATTCTGAAACCAAACATCAAGGAACACAATAATGAGAAGTGTGGAATCCCACTCTAATATGAGTAAACAAAACAAGACAATTATGTCTGAAGTGAGAATTCAAGGAAAATATTAAACTTTCTAGGCAGTTCAACTGGTGAGTAAATGTATCCCTGGATTGTAATATGTCTAAGGTATGAACAGCCCAATGAGAACTAAACAACAATCCAAATCCACCTAGTCACGTATTTCTTGTAGTTTGTATTCTCATGCTATTCTAGAAGTTTCTTACCTGGAAAAAAGATAGAAAATGTTTGATTGGCTCATGAGGCATTTACATTTGCTCTGTTTTCTTCAATTTGACTATCACTAAAAATCCAACATATCTTTAAAAACATGCATTTACATACTCAAACTGTTAATATTTTATGGAATATATTGATTTTGTATTTATAGTCAAACATATAAGATGCCTCAATAGGGCCTAAAATCTAGTAAACAAACAAGCTTGCTTATATGAACCAGTAAAACTAAACTAAATATGTTTTACAAATTTGGCTTGAGCATGTGAAACATAAGAACGTAAGTGTGTTTGAAAGAAAATAAAGATTGACGATAAGTTTAAGGTTTAAACAGATCACTGACATCAAATGTTCAAAACTTATTAGAAATCACATTATTATCCCCTTTATACTTAATATGTAGCATCCCATTGGTTTATATGATGTTACGTTTAAAAGATAATTTACTTATCGTCCAACGTAGGCATATTTTAAACCATTCATTCATTCATTCATTCATTCATTCATTCATTCATTCATTCATTCATTCATTCATTCATTCATTCATGAATCATGGGGGTCTGCCAGTGCTTATCTCCAGCACACATTGGGCGAGAGGCGGGGGTACACCCTGGACAGGATTTTAAAACATTTATAGTAAAAAACAAAAAAAACAAGCAATGAATATCTTGCTCATTTGGTCCATATATATATTCTCTGTATGACTATTTATGTATTTATTGTTTTGCAATTCATACTTTTTCTTAGTAGTAGCAGTAGTAGTTTTTTGTTGGCACCCCTTGTTTCGGTCAGATGCGAGATGTTTGTTGATGCCCATGGTTTGCAATTGAGGCGTGTTGTTGCATAAAATATCAGACCAAAAATTCGGGTTATGGTGTGGAGGCCTAAACACTGGGACATATAAAAATGTCTATATAAAAATGAATAAAATTTTGTTTTAAATAGCTGATCAAATAATCACAGATGGAATGTCAGAAGATCTGTTTAAAGTTTGAATGGTGTTTCTAGCTGAAGGTAAGCTACTGTTATTGGAGCTGAAAGATGAAAATGTTGATGAGGTTTTTATATTTTTGTTTGGATTTTATGTTTTTTGTTTGGATTTTCACAGTTTTTAGGGGAGCAGTGAATCCTGTCAGTCAGAGCCTAACAAATGTTTTTCTGAAAAAATAATAAGAAGAACAAGAAATTTAACAGGCTAACAAAATTATGTTGGCTATGGTAGTTATAGACAACAAAACTTACAGAGCACTCTGCTGTGATTGGCTGATGATCATGTAGCAGTACACCGCCAAACTAAGATTAAATCAGCTTATCACATTTTATTTTGATATCATAGAGCTACAAAAAGAGAAAAACAGAAACAATCAAAAGTCAATAAAAAAGTTGGAATTTGATGAGTTCCCATTTTCCACATCCACAGCTGTGAAAGTTGAATTGTTTAGTCTAATCGTGTCATTTTCCCGCTGTGCTAAAGACCATTGTAAATGTGGAAGGGCAAGATCACACACAAACATACTGCACTCAGGAAACATCTGTGACACTAAAAGCAGCAGATGCAGAAACCCGATAAAGAAAAGGTCTTTTCACCAAGTGAATTGGCAGCATTTGGGTCAGGTGGATCCTAACCTCGAGTGAGTCTCACTGATGGACTAAATAATCACATGGAGTGTGTTTTTATTCTACAGAAGCGACAAACACCTGGTCAGAAAGAAAGATTGTGACTAACAGCCATTGTAGGCTTTGATCCATTGTCTGGAGAAGGTCTCTGGAGGCTCTATCTAAAGGTTGTGAAACCACTTACATCATTTCCTGTTTGTCTCAAGACAGTTTATTTAATTTTGATTTGTTTTATGTCTGTCACAGGTTGCACTGACCCGGCTTTAGTCACTAGTAAGTATTAGGTTGGTAAGAAGACAAAAGTTTCTCTTATAAAGGCCAGGAATAATTTTTCAG
Organism: Danionella cerebrum; assembly: GCA_007224835.1. NCBI lineage: Eukaryota > Metazoa > Chordata > Actinopteri > Cypriniformes > Danionidae > Danionella > Danionella cerebrum. The sequence continues at coordinate 39,327 of SRMA01026500.1, read as the reverse complement.
AATACCTTTGTGGATTTTCCTGCTTATAGGTGATGAGGGAGTCTCGTATTGTCTTCCAAACACCTGCATTTCTGATGTCAAGTCAGCAAATATATTGCAGGAAAAATCTTTGTCAAAATCACCAGGATTTTAAAGAATACATGCTTGAATGGGGATTTTTCTTGATATCAGAAAATATTGATTTTTTTATTTAAAATTATTTTTTTATTTATTTAAAAGTCAATCATTTTGAAAGGATGTTTGGAACTGTCATTTTTACCAGTTTAAAATATTATACATTTAAGAATAATTACATTTTACATTACCTATGAAACAAACTTTTGATTATATGATAAAACACAAGTATAAAGAGGAAAAATGATAGTTTTAGAGACGTTGAGAAAAATGTTGTGCTCTCAAAACATGGTTGGCCTCCAGGGAACAACTGCATCTGTTCCTCCTCATCCCGCAAAGCCTCATGGGACACAACTTTCACAAACACACACATCTCTCTTCGGACTGATAGTACTTCTCGAATCACAAATGAACTCATTGCGTCCAAAATGCTTGTATATCTTATCAGAAAATAAACATTTTCAGGTTTTGTTTTTTAGCTCATGTGACTGATAGTGCAGTGCATGGACATCGAGGGATTGAAGGGTTTTAAAAATGGAAAACTCTGATGAAGGCCATGAACTTTACATAAAAATGTTTATATAATGGAACAAACCAGCATAAAAAGGAGAAAGCAGCTTGAAGAAGCTCCAGGAAGAGCATTTTGATTCAGCAAGAGCCTAAAATCGGTCTTGAGTGTACTATGTATGCGTCATCATTAGGTGTTGGTATAGCTGTGCTGTAGCCAAGTCAGACTCACTGAGCCGAATGTTTCCCACACCTCACCACAAGGAAGACTTCTCTATTGTCTGGGGTTTCGACCATGACCCGGCACTCAGCATGTGGAAGGCCATTAGGCTATTTATAATTCTCCATTTCCTCCATGAGAATGGTGACCATACACCTCTCACCGCGTCCTCATTTCCTCTTACATTCACTGCTGTTTCCTCCACTTCCTGTTTGTGAGACTGCCCACCTCAGAGCAAATCCATTGGGAGTCATGTAGCTAACTGCTGCACACCATGTAAGGGTTTGTACACCATCACTTTAAGTAAAAAATATATAAAAATATATTCATGGAAATATAAAATTATGCATCGTTCAGGTGTTATTAATTGGTACACTTAAGAATAAGAACAGTAAAAACATGTATTAACCCTTAAAAGTCCGGGGCCTTTTGACATTTTTTTTTACTACTTTACAATTTGCTCTAGTAGTAAGTTCCATCTCTGTAGATAACTCATATGTGTTTCAGAAATGCTTTCTTTTGACTTTAGTGTATGACACATTTGACACCATTATATTTAGTAAAAGATCTTCATGCAATAAAACCACTTGAGCAAACCACATGGATGAAAAGAAAAAAAAACAAATAAATAAAGACAACTTGGTTAGAGCTTTTCATTTCAGTATCTGCATCCTCTTTAGTGAAGGAAGTGAACCTCTCCACACTGACTATGCAAAGCATCAAGACTTTTTTTTCTCTCCTCGAGGGACTTTTGAATTAGTTTTCGCAGAACATTTCACAGACTTTATAAAGATACCAAGCCACAACCACACATCCCTCCAAGATTTAATACAGGTGCTCTCAGTTCAGCTTAGATTCAGAAAAGAGTGATTGGAATTCTGTTGCACAAAATATACTCTAGTCCATTGCTGGCACATTCACACCGGTGGAAAACCGGAGCTCCAGGAGGAAAAACCCCTATAGAAATTCCAATCCAGTATACAAAAAATGTTCTAAATTATGAACTAGATTACCATTAACCATTATAACACATTTACAAACTAGTGACTGAGTATCTAACTGCATTTTTGACCACATTTCATGGTCTCTTGTATGGGATGTTTATACATAATGGCAATATAATTAAAATGCATGATATGAAATTTCAAACAACGCCAAATATAATCAGATGACTACAGTAGTCATAATCACTGAAATCGATTTACTGAACTGTGTATAATGAATCATCTAAATAACACCAAAACTGTACATATGGTGTGTTACAATGCAAAGTTAAGCTCTTAAAGAAATGTATATATTTCATTCCAAAATCATCATTAGTGTCTGAATGATGAATTGAAGTTTGTATTTGTAGGATGATATGGTAGTGAATTAAAAAGTAGTATTTTTTTTTATTGGGCGACTATGCCAATAAAACTGACTTTGTTATTAACTGCACCCAAAAAATAACAGCTCAATAGTAAAATTCTGTGATCCAAAAGTGAATTCTCTTCCCTAGTGACCCATCGAACCCACAGCAGCCAAAGGGTTATCCACTTCCCTTTTTGGTGAAATTATTAATTTGCTGTTGTTTGAGGGCTTGTGCACCTTTGTCCTTAGATTTGTGGATACAGGTGATGTTCCCAGAGTAATTAGAGCCCTTTATATCTTTAGACAGTATCAAAGATTCATGATGACAGGTGGGATTTTCACAGGTCTCAGATCAGACATCAATTACTGCCACTCAATTGTGTGTGACGGGTGGAGGCAAAGAACACACACATTCAATATTTGGGAGCTCCTTTACCTTTCTGAGAGCGTGTCTAGTGTCCTCACATTGTCACTTTGATGGATGGCTGGGTCACACAATCAGCTGATCCAATGGAAACATGATTTTCATGAAAGCTCATCAGCCAAAGTGAGGATTTCCCCTTGAATAATATGAAGATGTAATAATGTATGGTGATGGGTTAAAACTCACACATTTTTGTCAAAAGCATTTATCCATCTGTCTTTAGACTCAAATGTGACATACTTTTCATAATACAGTGATTTAATAGGACAGGGGTTCCAATAAATGTTTGGTGATTCTGTAGCATTCTTGCAAAAGAAAATTCTTTTTTTTTTCTTTTTTTGCAATCTGCGCAGGTAAGTCAATTCACATCGTATGCATGCAATAATGGACTTTACTTTTTGCCCAGGAGCCACAATATTTCGTTTTAAGTGATATTTTAACTCACATAGTGTTACATTTAACACTGGGGTAGTGTTTAAAATAATTACTCACTATTGACACCAGTGTTTGATTTGGTGTGTTTTTTGCTGTGTATGTACCTCATGGATTGTACAGGAATACTTTGATTCAACTCAACTCAGCTCAGCTCAGCTCGGCTCAACCCAACTCACCTCAGCTCAACTCAGCCCAACTCAGGTCAGCTCAACCCAACCCAACTCAGCTTAGCTCAATCCAACCCAACTCAACTAAACTCAACTTAAATTAATTTACATAGCACTTTCAAAATATCAGCAGCTGAAAACAAGCAGCCAGTAAAGAAAAGAAAGGATGGGGAAGATGTTGTTTCTCTTTCATGTTGCAACCAGCAAACACAGATCAGAATTTTGACACTTTCTTACAATAGTTCAGAAATCTTTCTGGCATAGTTTCCAGATTATCTGTACTGCAAGAGAAAGAGTGTCCGGTGCTTGTGGAGTATTTCTTTGGAGCTAAGGCCATGACCCCAGGGGCGGTTAAGGAGCCTCCAGGGGCTAAGACTGAAACAGGAGATCTGGAATAACAGTGAACAACTCCTGGAGGAGGAGCAGGAGAGATGACCGGCCAACAAAGGTCAAAAAAGATCAGCCAGACACAGTAGCCCTCAAACACTCAAAAGACACAAAACATTGCACAACATACTGATCTGGTATAGTATAGTGATTCCATGCAGCTGAATTGGACCTTAACTCAATTAGTTAGACCTTCGTTCCCTTTTCCCCTGATCCTTTGCCCAATTACGATTACCCAGCAGTGATTGCCTTTCTATGACCAGCCGGGTTCAAATTGAGCCAAAAAACTCTTGATCAAGATCCTACAGATCTTATCACAGATGATGCAGATTTTTTGTACTAATAAACGTATAAAAGAAGTGTACATATTCATCCATCGAAATGAATCAAATCATAACCAACAACTATTACATACGTTTAGAAAAAGCAGAAGGGTAGAAAAAAGCAGAGGGTTTGCTGAAAAGAAAAGAAAGAGTCGAAGGCTGTAAATTAATGTATGTTGTCTCTGTTTACACTCCTCCTCAGACTGACACACATATACACAGACTTTAACTCATGTATGGCTTCAGGTCTCCCACTCCCTGAGAGAGAGGCAGAGGTGATAGGAGGTGGAGGGGTGGGATGCAGCTTAAGGTGAAAGCCATCTGCACCATCTGTGGCCACCACACAATGGCATTAGAGTTAAACTTCAATAGAGGAACATAGAGTAACATTACAGATGCACTGATAAACCTGACCAGGATTTTTGTATCAGATAAGGAACTCCCAACTTAGTCCTCACTCCCCCTCAATGACTCTAAAGTCTTCATAAACGCACCAACTTTAATAAAGATAATACAACTAAAATATTTTTATTTGGAGTCATGTTTCTTGAAACTCAAGGACACTGTACAAGGAAGCAACACAGAAAAACAAAACAATAAACACAACCGACATAATCAAATTTATACAGTTACAAGAAACATTTTCTGAGTAATTTGAAAATGTTCAAGGTCTGGACCATCCCGCACTTCAGGAAGTTGACAGTAGACGTCTAGAGCTAATTCCAACGAGAACCCAGTGAAGTATTACTATTGTGAGGGATGTTGTGGATCTGGGGGGTATTCCAGAAAGCAGGTTATGTGACATACCTGGGTATGTTTAAGGATAAGTTCGTGGATAACCTCAACTTTCGGTTCCAAAAACGGAGGTAACTTTCTGGGTATGTATGTAACCATAGCAACTGACTCTCTGAAGATAACCTGCTCGGGAGCAGGTTATGTTTCAGTGTAACTTCGTTTCAGAAGGTTGGTGAGCATGGCGTGCCCATTTGATGAGGATCCTGTGGACGTAGAAGCACAAATTATACGTGGTTTTTTTTTCGTCGGGAGAGGGTTATAAGACCGCGTATTGATGTGTTTGCATACCCTAATGAATATTTGAAAGAGCGTTATCTTTTTCAAAAGATTCTTTAGTTTATTTAACACGTCTTTTAAAACCGCATATCGCGAATGTGACAAACCGCGGTTCTGCGCTTAGCACAGAAAACATTCTGTGCATAGCACTTAGGTGTTTTGCGTCTGGACATTTTTTGTACAGTGTGGGCGATTCAGAGCATGTGGGAAAGGCAACTGTGTGTAGAGCCGTTCGTACAGTATGTCTGGCACTTAAACAGTTCTTACCCACGTTTGTACAGTTCCCTGGCCATAAACCCCTGCTTGTTATTAAAGACGAATTCCACAGAGTGGCAGGTTTGTCCTTTGTAGTAAAATCTATGACGCATATTGAATATTTAGTCATATTATGTATATCTATACATGTATTAATTATTTTCGTAGTGATATAACATATTCAAAAGGCTGTATAAGTCATACTTCACTATTTTGTATTATAATAAAACGGGAGCCAATACCAAATTTGTAATTTAATACACTCACGCATTTACTTTGTCCGTTATTTTTTGCCAAGCCAACTCTCTTGCTTTAGCTGATGCAGCTGTATTGCTTCTTTTTAATGTTATTGGCTTAAACTCCTCATAAGCGAGCATTAAAACCTCCAACTCCGCCTCTGTGAAATACGCCTCTCTCTTTTTTTCGCTTTGACTTTCCATGGTGACTCGTGAAATCGGCGATCCATTGAAAATGTCTTTATATATGCACCGTGCACGCGCATTAACTCTGGGTAACCAGTTGGAGGTTGATTAAACTTACTCTTCTCAGGTGTTTTGGATCCGACATACTCATGGTATGCCTGTTTGGGGTAAATCAACCCAGAGGTTATGATTTATCATATGGTAAGTTAACCAAGCTTTCTGGAATACCCCCCCAGGACTCTCCATTTCATCACTTTAAGCCAGTCTTTGGTTGATTTATTGGTATGTTTTGAGTCATGCTGCATTGCTTCAGCTTTATCTTTCTGACAGATGATCCCACGTGTTTTTCAGGTTTCCTCTGCTACACAGTAAAACTCAGGGTGGATTCTATCAGGATGAGCTGGCCAGCAACCGCTGCAGTAAAGGAGCCCCAAACCATCACACTTCCACCTCCACGTTAGCAAACATATCCTCTTTTCTAGTGTCCAAGAAGTTTAACTTTGCACTCATCTTTCCAAAAGGTAGCATTCCGGAAGTCCTGATCTTTGTCAACAGTCTCTCTGGTAAACTTCAGTGTAGCCCTGATGTTTCTTTTAAAAGCAAAGGTTTCCTCCTTGCATACCCCCCATAGAATTCAAACCGGTGCAGTCTCTTTCTCACTGGCAGCACTTTAACATCAGCAGTATCCAGAGCCTGCTGTAGGTCCTGTGATTATACTATAGAGTTTTTGACCTCTTTTAGCATCTTGCAGCCTGCTATTGTGGTGAAGTCACAGGGATGACCAGATCTGCGCATGTTCACTGTTGTTTTAAAAGCCTTCTATTTGTAGGCTATTTTCTGGACAGTGGAATGACTGATTTTAAAATCTTTAGAGATCTTTTTAAGTCCCTTTACAGACTTAGTCTGCAGTAATTATTTTTTGAATCAGGGAGCTCTTTTGCTCTCGAAACGGTGCTCACTTTAACAATAAAGATCACACCACAAGAAAAGACTGAGGATTAAATCATAGTTTTAAGTGATTCAAGCCATTCAAAGTGGGTAAACAATTGAGGGTGTACCAACTTTTTCCTCAGCTATAATATACATTTTGTTGAGTTACATTTACAGAAGATCTTGAAAAGTCTTCTTTAGTACGTGGTTGTATTATTTTAATCTCTCTGTATTGTTGTAATTGATATTAAATGTCCATATATCAATAAATGTTACAAATTAAATTTGTTAGGGTGACCTTGCTCTTAAATTTGACTGAATTAAGGCCCAATAAATTTAGCAGTGTCAATCCAACACCGCTCAGATCATATGTGATCCTAATCTATCTGGGGTACAAAGTTGAAGTATTGAATTTAGAGTGTTAAGTTGGCATCTCAAAGTGCTAAAAAAATAACACTTAGGGCATAGGGTGATAGACTTCTCCATCACCAGACAAAACGGCATTGTCTCTCCTTAAGGCAGAAGTTGTTGTGGGCGGAGTAATGATTTTGGTACACTTTTATCTTGCAATTTCAGGTGTAAATGTAAAACCATATATTTTACACCCATAATCTACAGCAGCAGCAAGGTGTGCTTTTTTACACTGTGTATTGTTAATCCAACACTTTGGGAACTTGTGATTTTACAATCACTAGATGTTGGATTGACACTCCTTAATTTACTGTGTACTGCCAAAATGCTGCCAATTAAGTTAAAAAAGATTGTTTATATCACAAGTTTCTGGAAGAGCTAATCAGGATGAGTCACAGAGGCTTTATTAGTGTCCCCATGTAAAAGCCCAATGAATCTAGAGACTCAATGACGTTTGTTCAAGTTCGATCTCCGTTTCCAGCTGGATGTTTGTTTCTAGCTACAACCAAACCTTCTCTTTGACCCAGGACTTCCCCTTGCATATTTCCACAGCCGTGATCTTCCACATCAAATCACAACCTTCAGAGCAAGACTGAGAGATCACAGCCTGAAGATTGGGAGAATATTCAGCGCTCCTGAACCCTCAACCATTTGATCATGCGGCACTATATTCACACAACATTCACATACTTTGAAGGTTTTCGCAGTAGCTTTCCTACGAATGGAGAAACCCCTTCAAAGCCAATTCTTTGTATCTACAGGGGTACTACACGTCAACCTAGGGTTCCCGGTCTAGTTTTTAGGACGTTTTAGCATCAAAGGCACTTCTTTAAACAACATCGGCTCTTTATTTCCAGAGATTCAATGGCATTGGTTCCGGCTATCCCATCTCTACCTGATCACCACATTTAAAGACCCTCATTATGTTGACTAGATAGTCATATATATTGATTTATAACATTTTTGTCATATCTATTATTTCACAAATCTTTAAAACCATCAATATACCATTATTTTTCTCTCTTTCAGAAATTGTCAGGGATTCACCAATCTCACAACCATTGACTCACCTGCAAACAGTCACTCTTAAAAACCCATCACTCAATCAGTGCAAGCTACCAATTCCTCACCGCCAGTTAAAAGTCTTGTGCCATGGATGTCAGATCTACGGCTCACACCCCCTGACTCTCCATGATTGGTTCCTCCCATCTTGGATGTCCAGTATATTCTCAGCTGGGTTTACTTTTTCCTAGCCTAACACCTTGATGACTTCCTGGTTCATCTGACTGTACACTTGTCAGGCAACCATATGGAATGCACTCAAATGCAAGAGCGGAGATAAAACAGAATTTATTTATATAAGCACGAAAACACAGGCAGCAACACAAATGTACCCTTGTGGGGAAAACCTGACTAACATAAAAACTACTTCATTAAATTGAAAAATAAAAATGAGCTAAAAAATACTGTCGCCTGACCAGCAGCACATGTAACAATCATACAGACAAATGATTCCGTAACTGGTTAACATAGACAGGGGATTAAATACAACAGGATGAAGACACAACACCTGGGGTATAATGATAACTTAATATGAGGCCAGACCGGCAGAAGAAAGCAACAGGGAACATCACGAAAAAGGAATCATGTGATGGTAAACTGGACACATGATCAAGATGGAAGGAATATACAGAAGATAAGAAAAACATGAAAAAAATACAGAAAACAGAGACAGAAAAGGATGAGACTAACAACACTGCTGAGTGTTGTCTTCTTAAAAGAAATGTCCTTGTTTTAAATACATGTCTGTGGAATAAAGTTTAGTTTCTAATCTCATGCTTCTCTCCATCTTTCCAGTCATCATGACAGAAATAAACGAAATGTTTGATTATTTACTATATTTTTCAACACGAAAAGCACTTAAGATGTTTCAGTCAGCTGAACCTTATGTGCATACCAATTTTAAAACAGGAAATTATGATAATCACATTGAACCTTAATATCTGTGAATGACTCATCATTTGCGGTAGCAAAAAAAGGAAATAAGCAGCAGCATTTTGAAGTAGATGCATGATGACAAGGGCCAGTCATATTAAGGCTCAAACAATACAAGTTTTGTTGTAATAATAAAAGTTATTTCTGATATAGGATTTGTCTCAAATGACCAATAGATTTAAATATGTGCATTAAAGACTCATGATTTGGTGATAAAATGAAACAAAAAAAAAAAAACACTTTTTTTTTTACTGTGAACACAAGGCAAATCTGTGCATCTTTAAGCATCTTTAAGCCTGTCACAAGCTGTTTCAGCTCATATTGAGAAACATGAACACTATCTAACAAATGAAGTGCTTGACATTATGAATTTGGACAGGATAAGAGATAAACCTTCCAATAGGCCATAAGGACTTGTGTCGTCTCTGTGGCAGACCAGATGGATGCCAGATTTAAACACTTCTAATACTCTGGCATTGTCATTTCTGAACAGAGTATTATCATGTCGTGCATAATAACAACTTTTCCCGCCGGCATGTACAACATTTGTCTCAGAGCTCTGTGAGAGAATGTGTCATTGAAACAGGACAAACACTTCAAGGATAAGCGATTGCCCTACACTTCAGCTGTGCTGCATTCAGCAGTTCAGACTCCTCTCTTGCACTTTTGACCTCTTCATCAACACAGTGTTTCTATCTATTTGTTATATCTGGAACGGTTTGTTAAAACACTAATCGGTCTCTGTCGTCTAGTGAGCCATCTATGCATGCACAGCCCACAATATAGACACCATTTGGACATATTCCAGCAGAAATACCAGATTACGATCAGCAATTTTCACAGTACAAGACAATATACAAAATACAGTATGGCTACAGTAAAAAGTATATATTAATTAAGCTAGTGTTTGGAAATGTTGGTGAAAAAATATAGATTTTTAGACAACTTTTTACAAAGGCATCACATATTTTGCCTAGGCATTCGATAGAATGTTAGTATTATTAACATAAAGAATCTTTATAATGAACACTCATTCTGTGCACATCAGCAAAGGGAAATTCTTTCTTTTATTTGATACATATAACCCAAAAAGTACAACTTAGTTAAAAAAAAAGCAAAGAGCAAATATATACATTGAAATGCATTAAATTCAAACCAGCACTGAAACAAACTTTATTAACTGATATGCATGAAAAACAAATCAGAACCAAAAAATTCCTAGACATTGTATAGAATGCCAAATTTCATCATTTGCCTGTACTATATATGACTATATACAAAACTGAAACCATTTCAACTGAGAAAATAAAACTACATTTAAAAAGTTTAAGATGACGGTGGAGCAGTGGGTAGCACTGTAGCCTTCCAGTTAGAAGGTTGCTGGTTCAAGGCCCACTGGTGCCCTTCCTGAAAGAAATTGTTTGCATCTTTTCCCAGTGCTATCGTGAGTTTTCTCGGGTACTCTGTTTTCCCCCACAATCCCTAAAACATGCGGTTAGGTTATAATTGAATAATCTAAATTCACCTTTGGTGTGAATGTTGCCCTAGCGACCAGTCTAGGGTAGACCCCCACCTCTCACCAAATGCGTGCTGGAGATGTGACCCCGAAAGGGAATAAGCAGGTTGGAAAATGAATGAATGAAAAAGATGATAAAGAAAAAAAACTCCAGGGTCTAGTTTGTTTTGTATCAGATTGTGTGATATCATTCAGCCTCTAGGGGCCAGTGATTATGATTGTGCACTCAGATGATGTCTTTTTTTTTTACTCTCAGAGACCTCTTTTTCATACATAACTTTATAGAGTGCCTTTTGTTTCTCATACAGTTTGACTTTTGCTTTCATATGGGAGTAGCTCCCAGGAGCTCCATGATGCATATTGTGAATTTTTTGCAGTGCAATATATGGTGCACAATATATCGTTACACCGCTAACACACACACACACATATATATCACACAAGGGTATAAAACTAGGGATGTAATGTTACACAAAGCTCTCGGTTTGGCACATACCACGGTTTTTGGTCCGGTTCTGATGGCTTAGCAAATAGTAATTTTTAAAATTATTTTTCTATAGGCATTTGACTATTTCACTTTATTTTGCTAAATCAAACTTCTACAAACATTTTCACTTTAAATTAAAACAATAAAATAAACGATTGGGGGCATGAGCTTCCTAAGATTCTTAAGAGCTTTATACATTTTAAAAAGTTGACAGCGTCTACTCATAACGCCTGACAATTCCTCCACTGACCAAGTGAAACTGCCTCCTCCAACTGATAGGATTTTTGCACAAAGCAGCAGTTCATTGATTGGATAATGGCTTGTGGACATGCGTTTCATTCCCTCACATCTGCCTTACACATGTGTAAACAAATGATAATTCATACAGGAGTTAACCAAATGAGAAACGGAAAAACCACGGTTCACTTTTGTGAATATACACATATAAACATATATACATTTTAAAACTTGCAGGTTTCAATTTCGATTTTCATTTATATCGTCACAGCAAACTTTAGATCAAATTTCTACAGTAATTGAGAAATGCTGTAAGTCTTGCCAAAAAGTCTTGCACAGGCGTACACTGCACCAACTGACATAAATAGGTCTTCAATTCTCACAGACATGTCAGACTCAGAGCATGGGAAAATAAAAAGGGAGAGACATGAGCTGTAAACTAGAGGGGATGAAGCAATAAGTGCAATTTATTTCTGCTTGGTGACTGATTTGAGGAGCTTCATGCTACAGGATTTCTTCAGAATTTAGTGAATGACAAATATTATCATTAACAACTGTTTAAATGAGAGAAATTAGCAAGAACAGAAGGAATACTTACATTCTGCCCTTCCTGATGTACAAATAAGAAGTATGATGGGTTCAGGACAATTAGTCTTTAATTAAAGCTCTTTGCATTCCTCGAGCAATATAATTTTGCACAAAACATGAAGACAAAAAAATATTAACAGTAATTGTGTTGTGTTTGTAAGGAACTCTATAAAAAAAGACACTCTTGTTGCCAAATGAGCTGCTATTTACTTAATTCTGGCAGAGAAATAGTGATTGACAGATTAATGGGGAGGTTTTTGACAGTCAGCCTTGCCATCACAGTGTGGGAGACTTTCTGAAATGAAAATTAGACAGAGCTACTCTTCTGCATCCATATCATTTCACAGGTAATGCCTATGATAACTAGGAGGCTGCCTTTGAAGAATCTGACTAATTACTGTGTCACAGCTCTTTTTATACTTGGAAAATTTGAAATGACTCAGAGACATTTTTAGCATGAATCATATAACATTTGAGAACTTCCTTTACTTTAAATGCATTACTCTTGTATTGTGCCTGTTTGATATATCTTTAGGAGGTATGCATTCTACATCTATAGGAGGTAAAATGGAATGTGGTAGTGAAATTATGAAAATAAGGCTCAACAGTTGCTATTGAAAGAATTTAATAAAATATATGATCAATGTGGGCATCACAGTGGTGCAGTGGGTAGCACTATGGCCTTCCTGTTAGTAGGTTGTCGGGTCAAGGCTTGCCAGTGACCTCCCTTGCATGTTCTCCCCATGCTTGTGTTGGTTTCGTCCTGGTACTACAGTTTCCCCCATAATCCCAAAAACATGCGGTTAAGTTAATTGAAGAGTCTAAATTCCTCTTAGGTGTGAATGTGTGAGTGAATGTTGCCCTGCGATTGACTAGCGACCTGTCCATGGTGTACCCCTGCCTCTCACCCGATGTGAGCTGGCAGACCCCCGTGACACCAAAAAGTGGATAAGCAGGTTGGAAAATTACTGAAAATAATTATAATCAAATGTCACGTTATAAAATGTTTTGTCTTCGTCTGTTCTCATTGTAGGTTCTAGCTGAAGCTATCAAAATGATCAAATGAATATATAGGTTTTATAAGACGTGGGTCTTGAACCCAAAGAAAAATCCCTAAAATAACTCAAACAATCTTTTAAAATTTATTGTAAAACAAAAAAGCACACAAAACAACATACAAAACCAATGTTAAAACATAAATCATTGTGTCTGCACAGCAGACCTTGTGTCTGTGCCCCCGTGCACTTCTCTTGCTTCATCCAGATTTACTAGAACGGTGAGCGCACCTGATGATGTCACTGCGGCAACAGGCACAGCCGACGAAACCTGACTTCCCCAACCCAATCATTACCACATATCCATAAAATAAATAATAATTATGAATAAACAACAATACGCATTAATAAAATATAAATTCATAAGTTTGGATGAGTATTGTTTAAATTTATTGATACAGTATTTCAAAGTAGTGAACTTTTGCTCAGTGGACAGTGCTGTAAACCCATGGCGTTCTTGTTTAAAGGCCTCTACACACTGATCCAGATTTTTGGTCTGAAGTTTCATGCAACAATGCGCCTTGATCAAAATCTATGGGCGGCAACGGGACATCACATTTATGACTGAATGAGTGGTGCCAAGGAAAAAGAGAAACTAACCAGACGAAGAGCACCATGCTGCGAAACCATCCAAAGATTCGTGCAAATCTCAGTTCAGATCAGTGTAATGGCCTTAACTCACCTGAGATGGCATTGTTTTACACTAGTGCCTTGAAGTTTTTTATTTTTTTATTATTTTTTTTTTAACATTGCTTTTTTTGGTTGGGACCATTAGTTGAATCATAAGTCAGATTGGTACACAGCTGGCTGACCTATTCGACAACTGTTGGAATTCATATAATGGGAAGAAGTAATTGACATTGCAAGTAAAGGGAATTTACAGTACAGTCCCTCATTCATTAATTTATTCATGTTCTTACATGCATGTTCCCTTTTGAGGTCAGGGGGTTCTACTGGTGCCTATCTTCATTTTACTTTGGGTGAGAGGCCCACACAAGCACAGAAAGAACATGCAAACTCCTTCCAGGAAGCTTCAAACTGGAAACCTTCTAACTAAAAGGCCCAGTCCATCATTACTAAAGGAAATTAAGATCAGTTGGGTGTCATATAATAACCAAGGAGTCCCAAATGCAAACAGATCACAAGGTTTTATTGACAATGGCAAAAGAAACTTGGCAAAACAGCAAAGAAAATGCCAAACTATGGAGACCAAGGGGAGTCCACATGCTAAAAGGACAAAAATGGGGGAAAAACCCAAGCAGGAAAATCTAACTAGAAGAATGACACAAAAGCTAACAACAAACTGGATTAATAGCAAGCATTACACAGAGCATAACACAAGGAACAACTTGAATGACCTCACGCCAACCAGAGGTAAAGAAAAGCTTATAAAGCACTTGAATACAATCAAGAGAGAAGGAAAAGAGAAACTATTTTAACCTTAGGCTACAACACTGACTTACATTAGAAAATAAAGATAAAAAGTCATCTCCACTGCTGAGGATAAGTTCATCCAAGAAATGACAACAGTTCTGGAATCAGACACATCCTTGAATCAGCTATTCAGAGGAACATCTGTGGTGACTGAAAGAAGAGGTAGTACAGCAAAGTAGTGTTCAAGGTTTAATACAGGACCTCAGTTAAACAAGATAAACACAAAGACAAGACAACTTTGCAGTGGTAGGGCAATTTGGGACAGGCAAGTAGACCTCTGGTGAGAGAGCTGTATGGAACTCAGAAGAAATCCTCGGTTTGTCACTCTGTGCTGAGCAAGTGAACATCTCAGGCAGATACTATCCCTCAGTGACGACTTCTTCCAGAGATGGAGTAAGAAGGGCAAGAAGAAGTGAGTAGTGATCCAGTCAAGGTGCCAACATGAACAGCCATCCTCAAATCACAGGCAAAGATAGAGATCCTCAGCATCCGAGCACCACAGGAACAGAGAGACGTTTGAGGGGAAGCACAAGAAAGTTGAAAGGTTTTCAAGGAGAAACTTTTGTAGGCATCACAGGTGACGAAGTCCAGGAAGACACAGGGTAATGATATCGACGGCGTTCAAGGAATGATGGAAAGTGGAGTCATTTATACACCGGAGAACTGGAAGGTGATTGGATAAGTAATAAATGAGTTTATTGATTTTTGTGGAAACAGAACTCCCAGGATTTTTGGCAAAATATATTCCAAAATAAAAATCATACTTAGTTTTGCATTTAGTTGGGTATATATATTTTCATTGGATTATGACACATCTAAATTGCAGCTATGTATGGGTCAGAGGTGTGGAGACTCGAGTCATTAATCTTGTGACTTGAACCCCAATGACTTGTGAATCGGATTTGACGCATTTGACTCAGAAAGACTTGAATAATAATCAATTCACAATCACATTTCGCTTTATGTGAGTTTAAGCTTCTTCAAGGTCTAAACTCATCTATTGGTTGATTACAGATTTTCCGGTGTGTGATGGGTGTCCCTGCTGTCACTCCATTTGAGTGATGTGCACATGACTGAAATCCTCATTTTATGGTAACTGGGTACAGATTTTAACAGCAGACGTTTCATTTCTGTGTTCAGTAATTTTTATTCAACGGTTTTTGGCATTTTAGGCTTAAAATACATTAAATTACATTTATACATAAAGGTATCTATTATTGCTTTGTTTTGTGTGACTTTTGACTTCACATGGACTTTTAATGTCATTACTTGGCCCCACCACTGGTAAAAATTATTTATTAAAAAAAAAAATTAAAAATCAAGTTGTGTTCATTTAAAATGGGTTGTACACAGACAGCAAAAAAAAAGCAAAAAAAAAAAAAACTAATCAAGATTTTGTGAATCAATGGGCGATTTTGTGAACCAAAGGGTGAATCAATCATGATTTGTGAATCATGGTTGAATCCCCACTGCAATCATGTATTGGTGGCAGTGGAGAGTATTTAAATTTAGCATTGGATATTTAGCATCTCTATAGGTGAGCATTTTCTTTCTGTAATAGATTCTGGAATTTGACTGAGAAAATGCAGATGACAGAAGTTGGCGACCAATTTCAGACAATCCCTGTTCAGTCTAAGCTGAACAAATTAATAAATAAGAATGAAATATATTAATAGAATATCACATGTATCATGTGCTGAATTACACAAAGGAATATGGATGTTCTAGCAGTTTTTTTTTCTCTGCAACAGCACTCTCTTTTATTAGATAAAGCTGCTCAGGTATACAGCCAGGAGGGGAAAAGGGGACTGATCCAATCTGTTAACCTCTGCTGGTGAAACTGTAACAGCTATTGATAAGTAAATAAAACCCTGAGGTCCAGGCTTTGCTAAGAGAGTTAAAAGGATGTTCTTCCATGAGACCTCTGCCTAAATCTCATACACTGTAAGAGCTGATTTATAAGTGATTCTTTTTGGCTGAGATTTATTTGTTGCCATAGCAAGCTTGATATCTGTTCTGAAGGATTGCTTGCTACATATATAAATAACAAAACAACTCACAAATAGACTTATTTTTACATTTAGTACCCTATATTTAATGTATCTGAAATATATAGTTAAGATTATTACAAAAACTAACTACCATGCTGCAGCAGAATATATTCAAGACTCCGAGTTTGAAACATATTTCAATCTATCTTTAATCCAAAATTAGTCTATTATTTATGCCAAAACAGTATTTAAAATTATGTTTAGTGCTAATATTTGAAGTACCCAAGAATTGTAATAAAAGATGGAGAGGAGCATGGGATTTGTATTTCCTTATACCAATATAGTTTTGGATTACTTCTTCCCTAAAAAGTTAAGATTGCCAAACTAAATATTTTACTCAACAAACAGAACATAAGAATGACACAAACAGTACGTTAAATCCCTACACACAAAACATTTTTTCCATTGGTAGACTCAACACTTTTGAACTGATGACGAGCAAAAAGAAAAGCGACTTCAATAAGCAGTGCCGTGTCAGACGCACATATGGAGTCCATTACTCTCCACCTCCTCCTCCTTCTTGACTCCTCTAAAATAGAGCCTCTGTCGCCACACTAACCAAATCTCATATTCCAGTAAAATGCACGAAAATACATTTCAGTCTGCCAGCAGTTATGTGGTCAAGCTCCTGCGAAGAAGAGAGGAACTGGGAAGGGACTAAGAACCTCAATCTTGAAAAACACTGAAAAAAGTTGACCATCTGCATCTTTCTTTTCAACTTTCTTTCTAAACAGTGTAGACTGTAATTTCTTGAGCATTACTCAGTAGTCCAAAACTATATATATATAAAAAACTTTATGATTAGTTGGAATATATTTCTCACTACATTAAACGTTGAAAGATAATGTATACTTTCTTAACAAGTAAATATAGGTATGCATTGGAAATATTTTTGATTGATAAAGAAACCTGAAATTTAATATCTTGTAATAATTGTAAAATTATCTATATTTTAATCATTTAATAATAGTAATTTCAGTAATGGTCTATGTGCTTCTTTATTGTATGTTAGCCCAAATGTATAATGTCAGAAAATTGACTTGGGAACCAATTATCGCATAAATGAGAAATTGGCTCTTGGTGTAACATTATTTTCAGATATATTAAAAATTAATATAAATACAAAAAAAAAAAAAAAA